>JAYKAV010000378.1:1283833-1346130 GCA_035582835.1 Phoebastria nigripes | reverse complement strand
CTCACCCTCCACCGCACCCCCGCTCCGCGCCGCCCCGGTCCCACCCGGGGTTTTTATCCGTCCTCTGGAGCAAACAGGCGCCGCCGCTGATTGGTCACCGCCCCGGCCAATCACCGCGCCCTCCGCGGGGCCCAGAGCAGCGCGCGTCGCTACCGCCGGGGCGCGTGCCGGGCCGCGCGCCCCCCCCCGGTACCCGCCCCCGGTACCCCCCGTACCCCCGGGCTGCACCGGGGCTCTCCCGACCGGGACGGCCACACGCGCCCGGACGCAACAACCGTTGTTTCCGCGGCCGGAGTCCGCGGCGGCGCTCCGGGGCTGGGCACGGGGCAGAGCGGGAAGGGGGGGGAACCCTCCGCGGGGACCGTGAAACACACAAGCACCATCCCCCCCCCGCCCCCCGCACGCTCCCCGCACCGCCGGGGACAGCGACACCCGAGCGGTGATGGTACCCGGCGCCTTCCAGGGAAGAAGAGGGAAAAGGGAGAAAAAACGGGACCCCGCCGGTGGCGGGAGGTGATGCCGGGCGCGGAGCGGGGTCAGGCCCCGCCGGCCCGCCCGCTCCACCTCCCGGTACGGCGCGGTCCCGCAGGGACAGCGGGAAATTCTCTGCGGGGTTTGGTGCCGGCTGCTGCCGGTCTCCGCCGGCCCCGGGCGGCAGCCGGGAGAGCCGCACCGCGCTCACCACGGAACGGCGGAACGGCTCTTGCTCGTACAGCCCCAGCCGAGCACACGGAGCCATTTCGGTAACGGCACCCGCGTTATTTCTCATCCGCTACGGTTGCGGGCACCGGATCCGTCCTGCGAAGCCCACCCGTCCCGCTCCCCCGCCCGAGGAGGGAGCGGAGAAGCTGTCCCCCCGTTAAAAAGGCCGTTTGGGGAGCAGGCCTGTGCTGACCACCGGCACGGCACGGCACGGCACGGCCGGACGGGGGGCAACGAGCCCTCGAGACGCCCCGGCCCACGAGCACAGTCAGCTGTTCAGTGCAATACAAGTAAAATCACTGCGAGCCACGAGAGCGGCTTTGCATCCGAGCTCACCAGAGCTCTGCCCTCTTTTTATATGAAATTCTATTTCAGAGCGTTCCTCTGCAGGATTTCTAGTCCTGCCATAAACCAAAAGCGAGGTCCTGGGCCAGAGGAGGTGGCCGTATATCCCTGGAAATCATTATAGGGAATTTTTTCTTGGTCGAAGGAGATGAAAACAGTGCTTGTGGCAGGTAAACATCTCTGAGTCGCTCAGTGGACAGACGGACATGCACCCACCGCTGCATACCTGAGAAAGGGGCAGGCTGCGGCGGGTGCGAAGAGGAAACTCCTCAGCCTCAGCTGTGGATTAAGGGTCAACCGTTGGCAACAGCTGGAAAGTGGATTTAAGCCAAAGCAGACAAACAAAAAAAAAAGCCCAAAGAAAACAAAGCAGCCTGGATCGGTGCCGTGTTTTTAGCAGAGGAAGAGGAAGGCTGAGACAGCACGAGGCCCCAGGAGACCTCAGCACCCAGACCTGGTCGCTGTGTCCAAGAAACATGAACTGTGACGGGAAGGAGCACAAGGCGGGCTCGGAGGCTGTTTGGGGACACGGGAACCCTTTGCTACAGCAAGAGCTGGGGGGGGCTCGGTTTTCCTATCCTAGAAGGAGAAAAGAAGCTATCAGGTGATCCGCTGCCATTTATAAATACACCCGCGGACTGAGTAAACATCTCGGAGAGGAAAAAAAATAAAGTGAAGCAGAAGAACAGCACTGGTACAAAGACACATTTATAGAAACTGGTCAGGAATGAGTTTAGACTGGAAGGGAGGTGACAGCTCCTGCCCAGCCGCGCAGGGAGGTCCTCAGCAGGCTCGGACAGAGCCACTGGGGTAAACGACATGGTCCTCTTCAAAGGCAGAGCTCGGACAGTTTGGCAAAGGAGTTGACAAGGCTGTGGTGATGGGGGACAGACCCTCGTGGCCATGGGGGATGGCTCGAGCCTCTGTTCCTACCTCCAGGAGGCCAAGAGCTGCCCCAGCAGAGAGCGCGGATGCCTCTTTGCTTACAGACAGGACCTTCACATAGGAACCACTTCCCACCGGCTGGCTTCAAACCACTGCAGCAGGATTTGGAAAGTCAGAGATCCAGCATGGGAAGACATTAACCCCTCCCTCACCCACCAGCTCTGGCTCGCAGACCTCCCGCATCCAGAATTAAAACGACGGCAAAGCGGGACCGAAGCATCCCTAACAAGAAGACACCAGCGCGACCATGCTGCAGGCATGTGCATGGGCAGCCACGCGCTGAAAATCCACCGCTTGTTTTCCTTGTGCMGCCCAGACAGGGTGAAGATGCTTCATCTTCAAGCAGGGGAAACATCCTGCCTCACAGCTCAGCCTGTGAACATGAAAGGTTCTCGCAGCAGCAGCAGCATTTTCTCAAAGCTGGGTGTTTCAATGTCAGGGAAGGCTGTTGGGTTGTTGTCAGCTATTTACATGCTGTACCCAGGGCAAACTGGCTCACGTGACGTTCACTTCTGGCACAACGCTGCTCGATTCACAGGCTGAAAATATCCAACCAATTAGGAAAAAAATGGCTGCTTATAAATAAAATATGGGACTGTCCCTGCCACTGTAATAAAATAGTTTCAAAACAAAATGTAGCCTGTGCAGAACAGAGGTCTGGCTAGGCTGCTGCTCAAGGATGAGCATTTTTATTTGTATACAAGAATATTTGGTGTTATAATCACGGCAGTGGGTGATACCAGTGAAGGAAGGAGTGCTGCATGCTCTCTGCAAAACTGGAAGCCTCACCCACGTGGGACCGCGGGGATTCGGTGCCTTGCGCTGCAGAGAAGCACCCRTGAAAAGCCAAAGGGAAAAAGCAAAACCCACTCTGTTTTCTGAAACACCCTGAACCCTAAACCCCAACTCAGCAGTGCTGGGCCAGAAGGATTCACACGGAGCTCCGCATGTGACGCGTGAGATGCAGCCTGCGACATAGGTGCTCTGGACGCTCACAGCCCACTCGCATTCCCTCTGCCCTCCGGTCTCTGGCACTGCTCTGGGCTCAGCTCTGTAAGTGAGAGTTCAGAATCCAACAGAACCAGAAAATTAAAAAAAAAAAAAAACCTGAAAGCCTAAGGCTGCAGACAGTTTCCACACTTTGGAGAATATTTCTGACCATGTCTTTGATTTGGAGGGCGGCTGGGAAACCCAAATCCTGAAGGGCTTTGGTAACATTTAATTCTCATTCAGAGGCTTTCATGCCATGTGAAATAACAGAAAAATATACAAGAAACTTCTACCACTTAGATACATCTAAAACCAGTTCATGCTGCAAACCCTCTTTGGCATCTCGACCGCCTTGCACGGCTGGCAGAGCCCTCGTGCCCGTCTCACCTGCACTGCCTGAGGTCCTCTGGCTGCGCTGGAGATGCTGCAGCGCCTTCATCGCATCTCAGCCACCCGTGGTGACACGTTGCTGCAACAGGAATGAGGCGTGGGAGATGGCAGGAGCTTAGGGTGCCTGCGGAAATGCCATTTTCCATGCAGCTTTTGTCCTTATCAGGGCCAGCACAGCGCCGGGTGCACAGGTTGATGGTCATGGCCCAGCTGCCGCGTTTGCTCTTGCACAATTGCAGCTTGGTATCATGTGAAGTTTAAAAGGCCGTCGATAAACCCCATGCCGTGCCACGAGCCTTTTCATGTGCTATGCATATACATAGAAATGAAGGCAGCCAGAGCTTGCCATGAAAGCCAGAGCCACACAGATAAACGCCTGCAGACCCAGATACCCTTTGAGATAAGCAGCTAAAATTAATTTTTGCTGAAGCTGCTTGTGACAGCCCATCATCTCTCCCCAGCCCAGCTCCACAAAATAATCCCCACCAGTGAGAAGCACCTTTACAGCAAGAGACTCTGAGCAGCATTACCAGAGCTGGGACAGGGAAAAGTGAAAGCTGATGGGGTGAAACTGGCTTTTGCCCGTGCATTTCCCAGCTGAGCCCCCAGCAGCCCCGCTCTCATTTATGAGGAGGATATGTGTCCCCAAGCCCAATGCTGACAGGGACTAGAAGATGCCACCACTGCATCCACAGCATTGCTGTCCCTCCGGGCTGCAGCAGACACAAAATGGGGCACAAATGGCAGGAGGGAGCAGAAAACAGCCCTGAAGCACCGCAACCCCATGGGGCTGCCACCGCTGCGGCTCTCAGCATCACCCGTCCTGCCAGCCATGCCGGCCAGCGAGGGTCCACACCAGCAACGCGGCGCGGAGGAAAAGGGGTCAATGGGAAGGCTCGATACTTCTCCAGTTCACAGCTCAGGGGGGGACCTCGGCTCCAACCACGCTGGGGTCGGAGGGGCCTCCTGGGCTCCCGCTGCCCCAGCCCAGGCGGTGGAGGCTCAGGTGGCCGCAGGGGCGGCCGACGGCTCCTTGGCGGGGCCGGGGGGCAAATCGGCACTGCCACTGATCACGTTCTCGTATTTCGGCTCTTCCTCCGGGGCAGCCTGTCCCTTTGTTTCGAGGCTGAGGACTAACTCAAGGCTTTTGCCCCTCTCCGTGGCACCTACATCATCGCTGGCCCCATCCTGAGCCCCRGTGCTTTTTGGCGAGGGAGATGTGAGAAGGAAGGACTGTCTCTTCCCAGGGAGATGCTGGTGCTTGCCAGGGGATGGCTCGGYGGGAGCCCCTGGGACACTCTCCCTCTGCTTGCAGCTATTCACCGAGTCTCTGCACTGTGCCAGGGCCCGGCGGGGCGGTTTCTGGATGGCCTCGACGCTCCTCCTCACCTTGGGTTCCTCCTTTGCAGCCCACTTGCCCCTCTGCAAGCTGCCCAGCCGCTTAAGCACAGCCTGGACCGGTCCCTCACCACCCCCCTCCTCCTTGGGGTCCTGCCCGGCTGTTCCCACCATCATGTAGATGGTGGTGACGTTGGGCTCCTTCCCCTTCGCCTCCCAGCTGCCAGATTTTGCAGCCGCTTCAAGCGCCTCTACTCTCTGGGCCACGTGCCTGGTGCTGGAGACCACCCGCCGGCGTCCCCCTGGGGTGGCCCGGGGCGATGGCCGGTGGCTTTCCTCCCCCTTGCTGAGGGGCTCAGGGCTCTCGTAGCAATCRCTGGCTGGTCGTTCAGTGGGGGGCTCAGCTGCCGTGTCCCCCGGCGGTGGGGACAGCTTGGATGGGCCCCACGGGCTCTTGGGCTTCCGCCCAGGGCTGGGGGTCTCCGCCGCCCCAAATTTCGTCCCCTCGGCAAAGGACACGGAGGGTCGCTTGGCCTTGGCGATGCTGGAGGTGCGGGGGATGGCGAAGGGCTGCGAGACATCCTCAGAGTCGAAGGCAGATGGGTCCGGGAGCGCCTCGCTGAGAGGGGACACCCCCTCCTGCAGCTCAGCCCCCCCCAGCAGCGGGAGGCCTGCGGGAGAAAGGGGCRAGGGTTAGGGCTGCCGGAGCTACCCCCCTGCCCAGGGACACGCTTGGGGACATCGGGACAGGGGCTGATGCAATAGGATTGTCCCTGGGAGCAYTTCCCCAGGAGGAGGTTGTGAAATGGGGCTGCCCTCACCGGGCACGTCCCATCAGATGAGGCCACGCACAGCCCCGGTGTGTCCTTGCAGACAGGAAAACAAGGGTATGAAAAYAATTGCTGCCTGTGCCCAGCACCCATCCTTGGGATGCCCAAGGTTAAAAAACAGGGCAGGATTGACCCCAGGCAGCCCAGAAGGGCTGCAGGTGGCCAGGGCGAGGAGGAGCAGCCAGGGATGTCACCTTCTCTGGGAGGGACRGAGTACTCGGGTCCCTCGTTGTCGGTGTCGAAGGAGGAGGAGAAGGAGCTGTCTGAAACCCACGCGGCCGATGGCGGCTCAATGAAGCTGGGGTTGAAGGGGATTTCCGCATCGTGGTGGGAAACTGGGGAGGAGAAGACACCCAGCTGAGCTCGGGCACCCCGGGGTGCTTGGGGCTGGGGTGGGAGAGCAATGCCCCAAGCCGTGCAGTGGGGCGAGGGGGAGTGCAGGCTCCCCCYGAAATGGTGACAATGCAAAGAGCACGGGGTAGGGGTGACACCCTGGAAGGGCTGTCGGCAGCTCTGCTTTTTTTACCTGTGACTTTGGGAAGTTTGTAGCCACCCAGGGAAAAGCAAGGCATCATAGCGCTGAGGTTCGCCAGCACCCCCTGCACGTGGTGCTTCATCCGGGCCACCACGTCGTCATCCGGCACGGCCGCCCTGCGCAGGGGAGATGAGTGTGAAGGGATGCAGGAGATGGGGTTTTGCATAGAAGGTTGCAAAATATAACAAATACCTGTCTCTAGCATCCGCTGGGCCGGCTCCGCAGCAACAGCAGGCAACGCAGAGCAGCAGCAGCAGGAGAGGGACGAGGATGGCGGCTGCCAGGGCCCCGTGGTCCTTAAAACCTGCATGGAGAAGATAGGTTGAGTCGGCGTGTCCTGTGGCTGCCGAGCCCGTAGAGCTGCCCCCCACAGAGAGCGCAGGAGCTGGCAACTCGTGGCGGGGCCAGGAGGCTGCATTGCATCCTCCCAGCACCTTCCATCCCCAGCAAGGATGTTACGGTCCCTTGACCACTGCCAAGGAGTAAATTTGAGGTTGCTCTTACTCAACACGCAGTCACCCCGCACGGGGTGGCAGGTCCCCCGGGAGCACTGGCAGGGTGAGGAACAGTTCACGCCAAAATACCCCTCCGGGCAGGTGTCGTTGCAGCTGGAAGAGAGAGGAAAGGAGGGGAAATGCTCCCGGGGAGAGGGGGGCCCCAGCCCTGCCCCACTCCTGGCATTACCTGGCTCCCCAGTAGCCCGCCTGGCAGATGCAAGCTCCTGACACGGGGTCGCAGCTCCCCGCAATGCACTCAGGGCAGAGGAGCTGGCATCCATCGCCGAAGGTGCCCACGGGGCAGGAGCTGTTGCAGCTGCCAAGACAGAGAGCAAAGCATCAGCCCGCTGCACCCCGGAGCAGGGACCCCCCGCAAGGACTGGTGGCCTGATCCTGGGTGTACCTGGGTCCCGTCCAGCCAGGTTCGCAGTGCGGGCAGGACCCGGTCTCTGGGTTGCAGACCTCCCCATGCCGGCAGCGGGGACATAGCTGGAGGCAGTCCTCACCGTGGAAGCCGGGCGCGCAGGGCTCCTTGCAGAGGGTCCCGTTCCAGCCGGGCTGGCAGGCCAGGCAGAAACCATCCACGGGTGAGCAGGGCTGGCTGCGCTTGCAGCTCCCACAGCTGCACGGGCAGAGGGGCGGTGAGGTTTTGACACCCACCCCTGGCTCCCCCGAAACWCAGGTTTCACCCCACGCCGGCATTCAGCATCAGTTGGGATCACGGGGAAATACTCTATAGCACTTAATGCACTGTAGTAGCGACAGGGCAGGGAGAGATGCTGCAGGGAGAGATGAGACCCTGGGAAGCGGTACCGAGGACGACCAGATTTTGGGGTGACAGCAGCGCTTTCTGCTGGCATTAGCAGATGTTTCTTTTGGGGCAACACTGATGCTCCATCCAGCCAGGGATGCTCAAACCACCCAGGACGGGTCTCCCTGCCCAGCCAAAGGGACAGACATGACTTTCCCCCCAAGGTCTCACTGCAGATACCTGCAGGACCCCCCCGTTGCCCCCGGCTCACCTGTGCACACACTGAGACCCATATTTCCCCGCCGGACAGGAGTCCCGGCAGCTCCTGCCCTGGTAGCCGGGGCTGCAGCTGCAGTGCCCGCTGAGGGGGCTACAGGAGCCGTGCAAGCAGTCGCAGCGCCGCTGGCACGCCGGCCCCCAAAACCCAGCCTTGCATTCGCACTTGCCCGTCTCCTGGGCGCAGGGGGAGAGGTTGCAGGAGCATTTGAAGCTGCACCTCCTGCCCCACCAGCCCGGCAGGCAGCGGCAGTGGCCGGTGAGCGGGTCACAGTGGGAGCTGGCAGAATTGCACTGACATTGCTTCTTGCAGGTGGGTGCCCACCAGCCCGGCTCGCAGCGGCAGGAGCCGGTGAGGGGGTCACAGCGGCCATGGGGGCCGCACTGGCAAGGGAACTGGCAGAGCCCTCCCCAGTGGTTGGGGTCGCAGGTGCAGTGCCCGCTCGCCGGGTCGCAGCGCCCGTTGGGGTGGCATGGGCAGCTCCGCTTGCAGTCGGGGCCCCAGTACTGCTCGGGGCAGCCTGCAAAGGGAAGGAGACGGTGAGGATGGGGGTGACGGGGAAGCCTGGCAGCCCCCCAAGCATCCAGGCTGGCAAAGGGAATGGTGAGGGCTGAGCCCTGGGGAAATACTCACGGGAACGACAGTCTGCTCCGAAGAAGCCAGGTTTACAGAGGCAAACCCTGGGTCTCACGCACACCTCGTCCACCCCACAGGCGTCCTCCCCCTCGCACAGTGCTGTCGGTGGCAGGGCAGGCATGTCAGCGCACGACAGCCCCCCCGGGCTCACACCCCTCTGCCGGACCACCCGCCACCCGACCACCTCCTGCCAAGGCAGCCTTCCCAGGGAAACTGCCATCCAGCTGCCCGCTCCATTCCTCCAGCCGAGCCACAGCACCATTAGCAGCTTGCTTGGTGGGCGTTTGGGGGTCCCCACGGCGCAGGACCCCACTGCCACTGCTCAGGGAGAGCTGTAGGGCTTCCCCCCAACACCCAGCGCCATAGAGGAGCCACCCGGCCGAGAGTGGGTACTGAGCTTTGGGCTTCGTCGCCATCCGTCACTCACCGGCCATGCACTCCCGTCCTTCCTGCTTCCAGCCGGGGCAGCATGCCAGGCCAGCGGGGAGCCTGCGGGAGAGACCCGGGGGGCTGTCAGCCAGGGCAGGGGGTGCCGGGGCCGGCACGGGTTTGCACGCGGCTTCGCAGCTTTAGCTAAGGCAAAGTGAACGCGGGCGCTTGCCCCGGCTGGGCCTAGCGGACGGGGAGGCGGCGTGGCCCTGGGGGCATCGCTCCGGAAGGAAACCAGCAAAATAGAAGGAAATTTAAGAGGCTGCAGCCCGAGCGGGTGGCAGGGCTGGGCGGTGGGGCAGGCCTGCCCGGCTCTGCCGGGACTGCCACTACAGAGCCCATGCCGGGTCCCCTATGCTCTGGGAGCAGCTCAAAGCTTCACCAGCAACTCAGAAAAAAGGCACTGAAGCGAAGGCAACCAAAGGCGCTGCCATTGATGGCAAGACCAACGGGAGAGGCAACGTAGCAGCAAAGCAGAGGGGACGGCAGCTCCAAAAAGCCCTTTGGGGTTTGCTGTGCCTATGTTTCCCACCTGGTGCACGATGAAAGTTTTGCCAGAGCTCCCGCACCCCCCTGTTGCCCTGTGCGTTCATGAGAAATAACCTCTGGAGAAGGGGTCTGGGTGCCCCAAATGCCTGTGTGTGCCCCGACCACACTCCCCAGCATCACCCCAGTCTTGGCACCCATGCGGTGCCAGGCTGCAGCTCTCTGTCCGTGGAAGGACAGATGGATGACAACCCTCTTAGGGCTACTGAGAGGTCCTGGGAGATGGAAGGGCACAAGCAGGGACCCCCACGGCACCTACCTGCAGACGTTCCTGCCATCAGGGTCGAGCTCCTGGGCAGAGCTCTGCACCCACAGCCACAGCTGGAGGCAGAGGATGGGCCGGGCGCTCCCCATCCCGGCGGGGCACGGGGGCCCAAGTCCCGGCAGCTCCCCAGCTCCGCACCAGCGTCCGTCTGTCCCGTCTGTCCCTTCCCGTCCCTCCCGTGGTGCGGCCTCTTCCTCCCGCCAGCCTTGGGTTTCTTCCTGAGGAAACGCGGGAGGAGGTGCCCCGATCCAGGCGTCAGGGGTGCGGCAGGGAGGGGGAGGCAGGGAATGCCACCGCACGGGCTATTTTTGGCCCTTGCTGCCACCCTGGTAGCAGAAACGGGTGGTCAGAGCCTCGGCATGACCACGCAGGGGTTGGCACCCACCTGAACATCTCACCCGCGGTCGTCCTGCTCCCCCTGTGCCATCCTCCATCGCCCCCAAAGCTGTTTTAGCCAACGTCCCCCCAACCCACAAGGCGTCCGCTGCCTCCCCCTGTCCCAAGCCCTGTGATCTGCCCCACGGTGCTGCTGACCCCTGGCAGAGGCTGAGAAGGGAGGTCCCCACGTCCCCCCCCGTGGACGCAGCATGCCCCAGGCTGGCCTTTGAACCGCTGCTGGCTGCCGTCCCACCTCGCCGTCTCCCCAGGAGCTTTGTGTCAGCAGATGCACAGGAAACACCTTTTTCCTACCCAAGGCCGGCTCGGCCGGGGGGGGCCCTGGGCTGGAAGCGCACTGCTCCCCCCCACCACGCGGGACTTAACTCCTCCGCACCCAGCGCTGCAGCCCCTGTAGCCCCGCTCCCCATCGTAGCTGAGCCCCGAAAGGGGCTCCGGGGTCTGGCACAGCACAGCCGGCCACAGCCCTTCGCATCGGCGCATAAAAAGCGATGGCTACGCTGGAGAACTGCGACCGAAGCCTGGCAGCATCACCCAGCCCTTCCCAAGCAAGGACAGAGCGGAGGCCGCAGCGGGTACCTTGGAGGAGAAACAAGAGACATTTATTTCCAGTTCTAGAGCTAGAAAGTACCTGACCCAAGGGGACTGACTCGCCCCTGTGATCACGAGGATTGTTACAGTCTTCCAGTTCCCAGCAGTAGCAGGAAGAGGTCCCAGTACAAAACCAATTCACCCCATGCCTGAAAAGTGCAGGAGTGGCACTCGCGGTGCTGATCCTGACTGCTCCCAGACACGGGAGCACCCGGACACCCGGTGCAGCGTGCTCAGCCCCTCCCAGCCGCGCGGTGACCCTGGGACAGCACCCAGCTGGCCAGCCCGGGCACCCCAACTTGAACTTCACATTGCAGGGGTTGGGGGGGAGGTATGAGTGGAAAGAGGTGAAGCGAAATACCCCCGCAGGGCAGGATCCGGTGTTGGGATCCTGGGCTGCGAGCAGAGGTGCTCGGCAGAAAGAGCCACCAGCGGACGGGAAGAGCCCTTTGGGGTGCGGCAGCGGGAAGCGGGCGCAGACCCCCGCTGTGCTGAGCAGCGTGGAGAAGTGGGGAGCGGGGGCACGGCTGTGCAGGACCCCCGTAGTTAAGCCATGGGCACAACGAAAGGGTGGCTGATGCCCAGAGGTGCTGAGCCGTCCCGTGCCAGGTCGGCACCCCACGGCCGAGCGTCCCGGTGGGTTTGCAGGAAGGCTGCCCACACTGCAGCTTCGCCATCACCATGGCACGGGGAAGCAGCCAGGGCTGCCGTGCTGCTCTCGAAAACGCCAGGAGAAGAGGAGCTGGGAAGTGCTGCTGCGAGGCCAGATCTGGCTCCCGTTCAGGTGGGGTCAGAGGGGCGGCGTGGCTCTGTCGGGGGAGCCGGTCACCGGCTTGCTCTCTCCCTCCGGCTCCAGCTGCGTGTCCAGCGAATCGATGATTTCCCAGGCTCCAGAGCAGCTGGATGCGGGGGGGTCTTTGCTGCTGCCCTGATACCACAGTCCAAAACTGCAGAGAGAGCAGATAACGGCTGTGGGGGAGAAGAGCCTTCCCAGTAAAGCGGCCAGATCCCAACCTCCCTCTGCGTTTGGTGTCAGCAGCAGGACGCAGCCCGGCTGCGAGCCCCTGGGAGCGTGCAGCACCCCTGAGGCGGCAGCCATGCCTGCCCTTGCCTGCCTGCAAGGCAGATCCCCCCTGAATGAAGCGACCCCCGCTGCGGCAGCATCCCTGCCAGCCCCACACCGGGCAGCCCGGCTCCGTCCCGGTCATACCCTGCAGGGCAGGCACCAAGCTCAGCAGGCGCCGGGTCCACAGCCAAGCCCCAAACCTTTCCACCGGCAGAGCCACCCATTCCCAGCAACACTGGAGCATGGGAGCAAACTTACAAGCTCCTAATTTTGGAATCGGGAGGCTGAGCATCCACGCAGTCTGCGCCGTGAGCTGGGAGCCAGGAGCCCTCGTCTTCATCGCTGCAGCACAAAGGAGTGGGGAAAAAACCTGTGCTGAGTCAGAAGCTCACCACGAGCAAGTGCCAGAGCCACCCCGGGGCTCCCTCCCGAGCCGAGCAGTGTCCCCGCAGAGCTGCATGTGCAGAGGCGGCCGCAGAGCCAGGGGCACAGGGACCGGAGCTGCTGTCCCCACGAACTGCCGTCGGGCTGTGACCTGCCACAAAGCCACAGCCAGCTGTAGTGATGCTCGTGTCCCAGACACAGCTGCATTTCATGGCAAGCCCAGCCCCGGCTTGGTGATCTCAAGCCACAAAGGCTCTTCAGACATCGGCTTCAAACCCCCAGTGCTTGGTCAGTGGACAGTGCATCCCCGGTTGCCACAGCAGTAAAGTCTTTAGACATCTCACCCCACACGGCAAGCGCACGCTTCTCCAGGGGAACAGCCTGACAATTGGCACCACCAGCCGTGGCTCGGGGCCGAGGCAGGTGACAGTCAGGCACCGAGGCAGGTAACAGCCAAGCCTCACAGGGGAGCAGGGTGACACACGASAGATGACCACAGGGCAGCATTCGTACGGCAGCAGCTATCCTCACCAGGCAGGGAGGTGAGCAGGCAGGACCCAACACCCCCAGCCTCCCCGCTGCCAGCAGAGACCCCGACGCAAGCGAGCAGCAAGTTTCAGTAGCATAGAAGAGCTCAGCCCCCTTCAGACCTTTATTAAAGCCCCTAAAAGCCAGTGAGATCCAGCTCCCCCMATGCCATACAGCAGATTTAGTGCAGGCTTTGCCCCGCGCCGCCGGCAGACACGCAGAGCCAGGGCTGGTGCCTGGCAGGGTCCTCCCCTCCCCGTCGTGAAAAGTCTGTTGGAGCCAACGCTGCCCACGAACGTCTTGCAGAGCCTCCAGGGAACATCTCTACTGTCATCTTCAAAGGCTCTCCGCTGGACAGCCTCCAACCGTACAGCGCAGGGACCAGCCTGCCTCGTCCGGTGGTCCCAGTGCCGCCACCTCGCCTCCCTTTTGCCACATCCACGCAGGGACGAGTGGCATTTGGCCAGGCCATGTGTGACTGGTGACAGGGACAAGCGAGTGGCAGCARAGAAGAGCCCAGCCCCTGCGGCACTCCCAGGGTTAAGCCAGAGCAAAACATCCACTGCAGACAATAAACCTTTGATCTCTGGAAGGAGGCAGGGAGGAGGCAGCTCTCGGCCTGGGGGAGTTCCCTTCCAGGGTGTCACACCGCACAAAAACACTGGAGCCTGCCAGCCGGCATCCACCCTGCACGGGAGGCTCCCCGTCCTCCCTCCCGGTGAGCAGGACTCACCTGCTCGCCGACTCCTCCGCCGTTCCCAGCATTTTGGCTCTGATTTTTTTTCTCTGTCTTTTGATAGTCGACTTCATCGCATCCAAGAAGAAGCTGGGAACTCTCTCTTCGTTCAACAGCTCCCTGGCAAAAAGCAGCCAGCTGGTTAACCGAGAGCCTGGCAAAGAAATCCACCCCGACTGCGCCAGGAGCAGCCTCTGATGGGTCACGRGCGGCTGCAGGGACAGGAGGCACCCGGCTCGCTGCCCCACGCTGCCGCGGCAGGACTCACCGCTGGTAATAGGCCAGCTCCTCCTGCACCAAGAACAGGTTGGTCTTGAGCTCGTTCCGCTCTTGCAGGATCTGCTGCAGCTCTTCCTTGGAGAAGCAGCAGTGAGCAGGGCTCCTGCCCGCGTCTGCATCCTGGTGCTGCGGCTCCTCCGTGGGCGAYGGCGCTCCTTCCTGCAAGGACAGAGAGTCTGCAGGCAAGCGGAGACCCCGAAGCCCCCACCCAAAGGCTGGGTGCCATGTGCAGGCAGAGATGGAAAAGTCTCAGGAATGAGTTTGCTAGTCTGGAGCTGCTGCAGCCCTCCACGGACCACGGTGGCTCCCCAGCTCAGCCAGCACCCGCCGCCCATCGCCACACGTGACAAACCCTCATCCTCTGAGTCACACCTGGCTTTTCCTCCCATCACCTCGCCTCACTCACTCCTGCCTCCACCCCTACCAATTTTTACAGACAAGGTGTTACTGGCATCGCCGACACCGCACTGTTCAATTTTCAGCAGTGGGACTTACTCAAGTGGCTGTGTCCTGCTGGCAGCCGGCGGGTCCGGGAGTGCCCAGAGCCCCGCACAGGGCCGGGAAGGTCGGGTCGGCATTAGCGATGCCCTGCAGCAGCGGGGCCACGGGCTCAGACTCACCAGGCTGGGCTTTGGCTGCTGGATCTCAGAGGTGGTCCTGCTCCTCCTGCTCATTTCCCTCTGGGTTTGCAGCATCATGGCCTCCAGGTCCGACTTCTTTTCCAGCGTGCTCTTGAGCTGAGCCTGCACCACGGCCACCTTGTGACGCAGGTCCTCATTCATGGCCATGAAGCGATGCAGTTGCTCCTGGAGCTGGAGGGCCCGGGCCAGCCAAGAGTGAGGCACGGTGTCAGCTCTGGGCCCCCACCCAGGGACATCAGCGCATACAGAGCCACAGGAAAGGCATCTGCCCCAGCAGGCTCACCAGCCCTGACGACAACCCCAGGGCAAGGTGACATGAAAGCAGGTCCCCAGGCCCTTCACGCACCACACCCGCGAGCTCCCACACGCTCACCGCCTCTGTGTCTCGGCTCTTGCAGACAATCTCATGGGCCTGGGCACGAAGCTCATCCCTCTGCTTGTCCACCACTTCCTTCAGCCGCAGCATCACCTCCCGCTCCTTCCGCACTGTGCTATCTGAGCCCAGACACGGGTGGACTGGCGTGAGTGGCTCCTGGGACCCAAGGACTCCCCCAACCCCACAACACTAGGAGGTTCCTCGGTGCTTCTGCAAAGCCAAACTCTAATGTTCCTGGTAGATAGCAGAGCAGGAACAGTGGAAAGAGGGGAGCTGAGAGCTTTAGGCTGTGCCCAATGCACCCTTGTGCTGGCAACAGCAGCCCGCACCCTGTATCTGCCCCCATCACCCTCCTGGGGGCACGGGGGGGATCTCTGGAGGTTTGGGGTCCCTGTGGCTTGCAGAACAAGGTAACGCTTGTGCTCCCCAGTAGGACAGGTCTACAGGGCTGGGCAGCACGGAGAGCAGGTTCAGACCTGCACCCAGCCTGCCATCCCCCGCAGGGACACCCCATAGCATCAGGGGACCCCAAACCCACTGGGACACCCACCTTCCTGGGACTGGCTCTCCGCAAGCTGCCCCAGAAGCTGCCGGTTCTGCTCCTCCAGGTGGGCCAGGCGACCATGCAGGGCTCGCTCCCGGCGCTCGGCCTCCCACAGCCTCTGCTCTAGGTTCTGGGGGTCAAGGACAGCCGGGTCAGACCCACGCCAGGGGGGACAGGGACAGCCAGGTCAGAGCCACCCCCAGGGGGGGGATAGGGACAGCCGGGTCAGAGCTGTCCCAGGGGACGGGGACAGCCGGGTCAGAGCCACCCCAGGGAACGGCAACAACCAGGTCAGAGCCGTCCCAGGGGGGACGGGGACAGCTGGGTCAGAGCCACCGCAGGGAACGGCGACAGCCGGGTCAGAGCCGTCCCCATGGGGACTCCCGCGAGGACAAGCGTGGCTCAGTGCCACCGCGCAGGGGCCCCCCAAGGAAGAAGGGTCGGACGAGCCCCCCGCCCCGCTCACCTCCGCGTCCTGCCGCCCGCTCGGCGGTACCGACGCCTCCCCCTCGGCGCCCGCCGGGGCCACCAGCGCCTCCAGCAGCTCCAGCAGCCGCACGACGGGCGGCACCAGCCCGGCCACGGCCTCGGGCCCGAAGCGGGCGGAGAGGCGGCGCAGCTCGGCGCCCAGCGCCCCCGCCATGCGGTAGATGTGCGGCGGGGCCAGGCGGCCCGGCGGCGTCCGCCACAGCGGCTCCGCTCCCCGCCCCGGCTCCGCCATCGGCCGCCGCCGCCGCCCGAGGCCCCGCACAGGCTCCGCCCTTGCCCCGTCCCCGTCCCCGTCCCCGTCCCCGTCCCGCCCCGCCTGGGGCCGCCCCCCCGAGGCGGGATCTCACCGGCAGCGCTCCCGTTCGTACAAAATTTATTGAACAACCGGATAGGGTACAACAACCCGAGACATCGCACTGGGGGCAAAGGGAGCTACGCGGGCGTGAGCAGGGGCAGGGGGCAAGGAGCAGCGGGGGACACAGACGCACAGAGAGGCTGTTGAATATCAACAGTACTAAGAGTGGGGGCGAGGGCAGGACTAGGCGTAGAGGTCCTCCCGGTCGGCGGAGTAGACCTCCCCCTCCTGCAGCAGGGCGAAGTTGAGGAAGTGAGAAGGGCGATGGACCTCGTGGTAAAACTCCTTGGGGTTGGCGAGCTGCAGCTCRTACTTCATGTTGGGGTCGTGGCGAACACCTGCAAGAGAGAGTCCATCACCCACCCGAAGGCCCCTCCTGCCTCCACCAGTGATCAGGAGCCAAGCCCTCTACTCTCACAAGGTAATTTTTAAGCAAACCATGCAGGAAGAGAGAATKCTAAATCCATAAAATCATCAGCCTTTGGGTTCCTCCCCCTAGAGATTTACAGAGCAATGCCCCCACAGTCCTTTTGTGCTAGTCAAGTGTTTTGTCTGCCACTCTCCATTTCCTGACCCCTTCTGCAGCTGCCTGTGGTTCATCATACCAGGACCTCCTGTTACTCCRCCCTGTTACCGGGCACAGCTTTTATCTTGCATTTTCCATTATCATCTCTTCTGCCTGACAGGGATTAATTATTCAGTGGCAAGAGACTGGACACTACAAGCCAGAAAGAAAAGATGTCTATTTCTCCCYTCTATCAGAGTTTGCTCTCTTGCCACCGAAAAATCCCAGTGCTGGTACCAAGGAAAGGTCAGACCACAATGCTGGTATCCCAAGGAAGGTCAAGGTTCAGAAAGGGTAAGGAACGCTTCCCTGAGGAGCTATTTCCTTCTCCTCCCCAAGCTATTCACGTTGCCTCCCCTCCTTTCCCTTTCCCGGGGCAGCTCACCCATGAAGTTGTAGTTCCAGGACCCTTGCGCTGGGACCATGAAGAAGCCGAGGAAGCGATCTGAGAGCAGCATCTGCACCCTCTCGTAATGGGATGGCAGGTAGCCCTTGGGGTTGTTCCCTTTGTCCGTGTTCTGCCTGCCCCACTCGTAGCCGCTCGGGGTCAGTTTGTAGGCTGTCAGTGTGCAGGAGCCTGGCGTAAAACTGAAAGAAAGGAGAGATGAGGCAAGTCAGACTGATCTGGGGCAGAGGAGGGAAACCAGAAACGAGCAAACGCTCCCTTTCTGTCAAATCTTTAGTTTGAGACCTCAACGCGGTCCCAAGCGCTGCACGCGCAGGCCCCCGCAGCAGAGGGGGCACACAGAAGCCTCCCTGCCTCTCACCTGCAGGTGATGATGATAGTCTTCTCCCCATCCCAGGAAGGGTTGTCAGCCATGACCTTGGCATGGGTGGTGACATCCTGCGGCGAGAGCTGAGGGGACTCGTTTGGTTGGGTGTGAATCCACCCCAGAGGTTCCATTTCCTGACAAAAAGAGAGTGTTTTAGAGAGAAACAAAAGACATTTAAAACAAGACCACTTCAAAGCATGGCAAAAAGCACACAGGGACTAAAGGCTTCCCTTTCACCTGATCCCAGATCAGGCTGGCTTCAGGCYGAGCCCTTTAAGTCCCACATCTGCAACAGACCAAGAGAAGCTGCCCCACCACCTTAGGTCCCCGTTACTGGAGACGGTGATCTTCCACCCACACCAGGAGCAGAAGCTCAACTCACCTTGAGATATTCATGCTGCGGCAGCTGCCCCGGGAGATGCACGGTCTGGTGTGTTCCCCACTGGGGCACCATTACAATGCACCGGATCTCCTTCACTTGGGGGTTATCGGGAGGGCTCACTCCATACAGGTAACCTGCAATCTAGGAGCACAGACACCCGCCTTAGAAGCCCAGAAGAGACCTCTGTGTAACCGTGTGAGAGTGGGTGGGCCCTGCCCTTAGCTCCTGAGGAGAGTATCTCTTGGCCGGCAGGTTCTCACTGGAGGAGAGCATCATAGTTTGGTTCAGTGCTGAGTTTCCCCCCCAAGTCTGGGCCACAAGGAGCCATCAGGACCTGACTAGAACTTGTGCGCTCAGCCGTATTGCCTGTGTCTGTCTTGAGCACGCAGGGCTTCACACAGACAGCAGCAAGTTCCCAGCCCTTCGCCACTAGTTCCTGACTGCCCAGGACTGGTGCGTGCCCAGGAGCGTGGAGTACCACTGTCATAGACTCGTTGTACACTCACCTGGGCCCGCAGATCTGAGATGCAGATGAATTTTTTCAACACGTTCTTGGGAAGAATGTACGTATAGCCCGTTTCCTTTATATCATCTGATGAAACATAAATGTGGTTTGTTCGCAGGTGGAGGTTGGCAGCAGAAATTGCTCTGTGAAGAGGAGATGATTATTAGAGGGTGCACAGATCCCTTCCTGAGCACTCTGACCTTTTCCTTGCACAACAGCCCTGCCTGCTTTCCTACCTGACTCGCCACTCGGTCTTGGAGGAGAAAGTCTGGGTTTCATAGTTGCTGGTTGTGGAGGTGATGATTTCATCCCCGTGCTTGTTAACAGTGCGGGTCTGCGTGGCTGTCAGTTGTGACTGCTCCTTGGTTTGCTTCTCAATTTCTGCAATCTGCTGTCTCTGCTGAGAAGGGGCAGAGATCTCCATGCCCAGGATAATGTCTCGGATCTCTGACTGTGTCAGGGATGCAACATTCACGCTGGAAGAGAAAATCCACCCAAGTCAGGCATTTCAAAATACATTCTGGACTCTTCTCACCAAGGCACAAGTTCAGAACATACACTTGGGGTGCTATGAAAAATGAAACCACAACTTTTTAGACAAGAGGAGGGACCAAATCACATGATGCACGGATCAGAAAAGGTTTGGTGCAGGTATTTTTATCTGCCTCGCTAGAAAGCAATTAATATTCCCTACAAAGCTGACAGTTCATTGCCAAAGGCCCTTGAAAGTCGTCTACTCTCCACAAGGAGCACTCTGGCCAGTCTTTAGAGCAGGAAGGAAAGGCTGACAGGATTATTGCAGCTGGACAGCGGCTTACTTGTTCTTCTTGCCATAGTCAGCAAGGATGAGATCCTTCAGCTGCACCTCCACCTTGATCCACTCCTCATCTGTCAGGGTTGGCCAGATGTGGTGAGGCTCCGTTATGGTTGTCTTATCTGGTTTCAGAATAACTTTGGCTCGATCGTTATTCACATGTAGTGCCCGGAGAATCAGAATCAGACGAGAGAATGCCTTGGAGAAGAAAAAAAGATGCAGCTAGTCAGAAAGAAGGAAACCAAATATACAAGGCCCTAGTACAGCACTCCTCTGTTTGGGCACACCAACATTGCACGGGAAGKGCCAGTGGAATCAATCTGAAGGAAAATGCAGGCAGACTCAGAGCCAAGTGCTCCCAAGCAACAAATTGTGAGGGAATCTCTGAAGCCTTGGCTCCTGCCTCATTTATCAGYGGCAAAGCAAAATGCAGACTAGGCATGCTGTGCTTACCGTGTAGGAAGAGATGGTTTTCAGCCAGTCATCATAGAGATTGAAGAGAACCATCTGGGGTTCGGTAGCCTTCAGGATGAGATCACCAAACTTTTCCACTTTCAGACAGGCCTGGAAGGGCAGCTGCAACTCTGAGCCTTTGATCACAATATTGGGGAAATCCAGCAAGTGCACCTGGAGTTTATCGAGAAGAGTAATTAGCTCACAACTAGTGCAGAACATCGGTCCAGATAAAAGTCCTTCACAGGAACACAGGACTGTTCTGCAATCTCCCAAACATTTTACAAGGTCCCTACAGAGCACTATCTGCATTGTTACCTCAAGTGGGTCCAACATGCCCTTCCGAGTCACTATGATCTGCTTAGGCTGCTCCTCCACAGGAAGTGAGCGAATCAAGGCAGCCACTTCTTCAGCAGTCTTCCACTTGGCCAGCTACAGAAAGACAGCAGGGTTAGAGAAATGTCTCCCTGCTAATAGCAGAGTCTTCATGCCTCTGGGAATTAGAGAGACTCAAACCAAATTCTAAAAATACAAATGAAATTTATGGCTTGTTCCAGATCAGTGACAAGGCCCAGCAGTTCCTTCTTACTGATCACAGAGGGCAGTTCTCATTCCTGGAGTTCAGTTACGCCTGACTGGCTCAGAAAAAATAGCTGGCTACACCACCTCCCTGGCTTTGCCACCTGAGAGTCTTCTCACTGCACTGAATGTACGGCCAAGTGCAACGTGATTTGCTGTAACAGTGAGCACAGCACTGTTCCTCAAGCCCTACTTGAAGATGTAAGCTCTTTACACATCAGAGCCTCAAAAACCTTGCAACATCAATGCCTGCGTTCTTTTACTTTTATATCCCATGCTAACGCTTGCCTGAGCACAGGTTACACACTGGGAATTGGAGATCCAAACTTGCTGAGAGGCAGGAAGCTGAAGACCCTCATGATGTCTTCTGCTCAAGTGAGTGTCCCAAGCAGTCAGAGCCCATCCCCAGCTCACAGCCCAAAGCACAGCAGGCAGCCAGGCCCTACCTGTCCTAGACGCTTCTGTCCTGCCCACACAGACGTATGGATGATCTTCAGGAAGAGCTGTCCAGTTCTGGGATTGAAGATGAAAATGGCTCCATTGATGGGTTTTGTGGTCAAATTCCCTTCAAAAGTCTGAGAAAACAAGCAAAAGTGAAAAGTACAAGGAGATAAATGTAGCCTATCCACACCTTTCCACAACAGCGGACTTGCTGTGTTGCTTTGAGCAGGAACTGTACAGGAAATGTAAGAGCTGCTCTGTGCACACTGCAAAAATTTGTGTCCATGTTGATTCCTAGTTTTCCATCATGCGTGCCTCCACAACCACCCTGAGCACAGGACATTTACAGTCCCTGTCCCTTCCCCCTGCAGATACACCTCTGGCCTCACCTTGTGAATGGTCACTCGGTACACGTTGGTGTCATCCACAAACCAGATGATCTGGTTGGAGAAGAGCTCTCCATAGTTCTGGGAGGAAAGGTATGGTTCTGTGGGCTCAGATGAATACAGCTGCAACCCTTTGCGGATTCGTTCTCTCAACACATACAGCGCAGGATTTGCTTTCATAATTTTGGCCATAGCCTGCTGGATCAGAGGTTTGCTCCCAGGGAACCAGTTCCCATAAGCACTGAAGAAGAAAACAAACAGAAGACCTAGTTGTTGCCATCAGCTCTGAGATGAAGAGACAACAGCCATGCACAAGTCCTTCCATGCAGCAGCCAGGCACCTTTCTGCGGGCTGAATACTACTGTATGATTTCCCTTGTGATGTCCTTGGGAGCTGTTCACCTATGGCTTTTCCCTACACCTCCTCTCAGTAGGAAGCCACAGCACACACATGCTGCAGTCCCAGAAAAGCTGCATCTTCTCTAACAAGCACACTGGAGCAGAGGCCTGCTTGCTGGGACTTTCCCCCTAGTTTTCCATTGAAGAACAGTTGTCCCCACTTGTAGGGGGCCTTGAAACAAGGCCTGTCCTTCAGCTCCAAGAAGAGTCTGACAGAAATCTCCGAAGAAAACAAATGATTAGTGAGCTGGGGGAACTGAACCATTATTATTGCATGAGCAGACATTAGGCAACCTGAAATGACTGCCTAGATGCCTCATTCCATTCACTGCATACCTCTGGCTTCTGCCTTCTCCCCTCATCCTCCTGCCTAGAATACGACCCAGTTCAGAGACGCACTAAGACACAGCCACGAACTACCAATTACAGTTAAAATACAGACGGTGCAGATCTCACCTGTGCAAGTTATAGGCCAGATCAATGGCAATGAGCACACCAGTAGGAGATGGATAGATACTCATGTTGTCTGTAGTGTAATCCAGGAACTTGGCTCTTGCATAGCGCTCGATATCATGGGAATCGTAATCTCCCCAGCGCAGCTGGATATCTATCCAGTACTTCTGAGTGGTAGTGCTGTCCATCACATCTCTAAGGAGAAAGCAAGCCAGAACAATTTAACCTTGCACAAAACTCTCCTGCAGTTGCTGCATGTTTTTGACAGAGTAACTGCCACCAAGCATGACCACTGAAGCCAGCTACTATCTGCATACTATCCTGAAAAGGGACTCTACTACTCTCTTCATTCAGCAGCTGAATGCAGAAGCTGTTAAGAGAAACCCTCAGCCAATGGGGTTCAGCTGCAGGTTTAAACAAAGCAGCACAGTTACTCCTCTACTGTGTAGTCATGAGGGTYATCTCCCCTGGAGAGTGTCTGGTGAGGATTCAGCCAAACTGAACACAGCATGGGTGCAGATAGTGTCCAATTCACTCCAGAATCTGGCCCTAGGACAGCACAGCTTTGTGGGGATTCCTGAAAAACCCTTCAGAGCTCCTGAGCTCTGGCTCAGGAGAAAGGTCAACTGGAGGAGAGAAGAGGAACAAAGACAGTCTTGATGTTTTCCACAAGGCAGTGCTAGGAGGTGCTGCAACCATCTACCCAAATGAGCCCTGCACTTTGCCAGGCATGATTGTGTCCTCCTGTGTCCCCAAAGAAAACCAGACCTATGTGCCCAAGAGATACGGCTTTGGCTCAGGATGACAGGCTCAGCAGCTCTGCTCTGCAGCAAGATCAAGGAGAGGGAAAAGGCAAACACTCACTTGGAATCTGCGAGCAATGACGGACGTGACACATTCCACTTATAGGAAGCAAAGAGAAGGATATCTGCACACGAGGAATTCATCTTGTATGACTTCCTGGGATGGATCGTCTCTTTCTGCACTGTCTCAATCTCCAGAGCATCCAGCTCTTGATCAAACACCTGGGGAAAAGGCAGTCAAAGATGAGTTGTGTTCAAGCAACCTAGCTGAAGAATCTATCCTCAACACAGAGCTAAAACAGGCACCCAGGAAAATCCCATTTCCTCTCCATCCCTGTCAAATTGCTGAAGAAGGGGTAGCCCTGCTGCAATCCCTGGGACAATCTCTGTTGCGAGCAGGAGGCCATTGGTACACGAGGAGCATGCATGCATTGCACAGAACCAAACCAAGTTAACATACTGCTCACCTGACACAAATCCATTACAATGCTCTCATGGATCTTTTGCCACAAGTGAGCTCGGAAAATCTGAATGAGAGAAATCTTCAGTGTGGGGATCTTGCCGTGCATAAAGATGCCTGTCAAATCCAGCTGCACCTGAAACCCAACATATACCTGCAAAGGAAAAGCAGCTGTGAGAACATGCAACAGCACAACTGATGAAGTTTAGAAAACAGAACAGCTACTGTTAAGGAGGTTTAGTTCATCTGTAAGAGATGTTCTGGAAGAATTAGTTAGATCAATTAACTGCTCTCAATTAGTGGACGTTTCTACAGGTACAAACTCCAGATACTTACGTTGGCTCTGTTAATGGTAGGAGACCACCACAGGGTGAATCTTCTGTTTGGAATTTGGTTCAAACCCGATCTCTGGGCATTCGTCAGCTTCTTCCACTTCATGGACTCCTCAAAGCCACTGGCCTTCTCCCTAGAAAGGGCAGACAATCAATTGCATAAGATGTCCCTCATCTCCGCTGACTGCCACGTACCACGTATAACAGAGGAAGGGAACACACACACCGGGAGCGGGGAAGATTGTTTCATGCAAAGAAATTTCCATGGATTTGCATGCTGAAATTCAGTTACAGCCCAATCCCASGTGCCCTCACAACTGAACTATACAGTGTGCTCAAGTGATGACTGAAAAACGGAAAAGGCTCAACAGAACCAGTACAGCTTGAGCCAAGGACTCCTCCTTGGTGTACCGCTAAGCTCCAGTTTGCACGACAAGGCCACATCAAGGTTTCTCTTACCAGAAGAGACCCTCCCACGTGGGGAAGTAAGTGCCCTTGAAGAGAGTGTGCTCCAGGATTCCTTCCACTCCACCAAGTGCCTGGATCATATCTGTGCGGTAGTTGTTCAGGTTCCAGAGTTTGCCATCATGGCGCTGATGTGTCCACCAGAATGGGTTCTGCTTCAGGACCTGGAGACAACAGCGCACTAGTGAGCAGCTTTGTATTCAGATCATTCAACCTGGCTGCACTAACTGTAGGAACCAAGATGATGATGATGACGTCAGCTAACAAKTAAAGAGCCTCATGCCCTCAGTCCTGGAGGACACAGCTCATCTACAACATGAGTTCAGTCAGTACTACTATGCAATTCAGACTGGGTAGAATCTAAGATGATGCTTTTGTCTTTCAGGGACTGGCCTTCTACTGACCCACCATTAGAGGCTTTAAATAATAAATTTTTCCACTGTTATTAAAATCTAAGATTTTGGAATGTTTCTTTTGGGACCTTTTTTGGCCCTCTCCAGAACTGATTTCTTCATACTCAGTTGCACTAAGCGTGGTGTTCCCCAAGACACTGCAATCTACTGAAATGCTTCAAAAGTGGCTAGCTACAGATTTTGGAGCATTTGGTTCTCAACAGCCTCTACTAGTCCCAATACACGGCTCTAAGTTCTTCCTGCAGCAGACAGACAGACAAGGAAGTGCACCTACAATAATGCAAGGTGAAAGGACATTGTCTGAACCTCACACTCAGCCAGAGAAATTCCCAGTCAATACCTGATACTGTTTGAAGTCGGTCCTGACTCTCCATCCTTTATCATAAGCTAGGGTATGCCGGTCCTTCTGGAAAAGGGTGTTAATACGAGGAATTCCCCTGTCCCATGAGTCCTCCAGATCCTCCAGCGTCAGACGCCTGAAGAAAAAAAATCMCCACACTTTGTTACCTCTCAACTTTATAGCAATGCATTAACGAATATTTCAGGTGATGAGATCACAGAAATAATACAGACCTCAGGGCTCTGGCACAAGATGTTCTAAAATGCCAAGCACTCAGAGGCTCAGCAAAGTGTCTATAGCCATCACTATGAACACGCTGATGTCAAACTTCCAAAAGGAAAAGCCTGCCCTTGTAAGCGCGCGGAACTAACTGCAAATGGGTCTGATGGCAGCTTTTCCTGGCACCACCTGGCATACCATTTCCCTCAAACTGTGCCATGGGTGTACTATCTGCTTACAGAGTCCGTACCTCCTCCAGAGGTAAGACAGCAGCTTTGCAGGCGGCCTGTAGCATGTATCATGGGCCCAGCAAGGTCTCCAGAACCCTGAGACAGTGCAATACTTTACCCCACTGCCCGTCCCCACACACAGAGACACAGAGAGATCTGATTGCACATGGAAACATACCTGTTCTGGGCTATAGCCTCTTGCCGCTTGAGGGCGTACTCTGCCCACACTCTCTGAGAGTCAATGAATTCACTCTCCCATGGCTGGATGTAACGATACAAATTTGGGATGAGCTGGTCCTCCTCATGACTCATTCCTGAGCGGAAGTGAGTGATGCCAACATCTGTCTGCTTGGACCACCTGCAGCAAAGAGGCACAAGAGTGAGGTAGGAGCGACAGGAATTCACAGGTCACACTGCCATGACCTACTGTAAAGGTAACATATCTCTATAGTAAGGCATGGTTTAGCATTCTCACATATTTTTACGAGAAAGAGTATCTAACAAAATACCTAACTCAGGCATTGGGGATAGAGAAGCACAACTCACCTCAGGTCAGACTGCGGGATGAGAACATGGCCCATGGAGAGCATGCCCAGCCCTCCCAGCTCTTTAGGGGTGTAAAACACCACCGGCGGAAAACGGCTGGGCATTTTGGAATTCAGACCAATTTTGATTCGAGTCTGGATTTTATTTTCACACTTCACCAGCAAATCAAGCAACTCCTGAGTATTTACAACAGCTTCCCGGAAATATGTCATCAAGCCAATCAGAGCTGTATTCCATTTATTGACAATCTAGAAAGGAAAGCAAAGGATCAGTTCTCAGCCCATTCTCCAAACATCTGCAGAAAGCTCTGTCACACATCTTCCTCCCACCTTACCTTAGTGAAGGTTGTGGAGCCAGATGCCATGAGGATCTGCCTCACTCTGTTGTGAAATCTCTGCATAGACTCATCATCCACACGCAGGAAGCACTGAGCTGTGCGCTCCTTGGTGACCTACAAGAGCACACGGCCATCAGTTCCCTCCTGGGAGCCCCCTCTCCAATACAGACTGTAAGGTGAGCTCTTGCCATCAGGCATTTATGAAACACGGGGAGAGAAGAGGCTGAACAGCAACTCTACAGTTTCAGGTCCCCCACTCATCCCCAGCCAAGGATTTCCCATCCCTCCCAGGAAGGAAAGTTCATAACCAGTTCATTCTAACTCTACCTGCTAGAGATCCCAGCTACACAGCTGGCAAACGCATGCTGTTCTGCACCCTCCACAAGAAGGTATAAGCCCTGCTTTTATGCCAGGTACCGGCCAAGCAGGGACTGCTCTCCCAGCCTGTCAAACCCTCACCCTACCTCATTCTGCAGGTTCCAGACACCATCCTTGTGGGTGAACTCCTCATAGCTGGTACGGCACTTGGGCAAGATGCGGCACTCAAACCCACACATGTTAAACAGCAAATTGGGGTTATCCTTGCTGTAAACGGATACGAAGCTATTCTCCCACTGCACCGTGGTGACTGATCGAGGCAAACGGTTCTTGATATCCCAGAATACAGCACGACCACTGAAAAACAAGATATGCACAGTGAGAGGCTGTCTGTTACTGAGGCGAAATAGAAACTGGGCAAGTTCTCAGTGCTTTCCTAGCACTGTGGTCTCTCACACCCATCACTCACTGTCAGAATTACAGCACAGATCTCTCACCTGTTCTTACTTTTCTTCCTGAGCACCTGCCTATCAGTCTCCAACAGTTATTTATTACAACTATTTTTCCCACCCTCCTACCACTTGTTTTCTCCAGGCTGCAGCACTTACAGGTTCACATCATGTTTCATGAGGCGCATCCGAGCATCCCGGGGCCAACACTTCTTGTTGTTGTAGCCTACAATGTTCTCGTTGTTGGGATCTGGATGCTCTGTCAGGTACCGCTGAATTAAGTCTCTTGCCTCATCTGCCGTAAACCTGGAAATGTACAGAAGAGGACCTGGAGTTACGTGAGCAACTTCTCTGAACACCCAGACAGACAAGGACTTGCTTATGGATAGCTGTTAGCCATAGCATGTTTGAAGGTAACCATCCAATTCCTGTATCTTCCCACTGAAGGGGACTTCAGTTGCATTAGCACAGTCCAACCCATGACTGTTTGGGTTATCTTTCCATGAACAGACATAGAATTTTATGTCCACTTGATGGGAAACCAGAAAAGGCTTATTTACCAGTGGAAAATCTGTAACAATTGGACTTTTGACATCACTGCTTTTCTACTGGTCCAGTGAAGCTTGTAAAAAAGCTCTCCTCTATTAACACAGCAAACTGAGAAAGCAAGAGGAGGCATCTGGACACSCAGTTCTTCTGGAAAGTCTGTCAATTCAAATATTCCTGATCTTTCTTAGCAAAGGGAACAAAAGCCTGGAGTAGGAGCATACTAATTCCCACTTCCACAGCAYCTGCTGCAAGATGCCAGAACAAAAGTTCACCTGAGGAAAGCAGGGCCCCCGAGAGCTCTCACCTGAAGAAGATGTGAATACGGTCAATGTATCTGCAGAAGAGGCGAATGGGATGGGCCACCTCAGTGGCAATGTCTTGGAAGCTGAGGAAGTCATTTGGCATCTGGGGAGGCCCAGCCATTTCACTGGCACGGTGCAGACCCAGCACCAGCAGGTCCATCACAAGCCCATAATACTGGACAATGAAGGAAGCAAACTGCAGCCCACGAATAATCCCATAGGAGTTTGTGTGATTCATGTCCTGAGGAAATGAAGGGGAACTGTGAGAACCTGACTGTCACAATACACGAGAGACTTTTTAGCTGAGCAGTTGCTCTTTAGCAGGACSCAGGAGGGTTTTCTTACTCCCTCATTACTTCTTTCTCTGGCAAGTCTTGTGTCCTCTCCTCCCCCACAGGTCCAAAAGCTCTCAATTTTACAGTCCACACACCCCCTTTCCTAACAGCAATCATTACCTTGTAGTTGATCACCACGTTGTTCTTGGCTGTCATGTAGTCAGCAATGTTGTGATCAACAATAAGACGCAACAGCCTGTTGAGCAATGTCAAGTCAATCTTCTCATACATCTTCTCAAATCGAGATTCCAGCATCACATTGCATTCACCTTCACTCGTTTCCCAAACATCCTGCAGATTATTAATGCCTGAGGAGACAAACAAGCTTGTCATGTTATCTGACAAAATGCCTTTCTCAGTGTGCAGAAGCACCCTTCTGGGCATGCGAAGTCAGCTATTTCCTGTAATGTCTGATTTTTCAGCCTCTGTTACTTCCAGTCTATCCAGAAATGTGAACAGAAATATGTAAATCAACCACAAATGCTATGGAAGTTCTCCTCCTCCAGTATATACATATATGTATTAACCTACAAAATACAGCCTCTTATTGTAATGACTATTGACTGCAAGTTGCAAATATGAAAACTCAGCTCCCAAAGGGACTTGTAGGAAGCAAGCTCCTGATAAGAAAACTCATGTTTGCACGGAATACAAGACCTCACAAACCTTGGCACCACTTGTACACCAACAGTGGAGGAGGTTCAGTGTCAGCAGGTTTGATCCATGGAGGGAAGAGTCGTCGCTTATCAGCCTCATACCACAAGTACTGATCCAGATAAGCATCTGTGATTTTCTCCAAGGGCTCAACATCATAAACAGGAACCAAGTGGCTGTAGAGATCCATGAACTCAATACCCACCTAAAAAAGAAGAGGCAAAACTGACGCTTATAGTTGACAGAGAACACAAAGTCTTAGTGCCACCTAGTTCCTGAACGCAGCATAACTTTTAGTACGGTCTGGCTTTCACTGGGACACTTACCTCCTTGAAGGCTCTCTGAGTTAAAAGGTGTCGTTTGATTCTGGACAGAGCTTCATGAGGATTATCATAAGCCTGTTCAATCAAGCCCAACTCCTCTCTCTGCGACTGATTCAGGCGAGATTTCACACTGAAAGCGAGAAAGAACAGCTCACGCACCTAAGCATGAACAAACTAATGGCCACTGCATTAAACTGATGAAAGATACCATTCAACCAAGSGGATCAAGAAAAGATCTGCAACTCTTCACAATCCACATCCCCAAGCTTAGAAGTATGGCGTTGTTTTTGCCCCAAGTGGCAGAGTCCATGAAGAACCCCCAGTTGACCTTGGTAGCACCACAACCTACAGCTTTTACCAGTCCATTAGGCTAAGTTTTACAGAATACTCAATTCCAGGAAAAATGGATTAACAAAATAGCTTCAGAAGCCTTTCCCAGTGCAGATGTCTGCCCCTGCAGAACACAATCGCTTCCCACTGCTTACCTGTAAGCTTCCTTCAGCCTCTCCAGGGCTAATATGAGCAACTTGGTGTCATGCTTGTAGGACAGCGGGGGGAAGGGAATGGGTGAGAACCTCCTGCTTTCCAGCCAGTGCACTGTGGTTGTGTACACAGCAACAGCCTCTTCCGCAGTGATGTAAGGCCCATCCTGCAGAACCACAACACCAGCATTAGTCAGTGAAAGCTTCCCTATGAAAATAGCATCAATTTGGGCAACCTCAGGCAGGACAGAAGTACCTTCAAGTAATTATGCTGCCGTTCCTGCTCAGCTTTTAAGTAGAGTCTGGTCAGCCGGCCCAGATTCTTCTTACAGACGGTTTTGTCCACAGTGGCACCCCGACGGATCCGCTCCCTGTTGTAGTGAGCTGTATTTGTCCACCAGTCAGCTTTTGCCTTCACGTACCTCAGGATCATGTTCTCAATAGGAGTTGGCAGCCCCGGCACCTGGGGAGGGACAGTAATGTGAGGGAAGCAGGAGTGGGAACCTTCACAAAAGCAGTTCTACCTGGGAGATAAAATTGAACAGAAAGGCCAAGCGAGAGCCTTACCTTCCAGGGGATATTGGCCTTCCAGCACCGCCAAGCCTCGCTCAGATGCTGCAGGATGGTTCTGGCTTTGTTTTGTTTGATTCCTTCTGGCATCATGTCCAGAATGTCATGCATAACGGCTGCCCTCAGCTCCAGGTCAAAGTGAGACTCCACACGCTGCTTCGTGACAGTCTTTGCTACACCCTTTGAGTGACGGCCTGGAAAAAGCAAAATACTTCAGCAGTTCAAGACATTACTGGGCAGGACTCCTAATACAGGAGTCTCTTGCACAGAGGTGCAGGACGTCTGAAGAAACTACACTGCCACAACATCACTGATGAGTTTGGAGTAGACAATTAGGAGGCTATGGACCCCAGAGAGCTACGGAGCAGGGAATCCCACTGCCATTTGGAATCTATTCTGGGCGCACTGGTCTCATAAGAGCTCTAAACCCATCAACAGCTCTTGGGATTGACATGGACCATGGATACAGACCACCACTTGGAACAGAAAACTGGAGCTCAAGCTGGCAAGTAAACAGTATTAATCTTTACAACACACTCCTCCCATGTCCAAGATTTACACAGTGTGCGCTGACCTTCAAACTGCCTGGCCAGCAGATTCCCCAACCAGCGTTCCAGCAGTGGCGTGATGCCCCTCATGAAGAACAGCCATACTCTCCAGCCTGGAGCCCAGAAGCCACAGCCAGGACCTTTGCCCACAGGCCCCTGGAAGAAGAGAGACAAGGTAACAGCAGGTCACTTACTGACACTCCAGAATCCCTCCCTTGTTGGTCAGTTTATGTGGGGTCACCATCACGTGGAAATACAAAACTTACTGTGTTAAACCTGTAGTAGATGAGATGTTTCAGGTCCTTGCACATACGAATCTGCCTCATCAGTTTGTACTTGTATCGGTACATTCCTGTCAGCTGACCCACATGGGCAAAGATGTACTGCAAGCCATCTGCCAACTGAAACACAGGGAGCACAGTCAGAGATAACAATAAACGCTACATGCATTGCCTCAGGAAGCCAGGTTTATTTAACAGCCAGGAGCAGAGCGTATGAGGCCATACAAAGCTCCTAACACTGACTCATACAATGATCAATTCTTATAAACTAGGGTAAAAGCAGAATTTCACACAATGCTGCACACTTCCATTGTTCCCCCTCTTCTCTGTAACACTGCAACATTCAGTCATTTTGTGCATCCTATATAAGCCTGCCCAGCTATTCCACTCCTCCTCTCACTTCCCATCCTCACCTTTTAAAAAAAAAAAAAAAAAAAAAAAAAAAATTGAGCCTACCTGAAACGCATCCACATTTCCAAGTCTGTATTGGACGTGGCTGTCCACCACCAGCTTAGTCAGCCGCAGAACCTCTCGGCACAGATGGAAAGCATTACCAAAACGAGATTTTTTCCTTTCCTGGAAGAGACAAAAAAATCCAGAATTTATGTAACAATGTTATATAAGAGTGAAACAGCTCCAATTCGGTTAGTCTGCACAACAACTGAACAGTTGAGGCACTGTGGCCTGTCTTACCACACTAACTACTTAATGATCTTCAGGTAAACTTTACTCGAGTAAAATAGCACATGGACCAATACCTTAGTGGTGAGGGTCTTCACGGGCTTCAGGTTGAAGTTGTAATCCAAGTGAAGGTAGTTCAGGTTCTTTCTGTGGATGAGCAAGTTCAGCATATTGTAGCCCTGGCGACACACCTGCAGGCCTACTTCCACCCAGTCCAGCTTCGTCGACTGGAAAAACTTTGTAGCCTTGAAGGAGCGGAACAGGTACCTGGAGAGAGCAGAGAATATAATCAGCTGAATCCCCTACACAGATCAGCAGTTCCCCACTGAACAGACCCCCACTTACCTCTTCTTCTGGGCCTTGGGGGGTCTGTGCTTGAGTGCATTCAGAACATAGTATTTCAGTAGCTTCTGATAGGAGACTCGCACTTTCACTGGCTGGCCTGCTGGGCAGTGCTCACGATACCTAGGGATAAACCATATTTCAATTTTTCAGATAACTCACATTCCTTAGAAAACAATGAGCCTCCAGAAAGCCTCCTAAAATCTCCAGAAACCAGTCACCACAGGATCTCTTTATTTTATTTTCATTGTAACAAGATAATAATGTCACAATCATTAGAACACCCCTTCTCCCGGGAAAGAACTCACCAGTTCTTAACCAATGGAATATCAAGAGCTCTCCGAGTCCTCCCAGACCTCAAGTTGAAGGGCCGTGGGGCCCACAGCAGGGCAATGCCGTTGGCTGTGTTATCTGTGTAGAGTGGGGTATCCTTCAGGAAAGGTTCCACAAACTCTGGCAACTCAAACTCTTCATCATCATCAGGCAACGGTTCCTGACTCTGAAACGCAGAAACACCACACAACATGTTTCCTGGTTGCTTCAGCTCGGTTTTCTGAGTTAACCAAGTGAACATTTCTTTGCTCTCATGAAAGAAGTGTGACAGTGCTGAGCATCAGAGAAGCAAAAAGCACTCTACAAGGCAAACTCTGGCTACTAGACCCTGAGCTAGGTGTTACGGAGGTAACTCAAGGGAGATGTCAGCTCCATGAATACGCCAAGGGCAACCAAAAAGATAAATAACTTATCAGAAGACTCTAAAATAACACTGTTAATTACGCATTGGGCTTTATCCTACAGAGACCAAAGGAGACAGCTTTGTGCAACTCCAGAAGTAGAAAAAGACTACAAACGACAACTGTGGGGGTTTTTTGTGGAAGGGCTATTGCTTTCTCCTGAAGTATCTATGCGTGTGTGCCACTGTCAGAAACAAGGTTACAAACAAGATGCTAAAGCCCCATCACCTCCACACATAGGGTTTATCACAGGCTCTCTTGGACAGTGACTCACCTTGACAGAATGTCTGTGTGAAATGGGGTTGATCAGCGGATCAAAGTAAAAAGCTGGGAGATCAGGATCTTCTGTTTTAATGAAAACGACGTTTGGAGTATGATACCTACAACACACAATATGTATTAGAGCATCCTGACAGCTTTCCCCTCCTCTCCCTGCTCTTGAGGCTGCTGCACTTACCAGGTCAGGTGGACATGGTGTGGCAGGTTATTGTACAGGTACGGGAAAGCGATTTTGTACTCTGTCCTGATTGGCTGCCTGATGATAATTTTGTTGATGTCATTAAATTCATTCCAGTCTTCATCCCTCAAACGAGACAAAAAAAAATTGTTATATGAGCATTCAGGGGGACAGAAAGGCAAACATTTTTGACTGAAGACATGATATCAGCGCTCTTCCTTTAGCCTTCTCTTCCCACTAACAACCATTCAGTGTCCAAAGCAGCAAGCACATCACAGACTTAACGCTAAAGAGAGCAAACACCCAGGAATAGCTCACCCAAGGCAAGACACTTGATAACACATTAACCTTCCCAGCCCTTTTCCCAGATAACCACTTATCTTTCCTCCTAAACCCAACGCTTACTGAAGATTGATGTCTCTAACAAGAGGCTCGAACTTGGGACCTCCAGGAATAGCCATGTTCAGCGCCTTGGAGGTAAAGAATGCTTTCAGGTCAAACAAATAGAAATAGTTGTCATCCACAAGGTCAGTGAGCAGCTGATTGGCCAGCCGGTACAGCGTGGACATCATTGGGAGAGTGAACTGCCAACGCTGGTATGTTGAACCATTTACATACCTGCAAAAGAACAAAGCACGGACACTCACTACACAGCCAGAAGACAACTAGGCCTTTACCAAAGAAATAACCAAACACCTTTCACTGCCCATCATTTGCTGAAAATCTTAAGGACAGCTAACACATGGCCCCCTCAAGACAGAAAGAAAGGCTGCAGGACTGCTGAAGACCGCTATGGACTACTTCTGCCCAGCAAATACCAACTGTTCCAGTTCCTCTCCTCCTCCGTATCCAAACTGATACCCAACACCTTTGCACTCTTAGCAAATATCAATTCAAATTCCAACTAGACAATCCAGGTTGTCATCTTTATGACATGGCAAGAAACATCAGAATTTTAGCAGTTAACTGGGCAGCAGCCCTACTGGACAGAGAGGCCTTGTCTGCCCTCGCTGGATGCTGAAGACAAGAGGTATAGCTTTACAACAATCAGGTTCTCCCTCCCATCCTTGAGGGAAGGTTTTGCTCTCCCCACCAACATCACATGTAGCCCAGCATAACATAACCAAAGGTTATATACTGCCACATATAAGTAATTTATGTAGTGCATTTGTTTTCCCCCTGTCCCAGTGAATTGTGCTACCAGAGAGGCACGTACTTCCTGTTGTCTTTCAGCGGCTGGTGGTCATAGAACCAGTCCAGCACAGGGGCATCCTCCTCTGGATCCAGCTCAAGCTGAATCGCTTCCAGGGGCTCCACATCCAGGATGTTATCAGCATAATCCAGAGGGGGTTCTTCATCATCAAACGGGGGGAATCTCATCCTCTTGAAGTGACGCCTATCCCTCTTCTCTCGCCTCATCATAATCCACATCGACCTGGCAGAAACCCAGAGACCATTAAACATCACTTTTACTGTGGATGCATGAGTGTTTGCTCACAACTTCCCACGAGGGCGAAGRATGAAGGCACTTACCCCCACTGAGCAATGTACACTGGCTCTATGACCCAGGGAATCTCATTCACAAAGGAGATGGCGCCTGTGATATGGTACAAGACTGGAACATCTCTGATTTGCTCCCAGGGCATGGGCATGTTCTCCAAGAGTTTCAGAACAGCATGAGGCATGTACTTCAGAGCACTACAATCAGAAAGCAAAGAAAATCAGGGTTGGAAGGGATCCCAAGAGAATAACCATCCATCTGCCACAAGCCCATTACCTCTACACCTTTCACTCCTGAAAACTGCTCATCTAACCTGTTCATAAAGGCCTCCAGTAACAAATCCACGAACTTCCTATTCTATCCTTGTGCTTCATGCATTGCACTCCCAAAAAATTTTCTACTGGTTTGGCTTCCAAGAGATTGTTACGCATCAAGAATGTTACAAATGAAAACGAAAAATTTCAAGTGAGTTTCTGGAGTTTTTATGGGTAACGGTAAGTTAGTGCAATGGATCATGATATGCATGAGATAGCTCTCTGAACCCAAACAGCAAAGAAACACTCATGATGCTTTTTAATCTTGCAAAAAACATATGCTGGCTACTTCATACTCCCCCCCCAACCTCTTCTAAGACAATGTGTTATCCAGTGTAATGTTTTTCTCATCAATTGAAAACAACAACTTCCTTTGCTTATCCTCTTCTGCGTTGCTACCCTAGTGCAACTGATTATCCCATCCTCATCGAGCTGCTATGCTGCTTTCTATGTACAACTGACACAGGAAGCCCTTTGGAGAAGGGGCTCTCCCTTCAACGATCAACGAGGAGCTTTGACAAGGCAGCAGAAGAGGACTCAGCTTGGCTCCCCGTGTGTCACATAGCGGGGGGCTCCCTTACCCCAGGTAGACGCGCTTGTCGTGACGGAATTTCCTGTTGGTCATATCGCCGTGGTCGCGGATGATCTTCCGGACGTGCTCGGGGGGCATGTCCTCCTTCTGCGCGTCCACGAAGCCGAATTTCCTCTTCTCCGCATAGCGCTTGGCCTGCAGCTGCTGCCACTTGCGGGCTGCAAGGACAGAGAGGCGGCGGGGTCAGGCCCGGTCCCGCTCGGGAGGATGGGGGTGCAGGGGCTGGCCCTACCCACCTTTCTCCTGCAGCTTCTCCTCAGACATGTAGTCGGGCAGTGGCGCCAGCGGGCTGGGCACCGGGGCGCAGCCGCCGCGGTACGGGAAGACGGCGGCCATGGCGACGCACCTGCGGGGGTGGAGAGGGGCTCAGGGCGAGGACGGGGTCACCCACGGCCTCTCCCCCGCCATCCCCAGCAGCACCCCCCGCCCGCCCCCGGGCTCCCATGGCCCCCCGCCCGTCCTCACCGGCTGCCGCGACGCCCCGCGCTCCCCCACCACAATGGCGTCCAAACGCCGTCTCCACCGCGCCACAGAGACCCGGATGTGGGCGGGGCGCGCAGCCAGGAGCGCTGTCCAATCAGCTTTCGGGCAGCCTCGGAGACAGCAGGCGCAGCCCATCAGAACGCGGAGGAGGGGCAGAAGGCGGGACCAAGGGCGGAAGAGGAAAGGAAGTTGTGCCTGGAGAACACTTCCGGTGGGATGCCCGGCCTTCGCTGCTTTCGATTGGCGGAGAGGCAACGGTGACAGCTCGGCGCCGGCTCTGATTGGCCGGATCAGAGCGCAGATCATCCCACGCTACCTGTAGGGGGCGCTGTGGGGCAGGCGGCACCCCGGGGCGAGGGGGGCCCTTGTGGGGCCGGGCCCCCTTCGTGGGGCCTTTGGGGGGGGTCCCTCCGCGGGACGGCGTGGGGGGATCCYCCATGGGGCGGCGCGGGCCTGTAGTGCCCCCTCAGTGGGGGCAGTGCCCACCTCGGCCACCCTCTGTGCCCCCCCCTCCCAGGGACTGTGCTCCCTCCCGCGGGCCTGGGCCCACCCCACAGCCCCAGGCAGGGCAGGAGGACGCTGGACCCCAGGGCGCCCGGGGAGCGACGCCTCCCCCCGCCAGCACTGCCCCCATGGCCGTACTACGGCCCTTAAYGCCTCAGCAAGTAGCCAGACGCTCAGTGTCCCCTTTCCGGCCCCCCCGGGCAGCACACATGCCCCCCGGCCCGCAGTGCTCGCCCAGTGCCCTGCGAAACCGTGAGGTCCAGGTCGCTGCAGGCAGACAGTCGGGCTCAACGGGTCGCCACGGGCCACCTGCAGCCAGGCAGTCATTCGCCTTGGGGCTTCGGTAGGGCGGGGGCTCCATGGGGAATCCCCATGGGGAGAGGGGCCTGTGCTGGAGGGGATCTTGGCCCTTGGGATGTGGGACAGGGCTGAAGGGGGTGTGGGCGGGTGGCAGGCTGGGGTGTAGCTCCCTGGCAACTAATTCCCCGATAGAAATGCTCCCTTTAGCCCCGTAAACCCCTGTATAGGGGGGTTAGGGGGGCAGGTCCCTTCCCAAAGCCTTTCAAGCCAAGGCTGTGGCATTTTTCATCAAGAGGGACAAGCACAGGGTACCCCCGTGTCCGGCCACAGTGTGCTGCAAAGCTGCCGCTTATCTCACCATAGCACTGTGGGAAAATCACGTCTGATTAGAGGCTCTCAAAACAGGCTTCCCAGGCCCTCAACCCCGCGTGCCTGGGCTACACGACATCCATGTGACAGCAGGAATGCAGTAACACAATCCAGGCCTTGAGAAACGTCCCTGGTGTGGGCAGAGGCTGGAGGACAGAGCCAGCGTTGCTGAGCGGGTGCAGAGGCTGTGCTAAGGGCAGGGATCGTGGAGCAGCTCCTGAAAAACTGGGTGTAAATGGGTCAAACCAAAGAGAAAGACCTGGCTGCCAGCTCTGCTCCTGCTGGGAGCCACGAGCGGCACAYGGGCACATAACCACCGCTCGAGGTGACAAACCTAAACACGGAGTAGGTGTCTCCAGCACCTGCAAGCTTCCCTGTGCTCTCCACAAATAGAAACGTAAGCGGCTTTGGCCACGAGTCGTCTCCAGCCTCCCACTGCCCACACGCATCGCTCGTCTTTCCCTGCCCAGGCAGAAATGTGTCTGCTCCCTTATTTTCCTTCTCGAAACAAGTGCCGCCCACTCCGAGCAGTGCGTTGTTTCAGCCTGTCCCCCAGCTTTTCAAACCAAATGAGAGATTTTGAGTTAAAGGTTATTTGCCACACAGAAAGCATGACAGATCCAGTGGATTTCCCAAAACCGGTACCCGTAACCCCAAGTGGGATGATCTTGCTTTTATACATGGTGCTGGGCTGCTGGGGAACAGTTCAGTGTGTGGGAATTGGAGGGGAAAAGGAAATGTGGAGTAAAAAAAATTAAAAAATTCTGATTCCTTGTCCTAGGAAGCCTCCAGGGACAGGCAGAGTGAACCACAAGGATCCTAGCTTTGCTGCAAGCTGGCGTCCAGCATCGGGAATGAGAGCAGCGAAGCCACATGCTGGGTGCTCTGCCTGCAGCCTGCCCTATTTCACAAGCCAGCACTTTCCTAACCCTGCAGGTCACAAGCGGCTCGGTGCAGCAGGGCTAAAGGCAGAGCCACAGCGGGACTTGGCACCAGTCCTGCTGCCATTTAGCCTCCCAGTTGCCAGCCCCAAGGAAAGCGCAGCCTCCCCTTGCCTAGGAGGGGAGGAGAGCGTCAGCAGGAACAGGAGAAACCTTCATCTTCCTCCATAGAAAGGAGAGGGGAAAAAACCCCCAAGAGAGGTAGACTGTGCCAGGGCACAGGGTATTTTTACTCTGCGGCGGGGAGACATAGGATAAGAAGCACTGTGCTAAGCAATGACACTCCTGGAGCAGGCTGGGATGCTGAGTCCCTTTTTCCCTCTAAGCCCCTTCCCCTCAAGCCATTTCATTTGCAGCCATTTATTAAAAGCTCGTGTTAGTAAGAGCTCTTGCTGCTGGGTAAAAGTGTTACACTGGGCCCTGCAGCAGAACTTTTCATTCCTGATAGATGCCTAAATCCTAATAGATGCCCATGCCTGAAAACTCCACATCTGTGGGAAGTGACCATCACATAGAGCATCATCCTGGCTAGTAACTCACGCTCTCCCACGCTCATTTATGGGCACTTAACATATCTGGGAACAAAACAACACGGAAAAAGCTCCAGTTGTCAGGAGAAGTTGGCCACCCATCCCTGAGCACAGCACCGCAGCACCCGCTGCCTAGTGCTCTGCCCCTGACCTAGACCCCACAGCGGGCAGCATCCCACCCAGACAGGGCTCAGCCTCTCCCTTCATCACCCACCTGGGACAATCTCCACGGGGGGGACTCCTGAGTGCAGGATTTGGCTTTTACTGGCCCTGGCCTCGAGGGTGAAGCCTTGGAGCCTCTCTTGCCTGGTGGTGCTCCCATGGGAAGTGCCACAGAGAACACAGGGCTGAGCACAGTGTCCCCTGGCCGATGGGACACTGCGGGCTGCAGCACCAAAGGGGTTAGAAACACACTGTGTTTGGATGTCCGGAAGAGCAGTGGGGAAACAGTGCTCTTCTGCTCCCTTCTCATCTCAGCGGTGCCTCAGGGAGCTGCAAGAGCTGTCGAGGCTTCTCTGAGCAGCTCCTGGTCGTCCAACCACGTCATCCAAAGGTGTGGGGGGAGCAGAGCCCCAGTGCCTGGTCTGTGAGCACCTTCTCTGCTGTGCAGGGCCCAAGATCTGCAGCCACAAGAAAAGCCCGGATGCTCTGTTAGTGTGGACCCTCCCCGCAAGGTACTGAAACAACCACGCTCGCTCTCCACCGTGCTTTGCTGTCCTCCTCCATGGGCTCGGGGCTGCTCATCCCCGAGACCCTGCAGGGAAGGGGGCTATTGCTCCTTCTCCCGCTGCGTGTCCCGGCTGGACTTGAAGAAGTCACTACGCAGCAGACGGTAGAAGAGAATGATGTTCATGGGCGTCATGATTGCCATGCCCACCGTGCCTACAGCGTATGTTGCTGGGGGCACGTTTTCCCGATTGAGGAAGAGCCAGCGAGTCATCCAGGCCAGCGTGGCGATGCGAAACACCACGTAGGTGCCCAGGTTGATGATGCTGTTGAGGCGGTAGCAGGTGGTGTGCACCAGGTTGGCCATAAGCAGGATCTGCCGCAGGTGGAGGAAGATGGAGTTAATCTCCACCAGTAAAGCCACGAGGGCAAACCCGACGTACTGATGGAGCAGCACTGCAATACCAAAGCAGACAATCACCTGGGAAGGAGAAAGAAGAGAAGCTGAGCCCAGGAGCTGGTTGCTCTCAGCTGCTGCAAGCTGGAGCCCTCCATGCTTGGGTGCAGCATGGAGCAGAGGTGGAAACAGTTATCACACCAGTGCCAAACGGCTGGTCATCACCCCACACATATCTCTGCAGCACTGAAGCCTCCAGCCAGTGCTGCAGCCTCAGGCATGAGATAAAGCCTCCCCACCGTTGCATGAAAACTGAGCAGTTTTTTTTTTTTTTTCCAGCAGGAGGAGAGGGAAACAACTCTATAAACTCCAGGTTGGCAGAGGAGACAGAGCAGCCAGACCTAACCCTCCTTTTGTGGCCTGGGGAATGCAGTTGGTTGTGGCCCAGCAGGTTTTTCCGCACACAGTGAACAGCTGAACGGGGCAGGAAGGGAGATGTGTAGCCCAAGGCTATGGTTGCTGCTGGCTCAGGGATTCTCCCCAGAGCAGGCACGCTGCAGGGATTAAGCAGCTTTGGTGCATCAGACAGCCCTGTGGGATGCCCGAGCCTGGCATGAAGCACCCTGGGGCTGCTGGATGCAGAGGACAGGTCTGCTGGGGGCAGAGCGGGTGCGATTCCTGCCCCGCACCCTCCCTACCGGGTGGGGGGGCAGGCTCTGCCTGCCCATGCTTTAGTACACTCAGTCCTTTCTTCAGTTTATACCATTAATGCTGTTCTCTGTATTGGTTCTTTAATGAGATTATCTGCTCCCTGCTCGTTAAGTCACTGTCTTGGCCTGAATTAGCTCTATTGTGGAGATGACCTTTTGACTCACGAGCAGCAGCCAGCAGAGCTGCAGGGCTCGCTGGGCTCTGCGAGACAGTAGGTCTGACCATCGTCTCCCCCGCCTCATCCCAGGTAGGTCCCAGTGCTGTCCCTGTCCCCCACCCCCAGGCCCAGCAGACCCCTGTGCTTCCCTCGCACCCCACAGTGTCTCTGCTGCTCAGCTCCGGGCTGTGCCACCCCCCTGCCCTGCAGCATCCACAACACTCTGGCATCCGGACATCGGAGGCGTTCAAAGAGAAACCCACGCTGGGTGCAGCCAGGAGCAAGGGAGGCAGAGGACATTGATGTGCACCATGGCTGCTCCAGGCACCCCAGCCCCGTGGCCACAGCTCTGACCCGAATGAGAGGAAAGCACCCTGGGAAGCGGGAGGTGGAAGGAGGCGACATGCAGCCCTTCCTGGCAGCTGCTCAACTGGCTGAGAGCCGGCAGGAGCCGAGCTGCTCACTTGTGCCGGCAGGGACACCTGGGTCACTCACTGCCTGTTCATGCCACTGTTACGGATCAGCCCCCTGGCCCAGCTCTCTGCCCATCTACTCTGTGCACACTTGGGGTTTTTTCCTATGCCATCTTTGGGTGCCTTTCTGCAGACCCTGGAAGAGTACACAGGTCCCACAGGACCAAGAGGAGCTCCGAGCCCTGCTGTCTGGGCTGCTGGGCTCTTCTCTCCAGGCAGAAAAATCAGATTTTGTAGCAGGTAGCAAACACCCACGCTAGCAACAGCAGATCCCCCAGCCCCAGCCTCCCTGGTGGCACAAGTGCCAGGGTCTGTCCCTCGGAGAGCGGCCGGTGGACTCACCACAGAGTGATGGAAGAGCAGCTCCCAGGACTGGTGAAGTTTCTGATTGCACAACATGTCCACAAAGTCTTCAAGGAAATAACCTGGGAACAGAGAGGCTGTAAGCAAAGAAGCGGGGCCAGGAAGGGCTGTGCCAAGGGACCCCCGCTGCAGCAGGCTCTGCACCTGACTGGGCTGAGCAGCCCCTCTGGGGAAGTGATGGCCACAGCTCAGCTCAAGCCCTGGGTGGGTGGTGAGTCACACACAGAGCAGGATCACACACAGCAGGAGAAGGGAATTGCTGTGTTTTCGGTCCCTCCTGCAATCACTCTGTAGGACGTGCTCCTAGGGAGAGGCACTAACTGATTGCTTGGATCTGTTCCCAGAGAAGGGTGAGAGCAAAGGCAGCACACAGACCCTCACGTTACTGTCCCGGGATCAGATCCCACCCCACATCCTTTCAGCCTGGAGCCCTTAACAGCTGCAGGATTCGCTGCCACCAAACCAACCCCACGTCCRTATTTTAGATACTCAAACCTCCTTGCTGAGCTGCAGCTGTGCCGTGAAGCCTGTTAGCACTGACCACAGGGCTGGTGACAGATCTGCAAGAAGGTGACAAGGGGAGGGAGGAGGAAAGGCTTCACACAGCCAGAGGACTCAAAGCTCCTGGCCTCCACGCTCGAGGATTTGGGGACATCTGCATCAATCCCCTATCATGGGCACTTTTGGGATGCTCCAAGCCCTGGCTGCCCCATGAGGACGGTGGCGGGCAGCCTGGTGCCCAGTACCTCCTGGCTGCGGGCGCCATAGAACAGAAAGGAGCCACTGTCCTTTGCCAAGAATAGGGCAATTGTCTGGGGTGCCTGAGACATCGCTGCCCACGATGTGGCTCGAGGGGCTGGTGTCAGGCACCGACGAGCCCCTGGAGACCCCCCGGGGGGGGCAGAACAGGGGGCAGCCCACTCCCCCCCACCTCACCTACGGACACGGCAACCAGGCTGTGTGCCCCGGGTGGGTGCGTGCCCATCAGGTCCTCGGACAGCCCAGGGTGGAGGCAGAACCTGCAGGGAGAGGGGCTGTGAGTGCCAGGCAGTGCCTCTGGTCCCCGAATTCCCTTCCAGTGTTCTTGGTGCCCACCTGGTGCTGCTGACCCCCCCCCCGGAGCCCTCCTGTTCCCCTGATCTCCCCATGACCACCCCTGTCCTCCTGTTTCCCCCGGAGTCTCCCTGTCCCCTGCTGCCCCAGTGCCTCTCTGTCCCTCGGTCCCCCTGTGCCCCTTGATCCCTCCTCCATCTCTCAGTGCCCCCCCAGTTTCCAGGTCCATACCCTCCCCAATGCTCCTCAGGGTCCCCCAACACCTCCATTCCCCCCCCCTCCCCGGTGGGCTCAATCTCCCTCGGTGCCCCCCTGGCCGCAGGTTCCCGTCGGGGCCCCTCGACGCCCCCATTTCCTTCTAGTGCCCCCGGTCCCCCCCGGCAGTCCGGTGCCCCCCCCCGGCCCCAGGTGCCCTCCGGGGCTCCGCGGTGCCCGGGCCGCTCACCCGGCCAGCGCCCCGCCGCCGCTGAGCACGCTGTGCGCCAGCGACGTCCAGATGTTGCGCCACTTCCAGCGGTTGCGCCGGGCCGAGGGCGGCGGCGGCACCAGCCGCTCCAGCCCCCGGTTCAGCAGGCGGAAGGCGGCGAAGGAACCGGCCACCACCAGCAGCCCTAGGCTGAAAGCCATGGGCATCCACCGGCCCGCAGCCTCCCCCGGGCTCCCATGGGCACCGGCCGCGCTGCCCGACGGCTCCGCCTCGCCCGGTCCCGGGGCCCGCCCTGGGCACCGGCACCGCCCCGGGCACCGGCACCGCCCCGCCACCGCCCGGGCACCCGCCCCGAGCGCCCCGGCACCGCCTCGCCCCGCGCCCGCCGTGCCGGCACCGCCCTGCCCCGGCCGGGATGCGCGGCTCCAGCGGAACAGCGAGCATCGTCCCCGCAGGGAAGGGCCGGGTAGGCTGCGGGAGCCGCCCCGCTGCTGGCGCTGGCATTTCCCGCATCTCCCACACAGAGACGCAGACACGCAGGGGCAGTGCTTCCCCTCGGAGCGTGTGACTCAGGGAGAGGGGGGGGGAATGGGAAATGAGCACCCTGGGGTGTGCGTCAGCCTTCCCCGGGCATCGCGTGGCAGAAACAACAGCCAGCCCAAAAGCTGGCTGCAAGCGTGCCATGGAGCGAGGGCCTGGGTGTCCTGTCACCGTCCTGGAGCTGGGGACACCTTCCTCGTTCCCCTGAGGTTCCTACTCCACCACGGTGGCAGCAGGTGGCTGAACACCTCACCCGTGAGGTGCTGCAGCCGGCGGTCCTTCAGCCCCAAAGCATCCGCGGCATGTGATGCCAGTGAGGCTCTTGCACCATTGCACTGTGCTGGAGAGCCGTCCCTCACCCTGGGTAAAGACCCCTCCACGCACACACCACCGGCTCTGATTGCACATCAAGCAAGCAAAAAGGTCCGATTGCCCTGCCAAAAAAAATGCTCTGCTCACAGCACTGTTGTCCTCCATCCCTCCGTTCCATGTCTGGTCCTGAGAGGAGCTCCCCAAAGTCTGGGATACCCCAGCTCTGCTGTCTGGGGTTTGTGGGAATTCAGGATCCCGTACCCACAATTTCATTAGTTCCATCCTGCAACTATGCTGCTTTTCCAGCTTCCCGTCGTTTGATCGCTCCCTTGTTGCTTTTTGATGTCTCCACCAGAAGCGTGGCTGCTGCACAGACCTTGCTTCTCTTCTGCAGACGGGATGAGTCACCATGTACACACTGATTAATGTCAAACTCTGCCTGTCCTTTGAGGTATTAATTTCGGATGAAATCTTCTACTTTCTCCTTGCTGAAACAGAAACGTGTGGAGACCGAGCTCTCAGTCGCTGCCCTGGCTGGCATGATGGACACTAAAACATCAACAAGTAATACGCTGATGGAAGGGACACTGAGGAGGGGAGCGATTAAATCCGACCTGAAGAAGAGGGGTGAGAGAGTCCCTGATAGAAAAGCATCTGTTCATGCTGCAGAAATTTGCTTAAAAGCCGGACAAGACAATGTAATTTCATAGCGGTTAAGTGGCAGGGAGACGCTGCCTGAAGTAATCGGCAGACCTGACTGCTCGAGGGATTATTTATAATCTCATGTATTAGGACTTGAAGGATCACATAGGCTAATCTGTTACTGAGAAGGCCAAATGCAAAGACATTTCTGTTTAGCATAAAATATGCCAAGGAAAGAGAGACATGCCTTGGAGACATGCCAGGCTGCTCCGGGCACCGAGGAGGAAAATCATTTAACAATTAATTGCAGTATAAAATAGCAGAGAGATGATTCCTAATAAGAAGTCGTCTGCAGTGTTTTAGCCTCAGAAATCTCGACTACCCCTTTCCATGGTGACAACCCTGCCCTCCGCCTGCCTGCGGGAGAAGTCCCAGACCATGAAACGCCTGCGAGCCCGGCCCTGTTTGTCCCAGGGGCTCCTCCATTCATGGTGTTATTCTTCTAAAGATGAACATTTGGCCAGGCTCCGGTTGGGGACAGGAATAGTTAAAATGTTTCTGGACGCTGGAGAGCTTTTACCTACCACTTCCGCATGGGAGGAATTTAATCCATGATTAATTGAGCCTGTGGTTCAGGGGCTTTGATCCCACGGCTACAGCACTAGCAACAGCTACATAAGTACTACTTTTTAGATAATTTTAGCCCAGATTTTACTTAATTTTACCAGAACTTGCCATTGGGCAGTGGTTTCTCACAAGSCCTGTTTCCAGCCTTTTCCCCTTTTCTCCCTTCCTCTGCAGCGCTGGCATTAACTGGGGACGGTTTCGGAGCTGGAGACTTCCAAGCCCAATTACAAACAGGTCCCCTGATACCAGATCAGGCCAAATATTCAGCCACATGCCACAGGCTCGGAGGCCAGGCTTGTCCCAAAAGAAGCCGTGCAGAAGAGCAGGGAGAGGAGCTCTCGGGCACAGCTGCCACAAGAGGTCCCTGCACGCTCGCTGGAGAGTCGGGCAGAGCAGCCCGATCTGATGGGACTCTTCATTCACACCTTATTTGGAGATATTGCCTTTTTCACCCAAATTTCGAGAAGTTTTCCAACAGTCCCCAAACGGCCTCATTTTCTGCAAGGAGGCAGCTCAGCCTGGTGATGGGTCGCTGCCGGTGCCTGCTCCCAGCAGGGCAGGGGACTCCTTCCAGACGTCAGCAAGGACGTGCCTAGGTCCATCCCATAACGCTGTGGGGACCACAGCTAATCCCATAGCAGGGGCTTTACAGCAGCAGCCGGGTGTAAATCGAGGGTGCAGCAGGTTTTTCAATAGCTGGACAGTGGCTTTTTTCTCCCTCTCACAGGTTGGAGTTTCTCTGCAGCACATCTGGGAAAGATAATTCATTTTCCACAAGAAAGATCTGGCAGTTTATTGATAATCCCCCATATGAATTCTGCCAGATAAACTGTGTCCTCCCCCAGATGCTCCCCRCTGCTTCTGGACGGGGGTGTGGGTGTGCTTTCGCAGCTCTGCCATCCCTTACACAAGAAGGAGCCTGCTCTGCTCCCGAACACGTCCTGGGGCTCGCCATAGCCACCAGATGTGGGAGCTTCTGACACGGCACAGTCCTTCTGGCAAAAGTGATGCTCCTGTTTTTGGAAAGCCTCGCTCCCTTAATCTGCCTCTCTCCAGCCAGGGAGGCATAAAGCCCATCTGCTCTTCTAATGCCAGACCTGGCTCACACCTAAAATAATTTGAGGAGTCCAAGATCTCAAAACAAATCAAGCAGCTTGGCTTCCAAACTTAATTAGTTATCCTCTTCATCCCTATCTGAAGTGTGTCACCACTCTATCTGCTAGGCTATAGGAAGTCAGATGATATAGGAAAGCTGTACTCTATATATCCACRTTTTCATTCAGAAAGTCTGTAACTCCACACTTATGAAAGGATCTACTGTGCAAAATGCATGCTGTATACAGCAAAGCATGCCCAGGCATTGCAGACATAGCTGTGAAGAATGCTGAAATCAATGCAAACTTGAGCGTTTACCCCTTCCAGCCAGAAACACCTTCCTGATCTGGAAACTGGATATTCTCCAGGTGGAACTGGGGATATACTCACCGTAGCCACAGGAGAAAGGCACATCAGTCTCCACGAGTGTGGTGAGCAGGAGAAGGTTTTCTGCTAGCACTGATGGCGTGGAGAGTTTTTATTACCTTTTTCCCCAGCCCTTAGCTCCATTTCCCCCTACACACACAGCTCCAGGATTTAATGCAAAAAATGCCAAAGTGTGCATCACTTAACCACTGACCTCAGGACTTGACCTTGTCTGGCAGAGGAAATAATCTGGCTTTGCACCACAGCCCATCCACTCACCCTGCTCAAGCCTGCGAGCTCGGCCTCCTGCGGGGAAGACTCTTCCCTTCCCTCTCCCAGTGTTTTGACCAGCCCTGCAGGTGTTCCGCTGCCCAGGTTGGTCATCTTTCCTGAGATCATGCCTTGACTAATACAATGTCTTCTGAGAGCTTCACAGTGCCGCGATGCTCTGGTGCAAGCTGCTGGCTGCTGCCTGGTCGGGCACAGCACGCTGCCTTCTGCAGCCTGGCGTGCAGGAATATCCTCCTCACCCGAGAGCCAGAGCCCCCCAGGCAGYGCCTACTTTGCCCGCATGATAAATAACCCCATGGCAGATTGCTCTGGATGCTCTTGCTTTTGGCCTTCTTCCTTTTTCCCAGGACTGGAAGTCTTTTTTTCTCAGGATTTGGCACAAGGGACCTGTAGGGGAAACCTGTGACAACAGCACAGCATCCCTAAGGATGCTGCRGGCTCAACTGTCTCTCAAGGGCTCGGGCTGGACCGGCTGCCATGATTTGGTTGCGCAAAGGATGTGCTCTCTCCTTCTCACTCTGATTGCACAGATATGCCATGGGATAAAAAAAAATTCCATTGACAGACTCATTGACTGGCAAAACCCCTTCAAGCACAACAGCACAGGCAGTTTCTTATATTTCTCCTCTGCTTTCAGTAGCTGACATGCCCCAAATTTTTCTACTTTCTGAATTGTTTATCTGCTGCTATTAGTAAGGTTTCAGGTTCCTTCTTTCCTTGTGGTGAACAGTGAAATGCGGGGCCAGGTGTCTGCCCAGCCTGTATCCCATCTCTCACCATCGCCAGACATGAATGCTTAGGAAGAAAATGTGAAACAGCACGTATAATTATTCTTACCCTGTAAGCAAATTCATTCCCACTAAATATTTCCTTTTCCATTTCTTCTTCCCTTGTGGGATAAACATTTTTTTCCCTGTTTAGTTCACCATTCTCAAGCTTAAGTAATTTTTGATGGATATCTATGTGCTTTCTGGTTACACCATGATGTATTTATGACCGCATGGTTTTTTTGCAATTCAGACAGGTTCAGAATGAGCCCTGCAAGGTGGAAGCGTGTCTCAGCCCCTACACCCACTCCGTGCAGCATCACATGTTGCTGAAGCCACTCGATTCCTCCTGCGTTACAAATATAAGCACAGGAGCTTCCTACCTGCATCTCCTGCTGCTGCCAGCTCCGCAGCTTGGAACAGGTTAGGTTCCCTCCTGAATTCTCTTGTTATTAATATCACAAACCAAGCTGTTCTGAAAGTGGTGTCCCATTAATCATTTTAGCTCTGCTGCAGTTTTCATCTCACTTCCTCTTCCTGCGCCTGAACAGTCTTCAATAACATTCAACCCTGTGGGTAATGCTTGGTTAAAATCGGCAAGTCTGCTAGGGCAGGGAAGGACCCTGACCTGAGCAAGCTGGGGGCAAGCAAAGGTGGGACAAGGATACATCCACACAGCCACGGCTGCACTACAGCAGGAAAAAACATGCTACACCAGCTGATGGTAGTAGGAACTTGAAGGGAGGAGAGCTACCCCCGTTAAATCTTTGCCTCTAAACTTCAATTTTCTGGAGTGCTGACCATACTGGAGAGACACAGCAAAAGCAAAGATATCTAATAAAATATGAGGCAGCTCAGCAGCTCATGTGAGTCAGCTCCAATGTGGGTGGCAGGTCCAGTCAGAGATTTCCGATGCCTACCTGGGCTCTGCTCGCATTTCGGGGCACCGCTTCCTTTTGCTCTCTTCCTGCCTATGTTTAATCCTGCCGTGTGTTAGAAGCAAAGATCTTAACCACTCTGAGTATCTACCTCTGGGTTAYCTAACAAAGGGCCAAAAGATGCTTACGGAGCATATTCCTGAAAATCTCCCTCCAATACCATCCCATTGCCTGAATCCCCGAAGGGCCTATTGTGTGTTCGTAGGTGCTGGCTCTCAGAGATGCAGTAATGCAGCATCCCTGCAGCTAACCCAAACCTTCCCTCTTACATCCAATGCCCTGTTCAACTTTCTATCCTTTGCCATCATCTTTGCCCCCGTCAGAGATGGGCATTTTGGTTTGCCTTTATCCCTTTGCATTTTACAAAAGCCCTTCCCCGGGTGCTCAGCTTCATCCAGCAGCATCCAGCAGCATCCAGCAGCATCCAGCAGCATCCAGCAGCATCCAGCAGCCGAATTAGCTGCTCAGCCCCACAGTGCGAACGCCACCGCACAGGACCGAGCTCCACCTGGCTCATCCCGAAGCCTCCCACAGCTGCACACCTTTGTACCTGCCACTTTGCTGGTGCGCTGCAGCTTTCATCCTTAAGCAAACAATGTTTTTCAGCGATTTCTGCTGAGTCAGAGAATGCCTCCGCGAGGGCTGCTGCTTTTCCACGTGGGAATGCGCTTCTGGGGAATAATTACAGAGAGTTTAAACAGGGACGTTTGGCAGCCAAATTGCTTCACATTCAGGCTCCTGGCCAGGAAGGCAGAGCCCGAAAGCTGCTCGTTGGCACTGTGAGAAAATACCTCGCACCTGCGCCCATCATGGGCGTGCATCGCCCGTGGGCTAAGATCATTCCTTACACAGCAGCGCCCTGGCACCCGGCACTGAAAGGTGTGCTCATGGCTTGGCGGGTCTGACGAAGCGAGCTGCTTCACAAATAAGCCAGCTTGCAATTACCAAGCATCCCTGTGTGTGCCCTCTTCTCCAGGCCATGCTCACTGAAGGATTTTTATCCCTCCCCCCGTAGGATTTGGGAACATTTTGGGAACATTTCTGCGTGGCAGAAAGCCGGTCCCTGCGAAGCTCCGGTTCTGCAAGGGAGATGATGGAAGCACACTGCTAGTAACTTTTCCTCCCCTAAATTTTGAGGCATATTTTAAGGTTATGAAACATATCGACTGTGAAATAGAGATAAGAACTGGAGTAGACACAAACAGCGTAGGCGTTACTCCCAGTTTTTTGCAACTCCCACTCTGTTGCAAAAATAGTACAGCAAGGAGCACGCTGCTCTGCGCCATCCTTCAGAGACCAAACGACGATGGGACCACGTACCTGGCCATCGGTGGACTGAACCAGAAGCAGAGCTGGGACGTGAAGCACGTGCAGAGGTGCCAAATGCTTCACGTTCCTTAAAATCAATGGAGAGAGACCTTACAAAAAGATCAAATTAAATAATTCTAAATGTTATAGAAATATATAAAAAGTAGTGATATCATTCCAAAGTGCTGCAAAAACACATTGCACTGAGTTAAGAGCACTTTTCATCAAGAAAAAGGGCAATGGGAAGCCGCAGCGGGGTGTCCCTGCATCCACTCAAGTTCCTGTTCTCATTGCACACAACGCACCCGGTCTTTAGACCACACCTGCGCCATAATTCCTACGTGCCCTCAATTCTTTTGCAATTCTAAACCCGAGCAAAATACACTTAATTAGGTGCAGACCAGTTACAGAAATCAGATAAGACTCGCTGGCAGGCAGCCGCTTCCAGGAGATGCGTCTCCTGACCGAGGGGGATGTTGTGCAACTCGGAGAGAGCATCACCCAGCCGTGGGCTGGCGGTGGGGAGAGCACTTGCGATAAGATGCGAGGGTGTCATCTTGGTGGAGGAGAAACATGCGGACGGTGGCGGTGGTGGCTTTCTGACTTGAGGGACGGGTGCCAGAGCCCCCCACGGTGGGACCGGGTGAGTACCCATCGATGCTTCTCCTAAGGGACCCAGGAGCGGGGCAGCGGCACAGTGGGGATTTGCAAGAGCAAGTCACCACCCTGCACCAAAACCTGCCTCAAACAACGCTCCTCTGCTCCATTTCTTGATTTTTTTCTCTAAAACAGAGAGGGAGATTTCTAACCAGCCTCTCAGCTGATTGCTAAGGCAGGGACATGCTAAGGACCTAGGTTTTTGGCTCCTTTCTGGCCTAGGAGGCATTTTGGGCAGGAATTACTGCTTTCATGGCAATTAGTGCAAATAACGACTCCGCACAAATGTTGGAGAGGTTTGGGAGAGGCTGAAGCGGTTCTTCAGACCCTGATTTGGAGGAGCCATGGGCTATGGTTGCAGTGCCTCACCATAAATAATTGTATTGATTTACGACGTGACTGTTGTTAAACACGTTTGCTTGCTCACCCTGCGCTGCAGTTGAGTTTAACGGGTCAAGGGGCTGAACACAAAAAAGTGGGTTAAGCTTTTAAGGAAAAAAGGGCTTTGGGTTTGGAGACGAAGTTAAAAAAGGGGGGAAATATGTGTTTTCTGCCAGTTGTGGGTTTTTTCCTGCGGTACCGGGAGTTTGGGACCCCTTGAGCGTGCGGCGCTGACCCACTCCCAGCCAGGGCGGTGGTGGCCCTACATTTTGGGGTGAGATTTTGCAGCAATGGCACAAGGGCGCGCAGGGAGGACCGTCTGCCAAGGGGCAAAAGACAGTGCCTACAGGCATCCATGGTGGCCAACCCCTCCCTCTGCTTGCCCGCAGCTGCCGGCATGGATGGTGACGACACCGTAACCGCCGAGGTCTGCAAGGAGGCTGACATTGGGGATGGAGAGTGAGTAGCAGGGGGGGAGGCCGAGGCCTGACCTGCAGGCAGCAGGGGTGGCATCGCCATGGCAACAGCCGCCATGTTGGTGGCTGCCATGTTGGCAGCCACCATGTTGTTGGTTGAGGGAGCGGCATGTTGGCTGCGAGGCACCAAGCCTCAGCTCCCTGGGGCACTCACGTCTCCACCTCTCCTGCAGGCTACGGGATGTGATGGTGGCCGGCTACCCAGTGCTGCTGGTGAGGAACAAGAAGGAGTTCAGCGCCCTGGGCAGCAAGTGCCCCCACTATGGCGCCCCACTCAGCAAAGGTAACCCTGGCGCTGGGCAGGGGGAGCAGCCATGTCAGGGAGGTCAGCTCTCACCGCTCGGTTGTGGGGGGCTTTTCTATTGCAGGAGTCTTGAAAGGGGAGAGGCTGCGCTGCCCCTGGCACGGTGCCTGCTTTAACATCAAAACCGGAGACATCGAGGAGTACCCTTCTCTGGACTGCCTTCCCTGCTTTAAGGTGACTTCTTGTCTCTTCCTTCTCCCAGCTTGGGCCGTGTCCTCCATACCACTCAAATTCATTCACTCCCACAAGCTCTGCATTCCCGACACCAACTGAAAGGATTCTGCCCTGGCCACGGCTCCATGGTCCAGGTCACACAGAGCTACACATGGGACAATTTCTTGGGATCTTATAACTCCCTGTCCTAAAGCTCCTTTCAATCAAAGGTGATGCCGTACATCCTGGTACACATCACAGCCAGCACAGCTCTTCTGGAAAGAAAAAAGGATTTACACCTCTTCCTGAATGCCCTTGGGATGAGGAGAAAAGCTCATGAGCTCCTCAGCATCATTTGACATCCAAGATCCCTACAAGTCACTCTCGGTGTATCAGACAGATGGCCCACTGGACCAGACCCTCCCAGGAAAGCTCCTACCATAACCTCATGAATGCAGCACTTAAATGCACCTCTCCTTTCACCCCTGCAGGTAACAGTGGAAGATGGAAAGGTGTTTGTTACAGCAAAAAAGAAGGTACTGACCTTACCTGCTATCACTAAGCACAAGCAGCACCTTGGGCTTGGCATGATTTCAGCATTTCTCACTTAGTTTCTTCTAGGATCTTGAAAGCAGCCTGCGGGTGAAGGACAGAAGCAAGCGATGCCTTCTCAACTGGGACACGATGCTGCTTCTAGGGGGAGGTCAGTGAAGTGGTCTGCACTGTGCCCTCCCCACAGATGCTGTGAGCTGCCACTCTCTTCTCCAGGGAGGACTTGCCTTCTTCCTCCTACTCCATAGTGACATGTAAGAGGGCTGAGACRAGCATCTCTTGTAGGTGTGGCTGCCCTGGTGTGTGCAGAGACACTTCGCCAAGAGGGCTTTACTGGCAGGATCATCATGGCCACCAAAGAGAAACATGTTCCATATGACAAGTCCAAACTGAGCAAGGTTCGTATGTGAGAAGGGCAGGACTGTGCCTGGGTACCCCGTGTGAATTAGGGACATGGCCCACTCTCAGGACCAGGCTGAGCAATCRAGGGAGCTGTTCTGGCAAGGCAGCAGGAGTGCTGAGGCACCCACAAGGAAAAGGGGTATAATTTCCAGCTAACATCTCACTTCTTCCTCCCAGAATGATCAGAGTCCACCATAAGCTAATGGTTTTATCCCTTTTCACTGAGTTCTTCCCACTAGAGTTTGGGTTGATGGGTTTTTCTGAAGGGGGACAAGAAGATGATGGGAATGGGGCAGTGTGGGGAGCTGTGATTTACTAATGCAGAATTTACCTCTCATGCAAACTTACTTCCCAGTAAATACTGCAGGAGTATTGCTGGCTGCAAGAATTGCTTTATTTCATATTTCTGTTTTGTTTCCAGGAAATGAACTTGAAAGCTGAGGACATCTACATGAGGAAACCTGAATTCCTTGATGCTCATGGCATAGAGCTCTGGACAGAGAAAGAGGTACAAGAGCAGCTGAGCTCAGTCCTCAATGGGTGGTCCTGTCCCTGCCATGGGGAGGGGATGCCCACACCTGCAGGGATGGCACTATATTTGTAGAAATTAGGGCTCTGCCTAAGTACATGCATTATCTTCTGGGACAGCACTCCAAGGCCAGTGCTAGGGACGGTGTGCATGCCTCAGGGGTAACACTGATCTGTGCTACCCATGGACAGATGTGCCCGTCACAATGAAACTAGCCTTCTGCACACCCCTTAGAGGAACCCAGATTTGGTGCTGTCATACTTAGTGCTCCTAAAGCCTAGGACCTGTAGGAAGTGGGAGAGAGGACTCCAGCATTCCTCATCTCACCTGGGTGTCCAGAAATAGGGCATGCAGTCACAGGCAAGCAGAATGGGTTGATGTGGCAGGACACCAGTGGACCAGAGGTACCTGTCTGATCTGTGCCTCCTTTCTCCTGCAGGCAGTGTCGGTGGATTTCCAGAAACAGAAGGTCCACTTCATGGACGGGTCCTCTCAGAAGTACAATCAGCTGCTTATTGCAACAGGCAGCCAGTGAGTGCACAAAGCATTTGCCAGACACAAAATTTTAGACAGAACAAGAGGGCTTGGAGGTCTTCTAAAGGTGTGTGAGAAGGAGGTGGTAGGAGATGAGATAAAAGGACAGGATGGGATGACACAGCCAAGAGATTGCATGGGTTTGTGCTCCCCCCCCCCCCATTCTTTCTGTTTCATCTCTAATCATGAGACATATCTGGATTCTCTTTCTTTCAGCTCCAGCTCCCTCAGAGTCCCAGGTGCAGACCTGCAGAACGTGTGCATTCTCCAAACCCCAGAAGACTCTAGCAAGATCTTAGAGCTGGCAACTGGGAAGAATCTGGTGATCATAGGAGCTTCATTCGTAGGTACCAGGCTGGAGTGGATATCAAGTCATCAGTGATAGCCTTGAAACCCACTTCTGCTGCGTGTGCAGATTAACTAGAGGCCCTCAGGGAAGGGATGTTCATTCACTGCCTGGCTGGGTTCCTCCCCAGAGCCCTATAGTTGGTGGGCGTATGCGTTACACAGCACGCACTCACTCTTTCCTCTGATAGCCAGAAACTTTGAGAGCTATAAACAGTTCCTAGACATGGACAGAGGGAAATGTGCCTTATGAAAAGGTCACTGTCCTTCAGAGGAGCTGGACTCCCCAGAAACATTGGGAAAGTGAGGGGGTAAGGCACAAAAAGGGAGCTATTTTGTACACAACCAGGAGCTGTTCTTTGCATTTCCTAATATCTGGGTCCGTAGTGCATGAGAATGAAGAATAGGGGGGCTAAATACCTCAGCCCAGAAATGCATAGAAGAGCAGTTGAGCACTGGCACTACATCAGATTTGTTCTCCTCACCTGGAAGGGGAAAAGGTTTCCATGGAGGAGGGTGCAGGTTCATGCTTGCAGGAGGCTTACCCTGAGCATGCCTTTCCCTTGCAGGAATGGAGATAGCTGCCTTCCTCTCAGACAAGGCTGGTGCCATCTCAGTGGTGGAAAAAAAGGAGTTCCCTTTCCAGAATGCGCTGGGTCCTCAGGTTGGAGGTGTCACCATGAAGGTTAGGAAAACTTGGTGCTAATTTCTAGGACAGAGAACACATGCTATCCAAGCAGCCCTGTGATCCGCAACAGCCCAGGAAATCCAGCCCCTGCGCTGAGTCGTAACCCTGCGTGCCCAGCCACCTTGCTCACATACAGCTCTCTGAAGGAGCTGTGCACACGTGGCTGGTCCCAACCTCCCTCACACACACRTCAGGCTCCCCAGCTCACCTTCTTCCCCAAGCCTCGCTTCATCTTAGACCTACCTCACGCACCGGTCCTGACCAGGACAGCAGAGCAAAGCCAGGCTTCCAGGCACTCTGCACCGGCCAGGGACACAAATGAAACCTCTCTGCAGCCTGGAGCAGCAGCTAAGCTGCCTGCCTGGGTTTTGGCTGGGTATGGCTGTTTTTACAACAGTACAGCCTGGAATTTCCTAGTGAATACTCAAACCAGCTTCCTCTTCCTTTTCAGATGCTGCAAAATAAAGGGGTGAAGTTTTACATGAAAACAGAACTCTGTGAGCTGAAAGGAAAGGATGGAAAGGTCAGTCATGCCATTGTCATCCCTGAACTGCTAATTTTAGGGGGAAAAAACCCAAACTGAGGTATAATCCAGTGCCTACATCTAGGCTTTCCTCTCCCACATCTAGACCCTCACATTTCTTTTTATTGAGCACAACTCTGGGCTCAAAGGGCACCAGTATGTGTTCGTACCTCAGGGACAACAGCATGATTTTTCTCTTACATTCCTGGCAACACACATTAGTTGGACAAGGTGATCTGAACCTGGGGAAGAAAAAAGACAGCAAAGAATGAGGCAGCGGGGAGGCTGCAGGAATTAGGACACAGTTTTTAACTCTTTGTTAATGATTCTTGCTTCCTTCCTAGGTCACAGAGGCTGTTCTTGCCAGTGGAGCGAAACTACCTGCAGATATGGTAGTGGTGGGAATAGGTAAGAGAACCTAGGTGGGAGAAACAGATGGCTTTGGGAATGGGGAGAACAGCCAGCAAGCCCAGAGCATCCCAGTGCATTCCCAGAACACCATTTCCTACAGTCTCTGTCCCATTCTGTTATCATCCAACCCTACCTCTTGGCCCCAAACACCTGGAGAAAGTCAGCAGCCCATGAGCAATGGCAGGAGGAAAGGAGCTACTTACACTCTTGGTATGACTTTGGCACGCTTGCTGAGCTCCGTAGGTCATTCCTGTGTTATCAGAGCATGCCTTGTTCTGGGCCCTGGTTTTATTGCCCTGGATTAGCTCAGCACCAGCCCAAGCACTGGTCACTGCTGCGAGCTGCTCTGCTCCAAGCAGGCTGAACAGGCACCACAGGCACGTGCTTGCTGTAGGGCCAAGGCCAAGTTTCCTCCCTGTCTTTGCAGAGCTTTGCTGCATTTGTCCTTGCTCCTCTCTCTGCAGGGGTGATCCCCAACTCAGCATTTCTGAAGGGCACCTCCATCGCCAGAGATGACAGCGGTGCCATCCTGGTGGATCTGGTAAGTGCCAGCTCAGTATCCCTGGTTCACCCCCAGTCCCACCCCTCTCATCATTGCACTAATTGCTTTTTGTCCCATTAGCGCATGCAAACCAACATCCCAAATGTCTTCGCTGCGGGGGATGTGGTCTCTTTTCCTGTAGCGCTGCTCAACGGGGACCGGTCCAGCATCCATCACCAACAGGTGGCTGAGGCCCATGGTGAGACAGCGCAGCCGCCTCGCTTTCCAGCTCCCCTCGGAGATGGACATCGAGGGAATGGGGCAGAAGGGAGAGCAGGATAACAAGAGGCAGGGGACACTTCTTTGAGGACTTACAAGAAACAAAAATATTTCCGCTGCTGGTTCATCACAGGTCACATTGCTGCCTTAAATATGCTGAAGAAAGAGAAGGAGTTGCACACTGTCCCCTTCTTCTGGACCACAATGCTTGGGAAAAGCATCCGCTACGCAGGTAGGAGCGGGCAGAGAGATGGGAACAGCTGAACCACTTCCCAGCCCATCTACTCATCCACCAGCTGGGTCTGGGGCTTGTAAACACACAGCGGTTGCAGAGTTTACCTGAAGAAGCTCAAGTTTTGGACTGACTGCCATGGTGGGTTTGTGAACCCTGTTTCTGAGGTCTGGGCCTGCAGGTTACCCAGAGCTCTTGTTCTTTGCTGATCTCCAATGGCTTAGAGGTCACAAAGGAGGAAGAACTTCCCTCTCCAAGCCAAGGAGAGGCTCAGGGTCATGACGCAGTCTTGCACCTCTGGGTCAGTTCTGCTTGTCCAGGGCCTTCATGCCTGCTCCCCAGCCCTGCCCCAGCCGGTTGCTACCCCTCTGCCCCTACCTGCGATGGTGCTGAGGTGGGATGGGTGGCAGCTGCTGTACCAGGGCTCCCCGAGCAGGCTGCGATGCTCTCTCTTGCAGGCTGCGGGAAGGGATACACGGACACTGTTGTGAAGGGCAGCATGGAGCGACAGAAGTTCCTGATCTTTTACATCAGGTGAGTGAATCCGTGGCCAGTCTGTGCCCTGACCCGGCAGCACCCTGGGAACAGGGCACGGTCCTCTCCCTTACAGCCTGCAGAGCTCCCGCAGAGGCTCCACATCACCTCCCACGGCTGCGCACTGCAGGCAGCTGCTGGCCGTTGAATCAGCAGTGAGCTGGTTTCAGAGCAAACCAAAGCAGGGCAGGGAAGGAGAGGATGAGCTTCAATGAAGACACCAGCTGGGCAGGGAGCCTGGGACACATCTCCTCTCCCTCTGCCCCACTGTTCCCAGGCTCGGTGCCCAGCTCCCAGCAGCGCCAGGCGATCTGCCACAAGTCCCCGTGCACCCTGCAGTACCAGCCACCCTGCCCTGAGCCCTCCAAAATACAGCTGGCCTCCAGCCAGGGTGCCACGGGGATGCTGCTGTGCTGAGTTATGTACACTGAAGAGATCCACATTCTTCCGCTTTCCCTTTCAGGGATGGCTTTGTGACTGCAGCTGCCAGCCTGAACTGTGACCCCATGGTGTCTCTGATTGCAGAAGTTTTATACTCAGGGAAACAAATCTCCAAAGAAGAAGCAGAGTAAGTGACACCCTGACCGAGCTGGTGGGCAGCTCTGCACTGCGTTCCCCATGCTAGCAGAGAGCCCACTGAGAGACATGAAATCGAGATGAGTTACTGCAAATCCCCAATGTACCTCTCATTTGTAGGGCCTGCGACATCTGCAATATACCCTCGCTTGCAGAAACCTAAGCTCAGTACATGCCCTGCCGTGAGGGGCACGGAGTCAATCAAGCGTTAACAGCTCCACATCCTCCCATCCTGGCATGAGAGAAATAAAGTCATGAGCCAAGCTGAACCCAGCGCCTGCATTTTGTGTTTGCAGACAGCCTTTGGCTGCTTGCTTGCACGCTGGGGCAAAGCGAAGCAGCACTTTCCCCTCTATTCTAGATGGGGATCCGCTGGGCTGGGTAAGAGGAGGATGCCCATGTCCTGGGGCTCAGCTGAGGATCTGAGCAGGCAAAAGCAGCCACACATTCACAGATCCACCAACCCCTCCTGCTCCTCTCACTGGCTGTTGGCAGGGAGCTTTCATTCAGCACACCGGTCACRCTGACCTTCTGCTTTGCAAAAGCACATTTTCCCAGCAAGGGGTGCTGTGACCGAGGCAAGCTGCTCTCCCAGCTGGGAACTAGATAGTCTGTGCGCAGGAACTCGCATGAAATACCCTACCCCTAAGGACAGAGGGCTGCCATCCGACCTCTGAGCAAGCAGCACCTGCTGGCATTGCTACAGCCGCCATGAATATTGCATTAGCTGCCACAGCAAGCGCTTCCCACCCCCTGACAGCAGCCAACCTCCGGCAGAGAAATCCCAGCCCCAGCCGGCATCCCCTCTCCTGCCGTGTCCCTGCGTGCTGGATGCTTTGAGGAGGCAGCTGGATGCTGTAGGAAACACAGCCTCGATGCTAGAGGAAAGAGTTACTAGATTTTTGCAAGGCAACAGGGAGCAAGGCTGTGCTTTCCACAGGAAACACTACACTTACTCACCGGTCACATGGGACTTTGCAGGAGGAAGGGTAAGCCCCGAGAGCCAGGCAAGTTCCCGCAGGGACACTTACTTTGTCAGCCTAAAACCCCTCTGCTTTTACATTAAATGCGGGTTAGCCAGAGCCCGAGCCTGTTTGCTCAGCAGGTGAGATACTGCAACGCTGGTTTTGTGTTAAACACACAAACTTGCACTCTGGCACCTTCTCATGTATGAAAAGTTGACCTTAAAGGTGGCGTTTTACATTTCCTGACCTCAGGGGCTTGGTGCTGCTGCTCAGGGCAACTCTCTGCCCTGAAATAGCCACATCTTACCAGGGAAAGAGCTGATTTTCAGCAGAGCAGGTCAGTCCTTCGCGACGACAGGAGGAAGCAGCAAATCTAAGCATTACCCATACGCCGAGGCACGCGAGGGTGGAGACACTGGTGGCCAGAGCACACAGCTCCCCTCCATATCAAGCATTGGCAGCACTGTGCTGCGATGCATGGGAGTGGGACCACAGCCTGGGAGCAGCTCCTTCTTGCCCTCGGGCATCCTGCACAAGCACCCCCACAACTTTTTGCCCCCTCGGTGCACTCCAGGACTTGTTGAGCACTAAGCAGGTACCAGCTATTTTGTATGGACTTGCAGCAGGGCAGCTGCGGTGGAACACCTCAGGCTGGAGGTGTTCATCCATGATCCTTTCTGCTCAGAGAGCGATCCAAGGGGTTCAGCAGCCCCACTCTCTCCAGGTGACGACAACCTCAAAGAAACTCAGCTTCCTGTAGCCATCAGCAAGCACACACCAAGCAGAGCAGCTTTTTATAAGAAGGAAGGACCCCGTGACAACAGACTTGCTCCACTTCTACCACTTAATGGACACCAGGCCACTTTCTGCACATTGCCGGGTGCCAAAATTTGGCAAAATAGCAGCTCTGCCTTGGGCAGCTGGAGCCTGGACAGACAGATTTAGTTGAAACTGTGCAGACTTATTTCAGCACAGGGCCATTCCTCCCTGCCCGCCCTCAGAGCTGGGATGAACCATGTTCTTCCTGGCAGGCTGTGAGAAGCAGCGCCCGAACACTCCTCTGCTTCCCAGCCACCAAGGCAGCCTGGGAGCCAGTGATCCCAGCAGCCCCATGCGAGAGGCACCTCTGGGGGTACAGAGGCTCCCAGGAGCCCTTGCTGGGTCCGCACACAGCCATTTCACCCAGCATCGAGCCGTAGGAGAGCTATACAGCTCCCCTCTCACCCAGTGCAAGGCAGGGGGGTCTCCATCCCTGGAGAGCAGCTTCCAAGTCCCCTTTGGGGCAGGCTTCTGCTTCTGTCCACCAGCAAGGCAGAGCCTGGACCACGGAGGCGCCCAGCAAGGTTCACCTGGGCCCCCTCAGTGCTGCCGGCTCCAAATACCTGGAATCCTGGCGCTGCCCCAGGGCTGGCCGCAGACAGGGCTGCCTGGCCTCACAGGACGACGGTTCCCGGAACAGACTCTGGGGCCGTGAGTGATTCGGCCCTGAGTCACCCGCTCCCAGCAGCCCGGCCCCACCACGCCCGGCCCCAACCCACACCAGGGCAGCGTCGGTGCGGTGCTRGCCCTCTCCTCTGGCTCCATCCCACTGCCCAGCATGTTGCAGGATTAATCCTGCCCCTGAGCTCAGCAGCAGGTCAGTCCTGAGAGCTACACCCAGCCTCGGGTCACCTCTTTTGCTCAGGACAAACCCAGGGGACCTGAACAACCAACCCTCCACCCACGGACCCCAATGCAGCATCGGCTGGGGACTGAGCTCCGGCGCTACAGCCCCCCTGCAGCACCCCACAGGGTCCGCAGCCCCCACCATTGTCCCACCAGGCAGGTCCAGGCACCCCACAGGCAATAAACTTTCTAAAACTGAACTGTTGAGCAAAATAGAAAGTTTAATGCCTCTTCTGGTCTTCTGTAGTCATCTCTCAGCTCAGTGCCACCCCACCGGGGCGGACCCCGCTCGACAGCCCCGCTGGCAAGGCTGCCTGGCAATCCCCCAGCCAAGGCTGTGTCTGGAGGCTGCAAGGAGACTTCTTCATCCTGGTCGGGCTCATCCTCAGCCCTCAAATCCACAGGATGCTGCAGACTGGCTCATCCCAGTTCCTCAGGGCACAGGTCCGGCTGACATCCAAGGTCCCGGTGACGAGAGTGGCTACATTCAACAGTTCTTCAACTGGCAGCTTTAGCTACTAGAGAAGGACATAAAGCTTGCCACTGAAGAACTGGTGCTGGTTAGCCAGGAGCGGGGCGACGGGGCAGCACCTGGGAAGGGAACACACAGATCAGAGCCAGGATCCAACTGCACCGAGCTGAGCTGTCGCCCAGAGGCGGCAGAGCCGCTCCTCTCCCCCACCCCAGCACCAAGTCCTGATCCACCGCCTCGTCCTTCCCCCCCCAGGGCTGAGATCCCACAGGATCACCCCCCTGTCGCAGGGGATCCAGAGGCAGCTCCCACCTTAACTCTTCCCATCCCTCCCCTCTCCCAAAGCAGGCGGCACATGAGCTCCCAGCGCCTGCAGCCAGCCCTAAAACAYGAGCGACCGGCAGGGAAATCAAGGCCGTTTCTGCCGGAAAATAAGAGATAAGGTAACCTGCTCCAGCAGGGACCGGCGGCCGCAGCAGGAGGCCTGCACTGCAGGTAGGGGTTAAGGCATTCCCCGGCTGCTCACCTCGGGCATCTGGGCTGGCAGGGTCCCACCTGGCTGGGGGCCAACCGCCGCCTGCCGGGGAAGACACTTTGTCAGGCGGCAGCTGCCAAGGCACTACCAAGGGAATTTCAGGGAGCGCAGCCTTTTTCCGCGTCATTTTGTTGGAGGACGAGGACACCAACCCCAGGGCTGGTGTGGGACCCCACTGCTTCCCCTTCCACTCAGGAAAAAAACCCCCTTTTTCTGCACTGCCCAGCACTTCAGCCGTGGGGATTGAGATCTGGGAAACCCCTGGGCATCCAGCCCCGCTGAGGGGGACAGACGGCCCCGGGAACCCTCCCGGCCGGCCACCACGGCAGCTGCCCCGCAGCATCCTCCCGCCAGCGTCACCCCAAAGGCACTCGGGATCCCGGCTGGCCCTGAGCCTTCGCGGGCGGCGGGGGAAGGCCGGAGTCCCGGTGGGTGTCGCAGCGGGGGGCTGCGGGGAGGCTCACGGTGCGGGGCCGGTGGCGGCGGCCGGGGCGCAGCGGCGGCGGCGGGGCCTGGCGGGGATGCCGAGCATTCCTGGCGTGCCGGGTACATCTGGTCCGGATTCCAGCGAGCGGGTCCCGGCCCTGCTCCACCCCCGCCGGCCCGTGAATCAGCACCCGCCGCCGAGCCACCGGCCCCGCCGGCACTAGGGGCCCTGCCGGCACCGGGGGCTGACAAGGGGGGGGTCCTGCTGGTAACAGAAGGGCCCCCCCCACCCCTTCTCGGCACCGACAGACCCCACCGGCACCGGGGCGGGCCCCGGTGGGAGCTCGCCCCGCTAATAAAACCTGCTGTGCCCCCAGCTGGTGCCCCCCCTCCCGGTTTAACCGGATCACCCCCCCTCCCCCAACATCCCCCCTCTCGGTAAAACCAATTCCCCCTCCCCCTCTAACGGAGACAGCTCCCCCCCGGCCGCTCCACAGTAAAGCCGGTCCCTCCGCTCCCCTCCGGGGCACCCCAGCGACCTCCCGCCCCCTCCGCTGCCCGGGATGCTCCGGTCCGTGCCCACGGCGGGGAGCGGCCTCGGGTCAAAGTCTGCCCCACCCGGTCCCGGAGTGAAGGTCACCCCCGGGGCGGCCACCGCCCGTCGCGGGGCGGCCCCGGCCGCGGCCCCGCCCGTCCCACCGGGACCCCCCGGAGCGGGGGCCGCGCCCCG
>JAYKAV010000378.1:1233811-1283127 GCA_035582835.1 Phoebastria nigripes | reverse complement strand
TAAAGGGCCCGGCCCTCCCGGATGGCCCCTGGCGGGGCGCGGCGCTGTCGCGGGGCCGCCCCGGCCGCCCCCTCCCGCCCTGGGGTGGCGCCGCCCGCGCCTTTCAGCGCCGGCGCCGGTGACACAGCCCCGATTCCGAGAAGTTGCTCTAAGTCGGCGGCCAATCAGAAGTGAGTGCTCGCCCCGCGCACCAATCGGCGGGCGCGGGGGGCGGGGCCCCGGGAACTCGGCTGACCCCGATGACTTGGCAGCGCGGCGCGATGACTGGACAACTTCTTTAAAGGGGCTGCGCCGGCCCTGGGGAAGGGGGCAGCGGAGGTCAGGGGCGGCCAGGCCCGGCCCGGCCCGGCCCGGTGAGGGGGGCCCACCGCAGCCCCGTGGGCAGCCACGGCGCTCCCGTTCCCGCCCCGAGCCCAGCTGGCTGCTGCGGGCCGAGCCGGGGCGGGGGGTGTGTGTGTGTGGTGGTGTGGGGGTGTGTGTGTGTGTGTGTGTCGGCGGCTGCGGCGCCCCTTTAAGGACGTTTCCTGCCCTTCGCCCCAGTAACAGCTGATTGCAGCGGGCAGGGGGCGGGGGGCCAATGGGCTGCCTCCACGTCCCGCCCACGTGACTCCCACGCGCTGCCGCCGCCGCGCCATGCGGCGCTGCCCGGCGGGAGCCCCCGCGCCCTTAAAGGGGCCGCGCCGGGTCCGGCCGCAGGACGGTTCCCGGACAGCCTCCCCCGCGGGCAGCGCCGCAGCCGGCGGCCCCGTGCCTGGCGGGAGAGCCCAGGCGTCGCCCGGGAGGTGGCTGCGGGACCCGGCTCGGCTCACGGGGACCGGGGCCGGGCAGTGCCCGGCTGCCCCGCTCCGCCCCGGCCCCGCAGCCTGCGGAGACTGCGCTGGGCCCCGCGGAGAGGCGGGCAGGAGGGCCCGGGGCGGAGTGGGGCGGCCTGACCCCGCTCCCCTGCGCCGGCCTGCCCGGCACTCACCTGCCGCCGGTGGGGTCCACCTGCTGCCGCCCGCCCCGGGGACCCCTTTAAGGCCGGCTGCCTCGTCAGCGCGGCTCGCCCGACTCCAGCTGACAGCCCGGAGCGCCTTTGACGTCACGGTGACCTCAGTCAGCCGCGGCGGCGGCACTGCCGCGTCATGCCCCGCCGCCTGCCCATGTATAGGCACCGCGCCCCGGCCTTGCGCAACCTCCCCCCCCACCCCGCTCCGTGCCCCGGCGGCCGCTGGAGGGAGCCCGGTCCCGAGTGGGGCTCCCGGCCCGCGCTGCGGCCGCGCCGGGGGTACCGGGGCTCGGCGGGGTGTGTGTCCCGTGTCCGCCCCCAACCCCCGCCCCGAGCCCCGCGCCCCCCGGGCACATGGCGGCGCGGCGGCCGCATGTGACCGCCGTCACCTGACCAACATGGCCGGGGCCTGCGCCGCCCCCGCCGCCGCCCGCCGCGGCTGAGCCCGCCGCCGCCGCCGCCAGGTAACGCGAGGCCGCGGGCTGGGCGCTGCGGGGGCCCCGGGGCGGTGAGGGACCCCCCGGCGGGGGGTGAGGGGCCCCCGGACGAGTCCTCGGGCCCGTGGGGCCCAGCCCCGGCTCTGCCCCCACCCCGGTAGCACGGGCCCTGTGGGGGCCCGGGGCTAGGGCACGGTGCTGGGGGCAGCCTTTCCGGCCGTGGCCCCTGGCTTGGGGCTGCGGACGTGCGCCTTGCTGATGGGCAACCTCTCGTGTCACCCCCCGGGGGCTGCAGAGGTACCGTTGTGTCCCCCCTCCCTGGCCCTGGGGCTGCAGAGGTCCCATCGTTTCCCCTTCCCCATCCCTGTGGCTGTGCAGGTCCCATCATGTCCCCCCACTGGTCCCATCATGTCCCCCTCCCTGGCCCTGGGGCTGTGGAGGTCCCCCTGTCTCCCCCTCCTTGGCTGCAGAGGTCCCATCTTGTCCCTCCCAGCCAGGGCTGGTTCCTTCTCAATCCCCACCCCTCCCAGATATAGCATCTTTTGAGCAAGCTCCTAAAACCAGCATTTTTTYTCCCCGGGTGGCAACGGGGAAGTGAGACTTGCTGCGTGGTGTCTGCTCAGCAGGGGAACTGGGGCTCCCGCGGGGAGCACAGGGACAGTGCCGCACTTGTCTGCTCACTCACAGCCTCTCTGGGCCGTCTTTCTTCCAGCAGAAGCTGATATGGACRGCTTCCTCCAGAGCGTGGAGAAGGACCTGAACATCGACCGCCGACAGCTGGCTGCCGCTGCTGAGGGGACCCACGTTACCGCCTTCGTCCCGGTGAAATGGCTGGCGAGCCTCAAAGAGCGCCGGGTGCTGCCCGGCCTGTGCCCACGGCCGGAGGGGCTGAGCGACGTGGAGGTAAGGACGTTCCTGCAGCACTCTGTGCAGAAGCTGCCCACGGGCTGGACCCGGGTGGAGATCCACGGGCTGCGGAAGGACAGGCTGGCGTACCCACTGCGGGTGCAGCCCCCCGCCTCTGACCAGCGTAATGGCAGCCCGGAGACCCTGCATGGCTTCATGCAGAGCGTTGCCTCCCAGAACTACCGAAACCTGTGGTGCCGGGCTCACTGCCTCTACGTGCGGCCGTACCGGCATGCTGATGTGCCGCCCACYGTGCCGGCCCTGGATGCACTGCGGGCTGCCCTGCAGAAGGCTTATGGCTGCCCTGTCCTTCAGGTGGGCAAGAGCGCGCCCGGTGCTTCCCCTGCCAAGGAGAGCGTGGCGGCCGCCAAGGGGGTGCCCTCCTGCCCCAACGTGCTGCAGGCAGAAGCTCTGCTGGAGTCGGCCAACATGCTGTACGTCGTCTACCCTTACGTGCAGTACTGTTTGCATGACATCGTGACTTTCAGCCCGGCCAAGCTCACCAACAGCCACGCCAAAATCCTCTTCCTCCTCTTCCACGTGCTGCAGGCCATGAAGGCTTGTCACCAGGCTGGTCTGGCTTGCGGCGCCTTTTCGCTTCGGGATGTGGCTGTGGATGAGAAGCTGTGCAGCCGGCTCCGTGTGAACTTCAGAGAGCACGAGGGACTGAAGAAGGAGGAAGCGAATCTGGAGGCTGGTATGGAACGAACGAGCGAGCAAAGCAGTGCTGGCGTGCGAGGGCAGGAGGCGAGGTGCGCTGCCTGCCAGAAGAACCTTCGAGACCTGGTGTTACAGTGGGTACATGGGCAGGTCAGCAACTTTGACTACCTTATGCGTCTAAACAGTTTGGCTGGGAGGAGAATGGGAGACCCCAATTATCACCCGGTTCTTCCGTGGGTGGTGGACTTCACTACCAAAAATGGCAAGTTCAGGGACCTAAGGAAATCCAAATTCCGACTCAACAAGGGAGACAAGCAGTTGGACTTCACCTATGAGATGACCAAGCAGGCGTTTGTTGCTGGTGGGTCAAGTGGGGAGCAGCTCCATGTCCCCCATCACATCTCCGATGTCCTTTCGGATATCACCTACTATGTGTACACGGCTCGGAGGACACCCAAGGCAGTGCTGTGCTGCCACGTGAGGTCCCAGTGGGAGCCCAATGAGTATCCAGCCAGCATGGAGCGCATGCAGAGCTGGACTCCGGATGAGTGCATCCCAGAGTTTTATACGGACCCCTCCATCTTCCGATCCATCCATCCAGACATGCCCGACCTGGACGTGCCGTCTTGGTGTAGCTCCTACGAGGAGTTCATCGAAGTCCACCGCATGCTGCTTGAGAGCCGGGAAGTTTCTCAGGACCTCCACCACTGGATTGATCTCACTTTTGGGTACAAGCTGCTGGGAAAGGATGCTGTGAAGGAGAAGAATGTCTGCCTCCATCTAGTAGACAACCACACGCATCTGACGACTTACGGGGTTGTGCAGCTCTTCGACCAGCCACATCCCAGGCGCATGGTGGGACCTGCCTACACACCTGCTGAAGCTCCAGCCATTGCCCGGCCTCTTCTCCAGAACATCAGGGAGACTCTGTTTTTGGAGGATATCCAAGGCCAGGTGACGGATGCGGTTAATGGGCTGGTCCTGGAGGCTACTCCTAGTGAAACCACCTGGTCTGGGGAGAAACCCATCGCTGGTGAGGATGATTTAGAGCAAGGCACAGAAGCCCTGGATTCCATTTCTGCTGCTAGTAGAGCTGCTGATCAGCCCTGTGCCACTGTGCCTTCAGCACAGCCCTCCACCCTCCCTGCTTATGCCACCGAAGGCAAAACCTCAGGTGTCCGACCTCTCCGTCGGAGCAAGGCAGGTGCTGTGGATCAGGTTGACATGAAGATCATGCTTCCTGAAGGCTTCAATCCGCTCCAGGCCTTGGAAGAACTGGAGAAATTGGACAATTTCTTGGTTAAAGGCTTAAGCAGTGAGATGCAGCTAATGGAGCAGCCGTGGGAAGAGCCACCCCTGGGTCTCTCGGACCTCTTCCAGAGGGACATGCAAGCTTTGGGCATTCTGGTAGCTGAGGTTATATTTGCACCAAGGATTCGTCCTTCAAAGCCTGACGCATCCCTGTTGGAGCGGTTTCTGATGGTGCGTAATCTGTGTCGCTACCATCCCAAGGAGATCCCGGCCCCGCTCCAGCACGTGCTGCATGTTCTGCTGCAGCTGAGTGTGCCGGTGGAGAAGCTTCTGAAGACCAGGCTGGGCAAGGGTGCGGTGCAGTTGTTTGAATACAAACCCATCTCCCAGGGCCTCCCCCCACCCTGTCCCATGCAGCTCCTCAGTCCCTTCAGCTCTATTGTCCCCTTCCCCACATACTTCCCAGCCCTGCACAAATTCATTTTCACCTATCAGGCAAAGAAGATAGAGGGTGAAGGTCAGGGCCGGGAACTTGTTTTCCAGCTGTGGCAGCAGCTGGAGGGGATCCTTTCTGAAATCACTCCTGAAGGCTTGGAGATTCTTCTGCCCTTCATATTATCTCTGATGTCCGAAGAGAATACTGCTGTCTATGCAGCGTGGTATCTCTTTGAACCTATAGCTAAATCCCTAGGTCCGAAGAATGCCAATAAATACTTGCTCAAGCCATTGATCGGAGCATATGAGACCCCCTGCTACCGCCACGGCAGGTTCTACCTCTACACAGACTGCTTTGTCGCCCAATTGATAGTGCGCTTGGGGCTGCAGTCCTTCCTCCTGAACCTGCTGCCGCACATCCTGCAGATTCTCGTTGGCATCGAGAGCTCGCGGGAGGAGAGCAAATCCCTCCTCGGCACGGCTGAAGATGATGAAAGTGGAGGGGAAAGCCCAGTGTCATGCGTGTTTGGGGAGGAGATCAAAATGGACGTGGAGCACAGCTCCGCTGCACTTGACCTCCTCGACTACACCTCTGGTGTCAGCTTCCACGACCAAGCCTACCTGCCCGAGAGCGAGGACTTTCAGAGCGGTCTCTATGTCGGGGAGTCCCTGCAGCCTCAGGAGCAGGAATCGCTCAGCCTTGGGCGGCTGAGCGACAAGAGCAGCGCTAGCGAGGTGTCCCTGGGAGAGGACAGACCTGCAGACGGGGATTCCCAGAAGGACAAGAGCAGCTTGAAGTCGATGGACAGCAGCCAGGACCTGAAACAGAGCGAGGACTCGGAGGAGGAGGAAGAGGAGCATGATGAAGAGGAGCACGATGACGCTGTGGTTGATGCGGAGCTGACGGTGGCCGTGGATGCTGGTGCGTCTGTGGATGTCACCCTGGCTGATGACAGCAGCGAGCCAGAGGATGGAGAGGGAGAGGAGCTGCCAGATCACTCTGATGACAAAGAGCAGACAATACTCCTGGGTAAGACCCTGCTAGCGTTGAGCCTTTCTGCCGAGCGTGGCAAACATCCAGTAAAGCAGTGAGCGGGAGAAGGGGAGAGCCTGGGAAGAAGTGGGTCCAGATTTGGGGGTGTCTATGGTCCCAGCTTGGGGACAGCGATGAAACCAGTGTAAACRGCGGGGTTTCCACTGAAGCGTGTGGATCTGAGACCCAGGGAGCTGCCTGTGGGGCAGGCAGGGTCTGGGCAGCAGCCGACTGATAGCTAATCTGCGCCATGCCGGGCTCTGTCCTTGCGACTGTTTTTGTTTTGCAGACACAGCCTGTAAGATGGTGAGGTGGCTCTCAGCCAAGCTGGGCCCTACCGTCACGTCCCGCTTCATCGCCAGGAACCTGCTCCGTCTGCTCACGTCCTGCTATGTTGGTAATGTCTGCTCCTCGGACCCCAGGGTCCCGGGGTGGGCTGTGCCCCAAAACGGTCTGCTGGGTGCCTTGTGGCTTGGGTGTAGCCTGCTGCTTCAGCTCATGATGTTGTCTCTGGGCAGGCCCCACCAGGCAGCAGTTTGTACCAAGCAACGATGAGAACAGTCCCCTGAGTACAGGAAATATCTACCAAAAACGGCCAGTGCTGGGAGATCAGGTGTCCAAGCCAGTGCTGGCCTGTCTCGTGCATGTGGCGTACCTGTACGGAGAGCCTGTCCTCACCTACCAGTACCTGCCCTACATCAGCTACCTGGTTAGTATTGCCTTTTCTCCTCTTCTTGCGCGTGTTGGGGTGAGAGCTGTGTCCAGGCACAAAAGGAAGATGCACAGAAAATAGTGCAGCCTCACCAGGAGCCTCCTGCATAGAAATCTGTGCTCGGTTGAGCTCTGTCTGGGCCAGGGTGGGCTGAGTAGCTCTTGCTACTGGCAAGAGAAGGGCTGTGCTGATGCAGCCAGAAGAGGCACTTTCACCCCCCAGCCATAAGCTCCGGTCCACTTCCAGCGAAGCGCACGGCTGTGTAYGTGGGCTTTGCTCTTTAGCAAGCCTCAGCCACTGCGGATCTGCATCGGGCTGCCGCAGCCCCTCCTTCCCCATTTCAGCTGGGGGCTTTCCCTGTCCAGACCCTTTGCTGGCGTGCGCAAAGCCAGAGAAAAAGGTTTTCTTTTGCTTTGCTGGGCGAGTATGCCGAAACGGAGCTGGCACAAGGGTGGGATTGTGATAATGGGCAGGCGGAGCAGCTTGGGCTGCTGTGGGATTGCTGGAGTGAGTGTTTTTAGAGGTCTGTATGGGTAGATAGGGGATGAGCTGGGGAGAGGCTAAAGGAGGTTTTTCAACTGTATAAAAAATACTGGCAAGACTTAGAAACTTTTCAGCTTGAAATTCATAGCTGAATAGCAAGAAGAAAATGTGCGTAATGCAGCTGGTTGAAAAACAAACTAATTTTTCAGAAAAAAAAATGTTTTTGAATGTTTTAAACAGGCTTATTTTTCATATTGCTCCCTTTTTAGTGGTTGTAAACACTTTGGTTATGGATTCTTGTTTAAGTGGAAAACTTCAATAGCTTTTTGATAATTTAAACGTAGAGGAAAAGAGGCCACAGCTGTTCATTTAAAGAAAACAAAAAGGCATTGTCAGTTTTTCCAATGTTGAAGGGGAGATTTTTCAGGGGAAAAAATCCCATTTTTCAGCAAAAGCATTCTCCACCCAGTTGCAATCATAGCTCCAGCTGTTCTGCTTTGCTTTACTCAACTTAYTGCTTGGGGGCCCTGGGGGGATTAATACCCCTGTGAACAGCATTTGGCAACCTGATATTAAAACRATGAAACTTGCAGGTCACAAATAGGATAAAGTCAATCCTTCTTGCAGGATTTGGCAGAGTGGATATTTTGTGAGAGGAAGAGCCTCTGTGATGAGCTGGAAGATGGCAGGTGTACAAGAAATATAGCGGAAACTGGGAATTGTTTGTGGTTTTTGTTATTGGCTCTCTTTTCTTGGGTGTTTGATTTGTCTAGGAGTTAGGAAATAGGACCATCTAGAAAGAAATCCTTTAATGTTGCTGCTGATGTTGTTAACTCTTTGGCATTGCTGTAACCAGCATCGGTACGTTGTCAGCAAAAAAGGATGCGCTCTTCTGCTTAATGAAGTTATTAACAGCTGGATTTCTCGAAGTCAGCAGCAGGTTTGCCCATAATTTGTGCTTGGATATTTCATGCAAGGACTGTTCCTCTGCAGTCTGTGCATCCAGGCTCAACATAGCATGGGATGAAGACACTGATTCTTGCTTTAAGTCACGTGTATGTAATAGGTTTCCCCTCTTCCTGTGCTGGCAAACGATGCTCTCTGGTGTCCCGGCTGGTGATGGTCTGGGCCAGTCCGGGGTTGTCTCTCTTCCCTCTGAGTTTCCCAGCTATGGGAGCATCCTACAGGGAGATGCCCACCAGAGGACGTGTGCGAGCTTGGGGATGTCGTGCCCCATTCTCCCCAGGCTCATCTCTTGTGTTGACATCTGTCCGTCAGTTTTCAGGCTCATCCCTTGAGTGCAAGACCTGAGTTGCCGTTGAGACTCAGTGCTCAGGTTCCTCTCCCAGGGGCTGTGACCAGCACTACCGTGCTGGGTTTTGAGGCTGAGCTTGGGTGATCCTGGGATCACCCTTGATGTGTCCTGCTGGGGACATGGTGGTCCTGGCACTGAAGGACTCCTTTTGCAGGTTGCGCCCAGTGGCGGGTCCGGTGGTGGCCGGCTGAACAGTCGGAAGGAGGCAGGGCTCCTGGCTGCTGTGACGCTGACTCAGAAGATCGTGGTGTGTCTCTCGGACACCACGCTGATGGACATTCTCCCCAAGATCAGCCAGGAGGTGCTGCTCCCAGTGCTGGGCTTCCTCACTTCACCAGCCATTGGGTAAGCGCTGCAGTCTGCCGTGCCTTCAGCCAGGATCGGCACAACTCAAAATCGGGGATTTGGAAATGGTTCTGTGGGGGCCTTAACGCTCCTGGGGTCGTGGGGCTGCTCCTGCCCTGATGTGCACCTCCTTGCACTGGTACACAGCATGCATGTAGAGCTTACCTCCTGATAACACAGACAAGGCAGGAAGCATGAAGCAGAGGAGGGGAAAAGGGATATGTGGAGGGCAAGCTGGTAATGGATGTCCACTTCAGTTTCCCCAGTGGTGCCCAGGCCCGTATTGTCCTGTGTGTTAAGACAATCAGCCTAATTGCCTTGATCTGCCTGCGGATTGGGCAGGAGATGGTGCAGCAGCATTTGAGTGACACGGTGAGAAACTTCTTTGGGGCGTTCTCACTGCTGCAGGAGCTGCAAGACCAGGTCAGTGATGTGGGAGAGGTCCTCCTGCCATCCCCCAGTACCCAGCCGCAGGAATGTGGTGGGCATACTTGCATACACCAGTACTGGTGTCAGCAGCGTCCATCCCAGGCTGTGTTTGTGTAATTAATTGTGTGGTGAGAGCATCTGATCTTGGGTATCTTCCTGTTTTCTCTTGTCCAGGGGTTGACGGCAGAGTCACTGAGCAGCTGTGAGGTGCCGGTGATGGAGGTGCCCCTCTTGGATGGGAAGCTGCTGGCCCTGGATCCAGCCGTGCTGATGGAGTTAGAGAAGGTGTTTAACCCTGAGATGGCCTACATCACCTACATCCCCTTCTCTTGCTTGCTAGGTACAGCTTGGCCACCATCTCCTGGGATTTGTGAGAGAGCTCCGTGCTCTGCGCACGCATGCTGGATCTGAACTCAGAGAAGTCAGAGGGCATAGGGCTGCTGGAGGAAACCCACAGCTTCTACACTGTGTCTTGGTCTGCTTGCTGGGTTGGGAGCCCACTGGGCTTCAGGCTGCTTTGGCTGGGAGCAGCGTGTGAGTGGCTTGTGGGGGACGTTGTGTTCACAGCCCTGTGCTGACCCTTGTTCTGGTAGTGGTGGTGGGGGATGATGATGGGGAAATTCCTTCCCTTGAAGCTACATTCTCTCTTTTCAGGTGACGTTATCCGGACGGTTGTGCCCAACCACTCGCTGGTTGAGAAGCTGGCCAGCATCTACCTGGAGAACGTGAACCCAAAGAGCCTGCAGGTGGTTAGCCTGGAACAAACACCGAGTGCAGCGGGCTCAGACCAAGATACGCGCGGGACTGAGCCCTTCTCTAGCCACCATGAGGACAGTCACTCTGGTACTTTTGGGAGCGTGCTGGTAGGGAACCGCATCCAGGTCCCTGTGGACACGCAGCGCGAGGGTCTTGGCTTACTTCGCCTCAGTGCTGGCACTGATGGCTTTATTCCCAGCTCATCCAGAGAGGAGAATGCCCTGAAGCATGACCTTCCTCGCAGCACCCACATGCTGTGTGGGAACTGGCTGGCCTACTGGCAGTATGAGATTGGGGTGAGCCAACACGACCCCCGCTTCCACTTCCACCAGATCAAGCTGCAGAGTTTCTCGGGGCATTCAGGGGCCATCAAGTGCGTGGCACCACTSAGCAGCGAGGACTTCTTTCTTAGTGGCAGCAAGGACAAAACTGTCCGCCTTTGGCCTTTGTACAACTATGGGGATGGCACCAGTGAGGTGCCACCGCGCTTCACGTACGCTGAGCACAAGAAGTCAGTTTTCTACGTGAGCCAGCTGGAGGCATCGCAGCACGTGGTGAGCTGTGATGGGACCGTACACATCTGGGACCAGTTCACAGGTAAGAAGGGAAAGGGTGAGAGCTGGCTGGAGTGAACTGGTCCAGTCCTTAAAGACAGACGGGCCATACTGAGTTTTGATGGCTCCTGTTAAAAAACAGTGCAGAACTGCAGATTTGCTGTGTACCTTCTCCGTACATCTACTGCTGTAACCTCTCCGTCATGTTTTCACAGGCAAACTTCTCCGGACTTTTGATGAATTAGACAGCAAAGTCCCCATCACAGCTGTGACCACCATGCCGCCTCCCTATCACAGCATCTCTGTGGCCAGCGCAGACTCTGTGCTGCGGTTCATCGATCACAGGAAGCCAGGACTACAGGTAGGGAGTCTGGCGCTCTGCAAGCCACCCTCGTCCATCCATGTGCTTAATGATGGGATCACGGCTGGCCCAAAGCCAGCTGCAATGACTCCACAAAAGCCAGCTGGACCCCAGGGTCTCTTGTCCCCTAAATGCTGGATCCCCTGATCTTCGTCCCCCCGTAGCTGGACTCTCTCTCTTGCAGCACGAGTTTCGCCTGGCCAGTGGGGTGAGCGCTGGGCTCATCCGCTGCTTGGCTGTCAGTCCTAATGGGCGCAGCGTTATGGCTGGCTTCTCCTCTGGTTTCATTGTGCTGCTGGACACCAGGACAGGACTCATCATGCGGGGGTGGCCTGCCCATGAGGGAGACATCCTGCAGATCAAGGTGAGAGGTTCAGCTGGGATCAGAGTTGGGGGGGGTGCTTTGTGGGCCTCATTGATCTTCTGAGGTTGTGTAGAGCATCCTTCTGGCATGCACTGCTTGGCAGGGCTTGTCTGCTCCATCCTCTGGGCGTTCCTCCATCCCTTGTTGTGTCCCTAAGAGGCTGCTCAAGCTCTCCTGCCCCAGGGTTAGTGCCGCGGGCAGCTGTTCTTGGTCCAACCTGTGCTGAACAGAGATCAGCCCTCCCAGGTGTTGGTCCCTGTCGAGCAGGCCTGCAGCAGGGACAGAGAGGAGCCACATCTCCTGTGAAGAAGCAAATGTGATGCTTTCTCTGCACAGCTCTCAGCTCCCCTGGGAGAGTGTCGCTCTAATGAATAACTCTTGTCCATATTTACCCATCCTCAGGGAGCAGCGCTGGGGCTCCAGTGTCCTCGACCCAAATGCAGGTTAAACAAAGTTCAGCGGTGTGGGTTGTTTACCCTCTCACTAGCTCTGCTAATAAGCAGCTCCAAATACCCTCAGCAGTATTTTCTACTGTGAGAGAGCCTCCCAATTCCTTTTCCTGAGAAGGAAAATAATTTGGCAGGTGGTTTAATGGAGAGGGAGACCGCATGATAATCTCTTTACCCACTGCGGTAGTAACAGATGTTGAATTAGTTGTGTTGGGTATCAGGATGTCGTTCAGAAGAGGCACAGCCCATCTCTTCGAGGATAGCACTAGAGGAGGTTGCCAGCTACCAGAGAGTCCTGTAGCTTGCAATGTCCACCTGGATGCCTTGTTAATACTGCTCAGTACCATCAGTTGCTTGGAAATGGCTGGGACTGTCCCAAGGGATTGCACTGCAACTGTTGGATTATTGGCAGCTACCCGCTAATCTCATTTGCAGGATGAGATTGGGAGTTTTTACTGCAGCAGTGTTGGTTCACTGGCCTTTCCTCTCCTGCAGGCTGCGGAGGGCAATGTGCTAATCAGCTCCTCTTCGGATCATTCCCTGACTGTCTGGAAGGAACTGGAGCAGAAGCCTTTGCACCACTACAAATCTGCATCTGAACCCATCCACACGTTTGACCTCTATGGCAATGAAGTGGTCACTGGCACTGTGGCCAACAAGATTGGTGTCTACTCCATGCTGGAGTCCTCAGCCCTGCCCATCAGCACAACCAAGCTGAGCTCGGAGAATTTTCGGGGTACGCTGACCAGCCTGGTGGTGCTGCCCACGAAATGCCATCTCCTGCTGGGCTCAGACAACAGCGTCATACGCCTCCTGGCGTAGCGACCCCCGGCCCAGGAGCTTGTGGCTGTCCCACAGTGCTGGTGGTAGAGCTGAAAGCTGGCAGCGTCACTTACAGAGGAGGCAGGGTTAGATGTTTATGAACAGAAGATGCAGGGGGGAGGTGTACTTGTTAGTGAGCACTTGTTAAAGCATCTCTAACCTCTTTCTGTATCTTTAAAAAGAAAAAAGCCATAACTGAGAAACCTCCACTGCTGCTGGGAGAAATACTGGGTGTTGTAGGTCACTGTCACCCCTGCAGAGAGGCCTGGAGCTTTCCGTACCATGTGTGCCTGATCCCCAGGGGACTGTGAGCTGCCCTCCAGAGTAATATGGACCACAGGTATCCTCCCTCCTTCAGTTAAGGGGTTAAAGGTGCCCCTTGACAAGAACACAACAGTATAGCTACTGCTATCTGCACTTACCCTTCACTTCCACTCCTGAACCACTGAACAGTCTTACTAGGATAGCATAAGCTGGGCCTGGGAACTGCTGCTTTTGGAGCTGCGTGGTGCCAGGCATCTCCTCCTCCTGTGGTCTGTGTTCAAAGCCCAGAGGATGTACTCTATTAACTTTAGGTTCTGCTGGCTGAGTTGGAGCCTGCATGGGAGGAGAGGAGGATAACTAGAGCACTTCTGCTGCCTTACTGGCTCCAGGGCAAAGACTGGAATGGAAGTCAGCCAAGGCACAAACCCCATCTGCTCCACCAGTTCATTTAGGAATGGGCTGCTGCAGAGGGACAGTTTGGGATGGGAATGTGACCCTCTAGGGAGGCCAGAACTAGATGCTTCCATGAGGATTTTGGCTTCTGGAGCAGTAGGGTAGGGATGGACTGTTGTTGGTTCGTGCCCCAGCAGCACTGCATCCCGGGATTATCTAAGGGGCGAGGAATGCCCTGTGTGCCACACACTGGCAGTGTTTCTCAAGAAATCCTCCTTCTAATGCTCTCCTTTGTGCTGGTCAGACTCCTGGGGAAGACAGGACAGCAAAAAGGTGCTCAGTTTTGTCCCCTCCTTGTAGGGTGAGAGCCAGGAGGCATGATCCAGCATGTTCTTCTGACCTTCCCTTTGGGACAGCACCATCTGTTCCCACCCCAAAAGCGAGGAGAGTGCTCTTTGACCCAGCAGTAGGAGCAGTTGCCTCACTTCTGTTGCAGCCCTTTTCCCATCCATCCTTCAGCCTAGTCAGAGCCAGTATCAGGGGAGCGGGAAGCTCTTATCTTGGGCAGAGGAGGAGCCTGCTGTGGGTTGTCCTGGGAGGGGAAAGGGCTTTCATCCAGCTGCTGGTTCATCTGAGCCACCTGCAGTTGGGAAGGCTGCCCTCCGCTTCCAGGGAGGGTGGGGAGATGAGCAGTTGGCCCTTGCTATCCTTCCCTACCCAAGGGGAGCTCTCAGTCCTGTGTTGCCTATTAACCATTTGCAATAGATGTAAATATTTACTTCTAATAAACTATTTGAAAGAGATGCAGAGACGGGTGTGTGGGGAAGCTCTGTGCTAGAGGGGCCCAGGTGCGGTGCGGTACAGGGCTGGGTGTGCTGGCCGCAGCTCTCCTGCTCTGGCAGCCAAAGCTAAAGCTCTGCGTTTGGGCACCTCTTGTGTTCCTGGAGGAGGGATGCTGTGAAGATGCCTTGGATGTAAGGTAGGCCTCTGCTGCACAGGGACTTGGATCTGCTTTCCAAGGGGAAGTAGCTCCCCACGTTGCAGCGGCATGTCCCAAAGTAGTTTCTGGTTGCAGAGCTCAGACCTGTCTCCTTTCCACTCCTTCCCAGTGTCTGGGATGAGTTTGGAAACCAAGACCTGCCGCAAGGAATGGATGGCTGCAAGTGCTGCGATCCTGTTACTCTTCCCCACTGCTCCTTAGCAACTCCTCTTGCATTGAAGACATGGACAGAGCCGGGCAGGATCACCATCGCTTCTGCATACGGCACAAAACAGCACAGGACAGGACCGCTGGAGTTCTGCCTGTCCCCGAGACTCTTCCTCCATGTCACAGCAGTGCGTGCGTGCCATGGAGCCTGGCACTGGAGCCAACTCCCCCCGCAGGGCTCCGGTGCGTGCTGTGCCCCGGGGGAGGTACCAGCTGCTCTTGGCTCAGCCCAGCCTGAGCATTGCTGCCTCCTGCTTGGGTATGCAGCCACGGGGCCTTGGGCACCTGCCATCTGTTAAAACCGGTGCCTCACGCTTGCTGCAGCAGAAGCATCTGGGATAGAGGGAGTAAATATCTGGGGTTTTCTGCAAAGAAAATTCCAAAAACAGGCCGAGCCCTGTGGCAATAAATACCAAGCCCTACATTTTCACTAAAGGTTATGAATAAAAGAGCGTGTTCCCAGCGCAGGGAGTATATAGAAAGCAGAGCCACTACTAGGGACAACTGTCTTTGCCTGTTACTTCTGCTGATGGGAGTTTTGGAGCTGGTAAACTCGCTGTTAACATTGTCTTGAGGGTACAGCAGCCCAAAGTGTCTCCCCATCTCCAAATGCACCACAAATTCACTCTTATCCCCCAAACAAATGTTTAACCGGGTGCTGTAGGTCAATATTTGCCTGCCAAATTCTCAAATAGGGGGTGGTGCCGAAGGTTGCTGGCAGCAGGTAGGAGGGGTGGGCTGGAGAAGAGACTGCGTTTGCCCCACGCAGAGCTATCGGCTGGGCTAAAGCAGGTGCCAGCTCCAACATGGACATGAACAACCTCAGGTAGGGGGAAAATAAACGAGGATTTGACAGTAAATGGGGGCTCCTCCAATAAGCAATAGTGTCTCTCTGGGAAAGGGGGGTGAATTTGGCAGAGGGTTAAAGGATGGGCACCGCTAGGGAGGAAAGGGGTATTCAGGGTTATATGTGGCTGCAGGATCTGGGGTGAAGGAGGGAATGAAATGGCCTCAAGTTCCTCAAGTTTTGCTTCTTCCACCTGGCAACTGGGGTTGCAGCCCAGCAGTTTCGGGTGAAAGCAAGGAGTGCTCGGAGAGTGGAAAGCAGCCCCAGGAATTAAGTGTACGGCAGCTGTGCCAACAGCTGGGCTTTGGCATGGAGGCTTTATGTTAAGAAGAAGATACGTTATTTCTGTTTGAAAGGGAAAAGTGGCTGGGTAAAGCAGTGGCCAGGGAATGGGTGGGGTTTCATCCACGGCCCTGGAAGCCCTGCTCCCACTGTCCCATACAGGAACCGGAGTGCGGGGGTGGGAGAGGCTGGGTTTGCCAGCAAAGGGGGAAGGCGAGTGCTGGGAAGGGGAGGACTCTCTATTCCAGGACATATTGCTGAGAAACTGCTCTAGTATTGCATTTTCTACCTGCAAAGTCCCTCCCAGACAGCACTTACTGAGTGCCCGCAGCCCCTCTGAGACAGGTTAGTATCCCTTCTCCCAAGAGCCCGGGGCACAGCTGAGGATGCTGTGCCTGTACTTCGGTGGTTTGCATGGGAAAGGAGCAGAGGTTCTTGTCTTGTTCCAGAGGCACAGTGTGTGCAGGACTGATTAGGGAAATACCATTTGCAATCCAGAGAAATGAGGGCGATGGGGTCAGAAATGCAGGATCCAAGCAGGAGAGCATCATGTAGGAGCCTGGCTGTGGTTACAGCTCTGCTCCGGCGCGGGTCCCTGTTCCTCTCTGATTTTGCTGCCTTGGCATTGGACCCAGGAGTCCTGTGTTGTTTCTTTGCAGCATTGTTCATCTCTCTGTTGCCTTCTGCAAGCTCCTGCGCCAACCTGTTTGGCCAGGTTGATAATTTTCTCCCTGTAGACCTGAATAGGCTCAGCTTGCTGCTGCCAGGCAGCTGGAAATAACTTCTCTCTCGGCTGGTCCTTCTGTTCCAGAAATATGGTGTTCCTCTGGGGTCTGTTGCTGCTCTGCCTCTCTGCTCAGCACAGTCACCTAAGGGTAAGTTGCTTCACTCCAGCGATGGTGGGGGCCTCTGTGGTGCGAGCACAGCCCTCTCCCCAGCCAGCAAAGGGCAAGGGGAGCGAGGTGGCTCTCCTGCACCAGACCACAGGGCAAATACCATCTGCTTCTTCTGCGTGAGAAGCCCTGGAAGGCAGATTGGTGGAGGACACTGCTGTTCTGCTATGGGGTTAGCCTGTGCCCCAGTGCAGCAAGGTTTCTAATCTTCTTTTCCCCAGCTAAAATAGCTGTAGATATTCTCATTATTCAAGTGGATTTCTGTAGAAAATCTTTGGAAACTTGGCTTCAACTGTATTTAGTGACCATGACCTTCAGGGGTTAACAGGAGGTTGTTTAATAACAGCTTTTTTTTTTCTCCCATTTTAAATCTGGATCCCCATCAGATCTGAGATTGCAAAACCGCACTGCTCACTCTCTAGAGGATACATTATTTTGTACCCTTCTGACCTGGTCCCTTTCTAAACAAATCCAGCATTTGCAGTCTCTCCCAGCTCCTGCTTACTTCCACCTCCCCACCGCCTTTGAGTCTGCATCCTGAAGCCCTGCCCATGCTGTAGCCACGCGAGGACTGGCACAGCCAGGCTGGTGCCAGTCTCTGACCTGGCCCCATGGGAATGTGTTAGGAGTGGGAGCAGAGAAGACTGACTCTGGGAATTCAGAGGAAATTATCTGGGACCTGACTTTGTTTCTTTGTTGTTTTTTTTTTTTCCCCCTACAGTTTTCTTCGGCACATGCCATTGAGCAAAGGCGTCTCTTCTTAGACAAAGATGGGGAGCTGAAGGTAAGCAATGACTGGTTCCACCCAAGGGGACTGAAGTTATGCTGTGCTATTTGCAATGGTTTTTCAATTTGTCCTGAGTTAGGATGAGTCCAGGCAATGCAATCTAGCAGCAATGAGAAAGTCATCTTTGTGCAGGCTTCCCTCCCCGCCTCACTCACTGCTGCTGCCAATGCTGTGCTCCTTCGTGTTGGAAGCTCCAGCCTAAATATTTGGGCAGCATATGGAGTAAACATCAGTAGCTGGTGTGTACAGGGACTGGCAGGTGGATTATTTAAATTCTGATTGATCAGGGAAGATGAGGAAAACAGCTAGCCATGAGGGTGACAGGGAGAAAGACCCGTAGCTGATGCTACCCATCGAGCCTGGCTCTGGCAGTGCAGTGCTCCTGCAGTAGAGGAATGTCATCTGGATGCCAGTGGGAACAGAGAGATCTGAGGAAAAAAGCATGTGTTTAAGACCGTGCAAATGCAAGGAGAGTAGCAGCAGTGCTATAGGCTAAAGCTTAGAAAACTGGAAAATGAGGAATTTGGAGAGAAAAGGGATGGAATAGAGCAGACAAGTCAAGAAGAGACAGATGCCTCGAGGAGGATTTGAGCCAAAATGGGTGAAGGCTGTGACAGCAGTAGAGGGTGCTGACCGATGCATGAGGCAGATTGGCAGTCCTAAAATATGTGAGAGGAGGTGGTGAAATCAAGGTTGAGGATGATGGATCTATAAACGGTGAAGGCACAGGACATGTGCTGAGCAGGTGGTGGTTCTCACCCTCAAAGCAGCCTGTTGCACTTGTTTGCCTGGGGCAGGCCCTAAGAGCAAGTGGAGGAGGAACCACTGCAAGACCCTTACGCAGTACATTTTCCCAGGATACAAGACCTTCTGTTTTCCATACTCATTGAGGTGCTTTTAACCTCAAAGTTAAAAGGCAAACTGAAATGAATACACCACCAGAGTAGAGAAGCTGGAGAGTTTTCTCAGCCCATTTAGGTGTGCAGTAAAACCCAGAAGGGAAGGTAGTGCCATGCTCCTGCTTTCCCAGTGCTATACTTCTCATTTCTCCCCAGGACGTGAAAAGCGCTGGAGTTGTACAGTCTGCTCTGCTGGGAGCCATCCCAACCCCGTCGAATGCAGACCTGGCAGACTTTGCCTATGACAACTTCCAGGAGATTGATGAACCCATGTTACCTTTCACCACCACCCTACCAGGCACGAGGAATGACTGGAACCCAGAAGATGAAGCCACAGCTGGGGCTGTGGGCTGTCATGAACAGCAACCATCTGCGGAAATTGCCTCTTCTGAAGAGGAAGAAGAGGCTGAAGACAAAAGCTGTGAGATGACTTGGAAGAAGAGCCAGAGGCTAGCAGGTGGCTTGATGAGATTCAGCATCGATCTCCTGAAAGAGGTCCAGCTGGAGTCCAACAGAACCAATGTGATCCTGTCACCCCTCAGCATCGCCCTCGCCTTGTCTCACCTGGCACTGGGTAACTTTTTAGTTACAAAAGCACCTTTTCCTGCCCGTCCCTGTACCCCCTCCTGGAGGCACTAGGAACCAATGTGCCAAATGCAAAGATTAAATACGGCACCTTCCACTTAATCTTACTCCTGCAGCTTTAATTAGGATGATTACAACTGAAGATGCCCTCTGTGGCCCTGCTGAGGCTCCTACTCTCAGGTTTCTCCAGCCTCTTTTGTAAGGCACAGTATGTTTCTAACAGGACGCGGCTAGAGTAACGTCCCTGTTTTCCACTGCATGGGCATGACCTAACAGGAATTTGACTTTGCTTTTTAGGATCAGCAAATCAGACAGAGAAGCATTTGCTGGAGACGATGCATCTGGAGTCGGTGCCTTGTCTCCACCACATGATGGGCACCCTTCGCAGAAGGCTCGCAGAATCCACCCTCAGCCTTGCGTCGCGTCTGTACCTGCAGAAAGGTGAGAGCTGGCACTGGGGGGTCCATACTGGTGTAGAATAAAACTCTCRGTGACAGAGAGTGATGGAAACATGCTGCCATACTGGGAGATGTCTCTGTTTCCCTAAGCACCACTCCTGGGGAGTGTCATGCCACTGGCTGAGCTACTGAGCAAATTTTTTTCAATGTCTCATGACTTCATGTAGAATTCTTCCCCTCTGCCAGGATTTGAGGTGAAAGAGAAGTTCCTGGAGGATTCAGAGAAATTCTACGGAGTAAAGCCCATGACCCTTTCTGGGATCAGTGAGGATGACCTCGTAGCCATAAACAAGTGGGTAAAGGAAACAACTAATGGGCAAATACCCACCTTCCTACAGCAGCTCCCTGAAAACACCGTGATGCTCTTGCTCAATGCAATCCATTTCCATGGTGAGCTCCACAGGCCTTACTTTTCAAGAGGAATAGTTAGAAATCTACTAGTTTTCTGCAAGCACTGTAGCTGAAAGGCATCTCCTTTCATTGCTTCCTGCTAGTCAATCTGCTTGTTCTTTTCTTGTACATCTGCTGTTCTTCTTGCTTAGATTTCTTTACAGTAATGATTCCCAACTGCTTCACATGTGCTAAAAATGTTACTTGACAGCAGGGCCAGAATGCAGCAGGTGGAACCTGCAGTATTTTTGCCTCCTGGTTCAGGATCCCAGACAGCGGCACATCACTGCTCATCTTAACCAGGTCACATGCAACTCACTACACACTGACCACAGAGCTCAGAGGCAGCTTCTGTGGATTTCTTTCCGACTACAGCACTGTGGTCAGGCACATCTTCCTCTCTTAATTCTCTGAGGGTTGTGCATCGAAACACAGACCAAACACTTACTTCCAGTATAAATCTGCAAATGTTTTAGCTTGCTCTTGGAGCACTGTTTCACCCTTCACAAAGGCAATACTCTTCATTTTTCAAAGCGCAAACATYCATTACTTTATCTTCATAGCCTTCAGTAATCTCCCACGCTGAGGCATGAGGATTAATCCTCATTCTTTTTGTTATTCCATAGTCCCTCTCTGGAAGATAAGAGCTTCCTGCTGTTAGGGCTCTTCCAGCCTTGGTACTGACTTCTCTTCGCCGTATTTCTACTTGCCTGGTCACTATCTGCCTTGTTGGAAAACTCATGATAGGAGGAATGTCARCTAGGCAGTTTCTGTTTTCCTACCCAAATTTAACTTTGTTGATTTCTAAACTTATATTTTGATAGAGTTTTGGAGGAATAAGTTTGATGCTAGCTTCACTGGGCCAGATGTATTCCACCTTGACAACGAGTTCGTGGTCCCAGTTGAGATGATGAAAGCCCAGAAGTACTCCCTGAGCTGGTTTACACTGGAGTCCCAGGACATTCAGGTAGGGCTCTATTAGGAGCACTAGAAGTTTTCACTGGAATTTCCTCTTGCTGTGGTATTTTACTGGCTGTAAGTATTCTCTCCAAAAAACAAATGTCTTTTAACAGGCATAGCRCATAAAAATTTAATAAGCATCCTTTGCCCTTGCTTCTAGCAAGAATGTTGAGTCTTCGCGCTCAACCTCTAGGAAAAACCACAAAAAGATATTCCCACTAAGTGGGAATTAATGGAGTTTTAAAGCCCTGAGTTAAAGATAAATGAGGCAATATGGAAAGGAATTCCCTCAGACAATGTACTGTTGGAGCCCTTCAGAATACAGCGACTGCCAGACTGGGTACAATGTTTGTGCATGTGGGCTTCCATTCTGCCATGTGTTCAATCTTTACCAGTCAGTAGCTAAATACTAAAATCTAATGCTGGTATTCCAACAAACTTCCTCCTCTGAAGCAATCAGATCCCTCCTTCCCACCAGGCTGTTTTTGTTCCATAGCTAGACTGGCTCTGTAGACCAATTAGAAAAAGACTAAATTAAAAGCATCACTTTCTGGACTTTCCATCCTCTTCCATAAATTCTTCTGGTCGGTTTTATTTCCAGGTGGCCAAGTTTCCCTTTAAGAGTAACATGAGTTTTGTGGTCATTGTACCAAACCAGTACACTTGGAATACCTCTCATGTGCTGGAGAACTTCCCTTATGAACAACTATGCAGGCTTTTCCCCAAAGAGGTACCCACCACAGTGAAGATCCCCAAAATAAAATTGGACTACCAGCTGGAACTCAACAAGGTTCTCAGTCAAATGGGTAAGGCCTCTAACAGGATTTGCACAGAATAAGTGAAGCTGATCAATCTATAATGGCATCTGTTCGCTGACACTAAAAACTGCCATACTTGTTTCTAAAGCTGTGTCTCACAGCTTGCTCCAGATAACATCCAAACTCCTTCATCTCTTATTCCTCTCCTCCTCCTTACTCTTTGCTTGCCTAGCACCAAATGTTTTCCTCCAACAAGATGATACTATAGAGAAGGCAGCATTCACAGTTCCTCACAATCTTTACGAGTTCTTCCTATTCCCCTATTTGTAGCCAAGACCAACTTCCTCCCGTGCGTCAACTCTTACTTTGTCATTTAACATAGYGTCCAGGATGAAGAAATTGCCAACAGAGAGAATGCAGATCACAAAACCTGGAACTGAGAGCTTACTGAAATAAACCACCATGCACTGCATTTCCAGATGAGAATAAATTAAGAGTTCACTTTGTTTTGCAGAATTGCTTAAAAAAATAATCTCTGTAAAAGTGTTTCCATCCTAGCAAGAAAGAGCCTTCAGACTTGCTGCTGCTTCTTAAGGAAGGCTTTAAGTTCTTACACTACTATTCTAAAAGAGGTGGACAAAGCTTGTGAAAACTGTTCTGGTTTTGGCACCCTCAGCTYTTCATACATAGAGGGACTGGGGAACCTGGCTGGACTGCAGCTTTTGTTTCTGTTGCCTGGCAGTTCTCCAGTCCTCCATGGTGGACAACACATGTAGCAACAGATTAGGGAATTACTTTCTTCAGACAGCTTTGAGAAAATTCAGAGCTGGTGGCACCAACTGGGAAAGGTTAACTTCATCTCATTTCTCCGTAGGCCTCCAGGAGCTGTTCACAAACCCAAATCTCCAGAAGATCACAGATGAGCCTCTCTTCGTATCCAGTATACAGCATCAGTCTACCCTGGAGCTTAAAGAAGATGGGGTGGAAGCATCTGCTGCTACCAGCGTTGCAATTTCACGCTCGGTCTCTGCCTTCAGCCTTGACCGGCCCTTTGTCTTCATTATCTTTGAAGATGAAACAGGCATCCCGCTTTTTATAGGCAGTGTCCAGAACCCTAACCCCAATGCTGCTCCCCAGATAAAAGAGCCACAGGACTCATGTGAAGCAACGGATGTCAATGAGTACCCCATGCCCAAATAAGAGAGGAGCAGAGCCTAAGCGTTCTGGGACTGCTACCTGACCCTTTGGACCAGCTAAGAGAGGCCTCCTGTCCYTGGAGACCTCCCTCTGAGGCCACAGGAGGCAATCCCTTGCTGTTTTCCTTTACAGATCCCTAAAGACCAGTCCTGGGATAGCCCATTCCAGCCTTGATGTGCTTCTCCAGGCTGGGGTTCCCCTCTGTTGAACCTGAAAAGCTTGCTCTGCCTGGATTTCCCTTCCAGGGCTCTCAGTCCTGGAAGGGAGACTTCCTTGTCCCCAGACTCTTATTAGAGTCTTTATTAAGCTCTGATTGAGAGTCCCCTGTAGCCTGGAATCATCGTTAGCATCTGGCAGCTTGGACAACAGCCAGAGATAGTAATATGGCTCTTCCTTCCGCAGTTCCTGTGAACATCCCTCCCTCAAAGTGTTCCTCTGAAAACCGTCTGTACCCACCTGGAAAACAATCTCTAGATCAACTGGACTAGTAACCAGTTGTCTTCTCTAGGATGCGTCACAGCCATTTCCAGGCACAGGCTCTTTTCAAAGATTCCCTTTTCCCACTCCTTGGCTATTGGGATCTGATGTGGGAGGGTCTGCACTGGGAAACCCCTTTGGATCCTTATCTCCAGCCCTTTTCCTGGGAAACTCTAGGTTCTTGGGTAATGCTAGATTTTTCGAGACATATTTTATAAAGTGTTTTTTAGTAATTTTTATGTTGGCAGAATAATAAAGAGTAAAGCAGAAAATATTTGCTTAAAGTGTTGCATTGAAAGACCCAACAGAGAAAGGAAAAAGGCACGCAACTTGAATAATTGTGAAGATTGGGAAGAAAAAAGTCTGGGCATGACAGGTGGAAAGATAGGAGGGGCTCTTGCAAAGGATCTGCTTTTTGCTACACCTCATCACAGAGGACAACAGGGGCTGTGAGGTGAAATAGCTGATCTGTAAAGACTGTCCAAGGACCGAGTCCAATAAGCTTTGGGCATCTCTCCTGCAGAGTGTGCAGGGAACACTCACTAGGTCAGAGCTGGCTTTGTGAATGGGCAGAATTCCCTGAATTAGGGCATGAGCTCAGTGGCGTAGGGACAGGAGGGTATTTTGCCTGTGAGCAGCAATGCAGTGATAAGCAGGGATGTGACAGTCCTTAACCTTTCTCTTGGGCAAAACCTGACCATTGCTGGTATCTACTAGGAGGTTCAAAGGTGCTGATCTGGCATCTGCTATGTGCAATTTGTTCTACTGGGATACTCCTGGCTCCACAGCACAATGCTATGGATGGTTGGGACAGCTTCCAGGGGAAGGAGGGGCGGATTTTGATGCCTGTAGCTGAATGTCACTGCTTTTGCTCTTTTTTGGCAAAAGGCAATGTCCCATTACAGCTTCACTTTTGTCTGAGATGGGCACAGCTCCCTGGGTCCTTGTTCTGAGGTAGCAGTGCACATCTGAAATAAGCTACCATGAAAGAATCTTGGGAACCCTCCACCCAACCAAGCCAACCTACCACTTAAAAATATTAGTCTAACTCACCGTAGCCTGCCATGCTGCAGCTATTTCTGTACAAAACAACTGCTGTCCATAGTAGATTCTGCTTCCGAACTCCCTCAGCTTCTGGGTAAAAAGGATGGTGCTCTGTTTTTGCAAAAAAACCAGAGCACAAGGGCCATCCTTCTGGCAGTGTTTTCCTCACTCGGGAAGTCTGCCTTCCCTCAAAGGAAGGAGCAGAATGCTTCTGGGAGCCTCCGTCCCTGAATAGTCTGCACCATCTGCTGGAATAAGAGAAGGACTGACTCACTAACCATGAATTTCAGGGATGCAGGAGACTTTGGGGAATAAAAAGTCCTGGCTCAAACCTGCAATTACACATTTCTTGCAGTCTAAAAGGGGAAGAATGGCTAAAGATAATGTCTACCCCTCTAACCAATGCAATGACACGTACCCTTCAAAAAGAGGGTGTAATTACAGGGCCATGTAATTTTAACAAGTAAACCCACAAGAATTCAGTCCTACTATGAGGGCATTGCTCTAGCCCACAGGGAACATTTTAGCTTATTTATTTATACAGATTCAATCCTAACATTCAGAAATACCACCCCATGCCTTAGGTAAGTCTTGCTTTGGCTACTGCAACCTCAGCGCTAACCTCCCTGAATTCCACCCTGTTGCACTGCAACGTGTGCAAAATTTGAAGTGAAGGTCTTCCTTTTCATGCCTCTGCCCTCCAGCTCCCCCTCTTCTAGAAAGTTTTTTCCCCTCATTCTCAGTTTCCTGAACAGCTTGGTTCTTATTTCCTATTTTCCATCTTTCTGCCGTCCCTCCTCCTCCAAGCTATTCTTGTCAAACTATTAATTTCATCTGATTTGACAGTACAGCAGCCCTCCATTACTGTGCTTTGCTCAACAAATTATCAGTTACACCAACCTTAAGACTCTTTTTCACTCCACCGACTCTCCAGAAGAGGCAGTTTGTAAAATGCAAAGTAATATTAATGTCTCTGCTTAGGAATTTCCACTTTGCATTGCTAAGCTTTCATTTTGACTGAGCTCTATTCTGAAAAGACATGACTAGCACAGGGCGTCTGCTCCATAGCTCATCTGCACCACTGGCTGAGAATATCAAGTAAGTCTCAATATCTTTAATATTAGACGTATTTTTTTCTTACTAGAGCAAATTCATATGAACATGATCAGTACTTCCATAGCAGAGGTGAACACTGTTCAGACAGCATACTGCCTACTATCTGGAACCCAAACCAGAACAACAGTAAGATGTTTGTATTGATTTAACAAAACTGATTTAAGCCCTTGCATCTAGTTAGATGAGTATAACGTACTGTTTCAGGGATACCCTTCACCTACAGGAGTAAAGCTTGCTTTGGTCTATAATAACGTTCTATACAACTGCCATTCTGATTTAAATGGTTTAAAACTAAACTTGTGTTTAAACAGATGGGCTTTCATTTGAAGATACAGACGAGATGTAAAAACTTCTCTAGTGGCCCTTCCATAAAGGCCATTTTAATACCACAAATAAGGTATCAAACAGAGATGAAAACCACCAGAAGATATCTCCACAGCCAACACCCCCATTCTTGGGCCGACGATGGAAGACTAACAAGTACAAACATCTGTCTGCAGACGATTTCTCACAGAGCAAGCTGAGAAGCAGTTGAAAGCAGAGCTGTTACTCTTCTTGTTAGAAAGGGTTACCTTTGAAGCACTGACTAATCACAGGGCAGACTACCTGATTTGCTTTTCCGGCTTGCAAAAACAGCAGCTAGTGCTTCTCTAAAACCATCCTTTCCTCTTTGCTGAGGGACCGCATGAGCTCAGTGCCAGCATGCATGAGTAACTCCTCATTACCTGTTAGCAGCGAGGCTGGCAGCCCAGAAAGGAGATGTCCCAATGCAAGCCTAGACTGGGGGCACTGACATCACTGGCCACAACTTACTTTCAGCATTTCCAAGTAGACAAACAGCTGCCCTGGATCAGGCTAGCTATGTCTCCAGTTAGCCCAGTATCCTGGCTCTCCCAGTAGCCAGTAACAAATGACTGGGGGGAAAAAAGCCAAGAATGACTAGGGACAAGGGAAAACAACTGTTCTCTGGTTGTATCGCCCAGCTGCTGAGTCTGACGTTACATCCGACCTTTGTTAGCCTTCAATGGACCTGTCTTCCACTAATTTGGTTTGGGTTGGTTTTTTTCCGCCCAGATCTATTTATCTTTCATCTTCTGCAATATCTAGTTACAATGAGTTTTACAATTTAATACTTACGAAAAATACACTCTCTTGATTTAAATGTGCACTGATGGGTGCTCCCCTGGAGTCTTCTATTGCAAAAAATAATGAAACCCCTCTGCCCCTTTCCCTTCTCCAGATCATTTATCGTTCTGTAAGCTCCTACAACATTCTGTTAATTCATCTTTTTTACCAAGAGTCCTCGGCTTTTTAGTCTCTTTCTTTTCGGCCAGAAACTTTAAGCCAGTTATGTTAATAACTTCTTGTTAACTAGTAACTATCACTGGATAGAACCACTTCTGAACGTCTTCCCCTTAACTGCTTTAAACAGCAACAGAATCCTGCTTCCACTTTACAAGTCTCTCCATTAAATCTTGGACATAAATCCATAAATCCATTACACACTGCTGCATTAACCATACCTCTGAGACAGAAGAAATTCCCTCATGTGACACACAGCAAAACTGCGGGGATAAAAGACTTGCTCAAACAGGGCAGGGAGCATTTGCCTCTCCAACCTGCGCTTTACCCACTAGACTGCCCTTATCACAGGGAGCGCATTTGTTTTGGAAGGCAGGGTTGAAAAGTTAGTGCAATTCAGCGGGAGGGTGGCAGCAGCAGAAAATGGGAGCAGAGCACTTTAAGAGAGCCCTGGGAAGCTGTAACCTGAAGCCTGCCGAAGGCTGGGCTGGGGGAAGCAGCAAAAAGCAGATGTGGCTTCTCCAAACCCACACTGTCCCCGACTCGCACCCGCTGGGAGCCTGCGACGGCAGCGGCCGAGAGGAGCCCGAGGTAAGGGGCAGCTCAGCCTTGCTGGCTGCCAGGGGAGCAGAGGGCAGGGGCTGAGGCCRGGGAGCTCTCAGAGGACCTGGGAAACAGGAAGAAGGGTTCTTCTGCAGGTGTTAAAGGGTGGGATTCCCACCAAATGAGAGATCTCACCAAGGGTTGGGAGCCACCAGCATCCCAGGGCACCTCTTCACCTCCGGGGCTGAACTGTGCTTGGGAACTGGGGCCGTTTTCTGCCCTTCTAGCATCTGTGTTGCAGCTGGGAACACGCTTTTTCTTTGCGACGGTAACAATTTTGGTGATGGTCAAATCCTCTAGAGCTAGTGGTTGCAAGACGCTTCAGAAGGAGTTAGTGCTGTGGGGTAGAGCGATCACAGCGAGCAGTCTGAACTCACAGGTGATGTTTCATAGCACCCCTAAAATCAGAAGTGTTTATAAATGATGTGAGACTTGTACTGCTATAGATGGAAAGCAAAATATTTCCTTTGCACCTGCAGGCCTTCACAAATAGACAACTCCCAGACACAAAGTTCCTTCTCTGCTCATTTCTCAAACTTTTCTTCCTGAACCTTCCTGACTGTAACATCACATGCTGCATGCTGTTGCTCCTTCTCTTCTCTTTAAAGGCAGCCACGGATTTTAATATCACGCCTGAAACCATCCCACCTCTGCTCCAACCAAATTCTTGTCTCTGCATTTTTGGCTGTGTGCTAAGAGACATGCAAATAGAATCCAGATGTTCAGGCCAATTCAAACGCAAAAGGCTTTGTCTTTCTAAAATGGAAATTGCTTTTTGGCAAAGTTTGAGAAATATGAAGCTGGTGACAGTACTGGCAAAAACAATACAAATCTGCAAAACCAATCTCCGCTCTCATGCTCCCAGGAGCTCAGTGTAGTTGGAAGCAGAGGTGGTGTTGAGATTTTTTTTTTTTTTTTTTTTCAGAGAAAAGGTTATGCTCTGTGGAAAACCTTCATCTCTAAACTAGACGGGGCCAAATCTCTTCCACTCAGCATGCAAGAGTATTGCTTGGTGCAGGCATCCTCACAAAGCCCTCTCTAAGACCTGTTTAACTTAGACTCACGCAGGGCTTCTGTCATCTGTCTTTCAGCATGGTGCCTATTCATTGTAAAACTCTGCAATGATATGAGCAATCCCAACCATCATATCCACTATCATACCACCAAACGCATTGGTCTGTTCCAGTATAGCGAATCCTCTGGATACACATCTTCTGCACCAGAATACCTCACCTACTCRGCAGCTAGGATAGCAGCAGGTCACAGGATGCAAGTACACAGGGAAAAGAGGGTACCACTTCTGTGTTACACTGTCTAAACATAGATGAAAACTTAAAACCTCCACTGTGACACCTTTTTCTTCAAGGCAGAACTACCTCCAGAAGAAAAGCGGTTTGGCAGGAAAGGGAAATAGTGAACTGCCTTTCACTGAAGTAAAACCTCTGCCTGAACAGACTGGGTCCTGAACTGGGGCTGTTGTAGCCACGTGGCTTTAAGTTGTATTTCTACCAGCAGGCACGTTTGCTTTATAGCTGAAGTTAATCTGAAACACATGTTCTTTCTCCTACTTCACTGGATGCCTGGATCACAGGGGTTAGTTAAATACAACCCTCTTCCTTTAATTTCTGGGAATCTATATAAACATTGCTTCAGACCAGCCTCAGTGGCGTCTGTTCTCRGGGGCATGACACTTCTGCAGCGGCTCTGGTTTACCCACAGCGAAACCCTGGGTTACACACCGCCCTTTGGACCAGACCGATCTGTCTGCAAGGGCCACATATGCCAATACTGGAGTGATTAAAAGTGGATTCCACAGAAGGAACAGCTTTGGGGAGTTTGGTACTTTTCTCCCACCTCCATTAAAAATGTTGAATAAGCCAAGCTCTGTCTTTCACTTCTTCTCTAGATCTGGCCCAACGTTAGGTATTTACTCCCAGCCCCTTTCCTTACTGTCTTTTAAGAAAGCTCTTCCACTTTTACTTTATCAAATTGCAAATAAGAAGCAAAGGATGCATATAGGCTGTACAGCCTCCCAGGTACATGCAGACACAAGAAACATGACAAACTACTGCCTGAGGCAGGTAACTTGTATAGCAGAGCAATAACCAGTCAGTTTCGTCTTCTGCCCCATTCAACAATATGGATTTGCTACCTTTTATAAATGAAGTATTGAATTTTTTAAAGTCTAAAACTCAGAAGACACAATTTAGTGCTTTTCTGGACCTTGGCACTCAGTAACTGCCAGCATCAGTGTGGTTTGGGCCACACACATCTGCTTTTGTGCTCAGGCACACCCAGGCATGTGTGCTTGCCCAATTTTAAAGTCATTGGGGCCAGGCTGGCTGAATACTTCAAACTAGAGAAGACAAAAACCCAGCTAAGATCAGGTGTGCRTTTCACAATTGGGAAGGACAAGCAGCGGCATGTGTCACTGCAGTTCCTGTCACAACCAGGTACAGCGAATAGTAGTGGTAGAGATGTATTTGCTCGGTTGCTCAAATTGCCTCTCATGTTATTACTCTGTAGGTTCAGGCATGCAGATTCCAGTGGTTCTCCTTTTCCTGGGTCTCTTAACTGTCCCAAGCAGATCCCAGAACTCGGCTACTGAGCAGGTGAGTAGGAGACAACATGCAGAGAGTGAGGGAGAGATACTTGGAGCAGCTAATTTAATTTTAGAGCATCTTATGGAAGGATTAAGCACTACCCTCCTAGGTTACTAGGATTTTATTTAGCAACAATAATGAGACTAACTCCTGCTTTACCTAGATGAAACCACAGTAGTTACATCAGGGGATGACCGTGAGGCAAAAATAGTGGATTCCAATCTGAGTGCTGCCTTCGGCTTTACTGGGACACTTAAAAGTAAAGTAACTGTTCCTACACTCTGTATCAGTAAGATTAAGCCAGTATTTCTGTAGATCATAGGAGAGTATCTGTAGATTGCTTGCCTTTGAAATGTTTATCACAACTGTACCTGCCCTTGTAAACTGCAAGCTAACCAAAGCGCTCTCTGTACCTGCTAGAACTCTGCCACCGCTGATGGAGCTGAGGTTGAAGAGGAAGATCCATTCTATAAGAGCCCTGTAAACAAGCTGGCAGCTGCAGTCTCCAACTTTGGCTATGACCTGTACCGTCAGCAATCTAGCCGGACAGCCACTGCCAATGTGCTGCTGTCTCCATTCAGCCTGGCCACTGCACTTTCTGGTCTCTCGCTTGGTGAGTTCTTGCCCCTTTTCCTCATGCGCTATTTGGCTTGACAGGCCTTCCCTCATGCTGTTGTCCTTGTTGGCAGGGGCTGGAGAACGAACAGAAGATGTAATTTCTCGCGCTCTCTTCTATGATCTGCTTAACAAAGCTGAGGTCCACAACACTTACAAGGACCTGCTGACCAGCGTGACTGGACCAGAGAAGAGCGTGAAAAGTGCCTCCCGTATCATCTTGGAGAAAAGTAAAAGTCCTTCTTCCCCTCTATCAAATTTTACCTAAATAACTAGCAGCAGGTACAACACACTGAGTAACACCGCACTAACAGCTTTGGCTCTGACAGACTATTGAGCCAGGACGCAGACAGTGCATGGAATGCTGTTGCTGCTCCAGAAAAAGCCTGGAAAGTTTGTGTGCACATAAATAAAAGACYAGACTTATGCACACAAAGACGCTGGTGACAGAGCAGCTAACACGCAGAATACCTAGAAGAAACTTGCTGAGAATTTTGCCTTCGCTCTAGGTTTTCTGTTGCTAACTTCCAGGAACCACAAATCACATTTTCTATTTGTGATAGCGTTCAGCCATATTCCTTTGTTTAATTCCTTGCAGAACGATTTGAAATGTCTGCTTTTGGCATGCAATAAACATCTGCTGAGAAAGCTAAGAGCTACCTTTTGGAACCTGCTGGTTCCAAGAATCCAATAGGTTGAGTAAGCTGTACTCGTAAAGCAAGCTGGAGAAAGAAGAAAGACTGATGTAGGAATAGCTGTGTCCAAGCCTTCTGCTCTTATCTCTTTTCTTTACTTTTCAGAAGAGAGTTATCCCGAACTCCAGCATGGGTGGCTATGGATTTGGATCAGTTTCCTCCATGTGCCTTCRGTCATTCTTCTTCAAAGCAGGTTTCTGTATACACACAGCCACAGACGTTTTACGAGAGAACCGCTGCTGGGCTTTGGATTGCAATCTGCTGCCTTGAGATTGTTTTGATAAGGGAGCTAGCTGCAATATCGATGTTTTTGTTCCCCAGGACTGAGGGTGAAGCCTGGTTTTCACAGCCAACTAGAGAAGTCCTACAAGATGCGTCTGAGGGCACTAAGTGGCAATACCCAGTTAGACCTCCAAGAAATCAACAACTGGGTACGACAGCAGACAAAGGGAAGGATTATGCGGTTTATGAAGGACATGCCCATGGATGTCAGTATTCTCCTTGCTGGGGCTGCTTACTTCAAGGGTAAGAATGTTGTGTACTTGGTTACAGAGAGGGTCTATTAAGCATGTGTTAGAATAGATGCGACGGAATGCTCTCACTTCCAATAGAGCAAACAGACTGCCAAAGAGACAGAGTGTAAGAAGAAAGTGTTTGAGAATGTTTAGTAAAGAAGAAAAAATGTAGGCTACCTGAACAGAAATAGTCGTYGAGGGAGGAATTATTACTCTTAGGAAGCTGAATCTTGACTTGTTTGCAGTAAGAGACCAGAGAAGAAAGTTTAAGCTCACAAAAATCCACGGCAAGAGACAGAATATTACCATTTAGGGAAGGCACACCTTAAAGAGCATACTGAGCCTTTTTACCACTGTAGAGGCAATGGAGGGAGATACTAGAGAGCTGTTCTAGAACATGCTGTAAGCCAGTGTCCTGGAGAATTATTGCGTAGAGACAAGGAGCAAAATAAAGGGTGGGGAGAGAAGCACTTTATATGCATTGACACAATTGTTACCCTTTAAAATAGTTTTGTAATTACATAAATAGACATCAGCTTCCCAATAGCTACTCCACCCATACACTGGCTTGATTTTTTATTTCTCGTTTAGCCAATTCTCAGATGAAAAGGAGGGGCCAAAGAGTGGCAGTAAATCAGTAGCTCCAATCAGTCTATTTTCATCTCTATCATCATTCAGTTATGCCTCAACTCTTAAAGCACAAATACTGTATATATAAAGTGCAAGATTACTCAGCCACAGACACAAGCCTGGTTTCATATGCTATTATTCCAGAAAATCCTCCATTTTATCTTTTAAAAAATAGGGACATGGAAAACCAAGTTTGACACCAAGAAGACTGCCCTGAAGGACTTCCATCTGGATGAGGACAGAACTGTGAAGGTGTCCATGATGTCAGACCCCAAAGCCATACTGCGATACGGTTTTGATTCAGAACTCAACTGCAAGGTCAGAGAGCAAATATTGCACAAGATCTCCTAAACCTACTGAGGAACAGGCTCAGCTACACTTACCTGTTAACCCATTCCAGAAGACAGCCTTGCTCCTCCCATCAAGCTAGTTTTGCAATCCCTATTTTGAAAGGCAGTTATGTTGATTCTTAGAATATCCTACTTCTACATTGGCTATGTGACAAGCAGTCCAGAATTTAAATAATGCACAGGTCCTACTAGCCTGTATTGCTTGACCTAAAGTTGGGCAAGAAGGGTAGGGCACACTCCTCAAAACTTTTCCATCTCTACCTCTTTCAACAAATCTTTCACTGTAGCATGAGCTCAAAGGTGTTCCAGCTGAGAATCCCCCAAAGCAATACTGCAGTTCATGACAGGATTCAACAGGTGAGAGAGAGCACTTGCCATGTAATAGCAGAAAGAGTGCAGCATGGGTTGATGAAAGCCTGGGCGCCAGAGGGGTCAGGAAGCATCACGTCCGATAAAAGCAAACAGGGAAGACTACCAAATGTTAACTGGAAAGGCTGACCAGGCAGTCGAGATTCAGGCCTGAGCCTGGCAGGGGACAGGTAAAGCTGTTTATTATTGATGTGACCCTTTCTTATTTATAACTGGCCTTCCAGATTGCCCAGCTGCCATTGACAGAGGGAATCAGTGCCATGTTCTTCCTGCCTACGAAGGTGACCCAGAATATGAGTCTGATTGAGGAAAGCCTTACTTCCGAGTTTGTCCACGATGTAGACAAGGAGCTGAAGACAGTCCACGCTGTGCTAAGCTTGCCCAAACTAAAGCTGAACTATGAAGAGGCACTTGGCAGCACACTAAAGGAGACAAGTATGTACATCACACACCCTCTATAGACTGCCAGGGCTCAAAGCAGTGGGCAAGTTGCTTCCTGCTCTCAGAAGACTATGAAGCTCGTGGGTTATTAGTTAAGTCCTGCTGTCAGTCTGTAGAGATTTCACCAGCAACTAAATCACCTTGGTCCAGGACTCCTCAGCTTTCTATCACATCTTTCCACCAAGCTCATACAACACTTCTGAGATTGAGAGGGAGARGCTCAGTACAAACAGATGTAAGCTTCTTCTCCCTGTTACCCCCAATAAACTCTACCAGAGCAGCTATGTGCCCTCCTGGATCACAGCATTAGCAGTACTGCTCACCCACCTGCAATCTATGCTCTCAGCTAATGGAATTTTCTTTCTTTCCTGCAGGACTCCAATCACTTTTCACATCACCTGATTTTACCAAGATTTCTGTCAAACCTATTAAGCTATCTCATGTGCAACACAAGGCAATTCTGGAGCTTAGTGAAGATGGGGAAAGATCCACACCAAATCCTGGGGTGAATGCTGCTCGTCTGACCTTCCCCATAGAATATCACGTGGACAGACCTTTCCTTCTTGTACTGCGGGATGATACCACTGGAACCCTCCTCTTCATTGGCAAGATCCTGGATCCCMGGAGTGTTTAGATCCCTTCACAATAATCTGCAATGGTAGGGCCCAAATGGAAGGGGTGGTATTGGGAGGGATGATGGCTCCCTGCTCTGCTGCACAAAGACACAACTTGCAAATCTTATGCCTTCATGCTGCAATAAAAGAGCTTTTGCTATTAATCTCAGCAAGCCCCMGTATTCTCCCTTGAAAGATTGTCTGCCTATGTCATACGCCTTCACACTCCCATTTTCCCCAGATGAGCCACAATGCAGTTCTGTGTCCTATATGCAAGCATCATCTGCTGTATACTGCATTTTTCCCTATCCTGTCTTCCAACCTGACGCCAGTTGTTTATACTGAATCCCTCATCACTGACAGGTCTGCGCTGGTAGCCCTCCAAGTTCTGCAGTGCTCCCTCTTACAGCTTGTAAGTTTGCACTTCCCAGCCTGCTGCCTCACCCATTCCAACCATTTACGTTTCATGCTGGCAAGAAGAAAAGTGCTTCATAGCATTAGAAATAACAGGCAGTGTGGTCTGGATGACCGCATGTTCATCAGGGTACCACACATGGGAGATTCACATCTCTAGAAACACACAAGCATACACAAGCATCTCAAACATTTGCTTCAAACCCACATGCAGAAATTATACAATGGCATCTATTCCCACCATACCACACACAGACCCCTCATGTTAGAATTGGTCATTTTATTTACAACAGTCTCACTAAAGAGCATTTCAGATTTCATTCAAGTTGTTGTTACACATGATTTTTCCAGCTTGTACTACAAGACTACCTTACCACATGAAACTTAGCTTTGATGAAAGATCACATTGCAGCTTCCTTTGACAGGGAAATTAAGTCCTCTGAAGGATGCTTCTGGGAAGCTGTAACAGACAGGTCTTCATCTCTTGTAGTTCCTGGATCTGAGTGCTCTGAGGACCACAGTGCACTGACAAAATCTCCTCTGCTCTTTGAATCGTGCTCAGAGCTTCAGAAACTGCAAATCTGAAATAGGAAGAGAATAAGAACAGAGTATACAAAACATTTAATTCAGCTCCTTGACTTACACAACCTTTAACCCCTCCCCAACAAAAACCTAAACCTGTTCATGGGTACAGATCCTACCCTCCACTGCCTTTCAGCACCAGGCAAATAGCGTGCACTTCAGCTGCAAAGGGAGGATGGGAGGAAAAAAGGTAAGGAGATGGACAAAAACTTAAAACGTTATCTTTGAGTATAGGTACCCACTACTTCCTCACTGCAGCTCCCGCTAAAATTAATTCAGTTAAAGGAGGTGGTGTGAGAAGATTTTCAAAAGCAGTCAGGGGATTTGCTTGCCAAAAGAGGGCCAAAGTAGAGCAAGAGGATTTTATTTCCTCCTTTGAAATTATGTCAGCAACATTATATAACACCAAGGGTGACTAGTTGTCAAAATAAAACAATAGGACAGGGAATAAATGGAACCAGGGAGAAGAAAAGAACAGACAGGCACAAAGCAGAGAAATGGGTCCAAAGAGAGTCATGAGGTATAAGTGAACCCCAGTGGGGTTAATGAACTTGCACTTGAGTAATGGCCAACTTCAGTACCTGTGCCAGACTGCCCAGGGTCCTGTGAGACACCCCGCAAGGTGCCAAGTGCCACCTGCCATGATACTGTGTCAGACACAGGAGTGGTACAGGGAAGGGACAGAGAACGAAAGCAAATTTACCCATTGAAGAGAATTTGTGCCAGCTTGAAAAGTTCATGACCTATTTCTACACTTGATGGCCCATGATGCATTTCCACAATCTCAATACTCCTCTCCAGGTGTCTGGCTGCTTCCTGCCACTTCCCTGATGGAAAAAAACAAAACAGAGGGTCATGAATAAATACTTTCTAGAGCTACTGCCACCCAAAGAATCTGACAGCATTATGCAAAATGTGATGAATTATGTTCGCAGCATTCTTGGGAGGCTGCTGACCTCAGAACCAGGTCAGGGAATCTAGAAGAACATGAGATCACATTATTGTTCACTGGCTGCTGGGAACACAGTTTTGGCTAAAGCAGTCTTTCCGAGAGCCCTGCTGTCAAAACTAGAGAAATGCAACAGGAAAAAAGTGAAAGGGCTAGTCAGAGAAAAGGCTAGTCATGTTAAATTCAAAGTTGAGAAAACAATGCCATACCAAGAGTAGCATAGACCTGTGCCAGATGATCCTCTATCTCTCCCATCAGCAAATGCTCTGGAGACAAGAAGTTTCCAGCATCCATCTGACACTTCAGGAGCTTTTTGATAGCCTGATCTATAACAAAACAGGGTATAAAATTCATCCTACTGGCCAGTCTCCAGCTTTCCAGGATCCATGAAATAAAATCAGTCCAATCTCATCTTTGCATCTTACACAGCTAGATTTGGATTTGGTTAGGATTCAGCATTGACTTCATCTGCAACCCTGCTTATTCTAACGCATTGTTGGCCTGACTCACTCCAGGAAAGCAAGGCCTGGGAATGCATAACTCCAATGTTACCCTGAGTTCTTTTAGTTACTATGGAACAACGTGTGACTTAGATTAACACCCGGATCAGGGGTATAAAAAACCTAAAGCTCAAGTCCCCAGGGACACCAGGCTGCATGCCAGAAGACCCCAACTGCATAAGCAACAGTGCCATCTCATGGCTAGAACTATGTCTCCCGATGTGTACTCATTAGCTGCTGACCTTAAAGTAGAAAGCTGAGCCTTACCAGCCTTCCTGTCTCTTAGCAGTTCTAATGCTTTCTTGATTTGTTGCTGAAGGTCCTGTAAACGGCGTGACAGGCTCTCTCTGCTGACTGAGATTGAACAAGCTTCATTTGAACAACAAAGCATGTCTTCCCCCTGTGGAAATAATCCCTGTGATCATTCCTGATCACATTCAACTCAAAGCTTACTTTACATCTCTGTTATCTCTGTATTGTGTTACAGAGATGCTAAATTGTTTCTCAGTTGCATTCATTAAACAAAGTGACTTGCTTGTAAATTGCTATTAGCTTATTCGATTTTATGAGAAACTTCCAGGAATAGCTATGACTATGTGAGCTATAGATTAGGCCAAAGCAGGGTCATGTGCTACACAAGTAATGTTCATACAAAATACATACTATGTTGACTTTGCCCCATCTAACCCACACTACATGCTGTTCTCATTTACATCCTGCGAACTGCAGAGAGTGTGACTGTCTCTACATATAGCCCCTGTACGTACACCTTCTGTTCTAGACTCCAGGCCTCCATTTTCTTTCCTAAATATCCCCCTTCCCTTAGTCCACGGCCCTGATATTCTAAAGTTCCTTCATCAAGTTCAAAGGGATTTTAACTTGCTGTTAAAGGCATTATTTTCCCTATTAATTCTGGAAGACTGACATACAAGAACATTACAAGAAAGCTGCTAAGAACAGTAAGATACTGTCTTGACTCTACAGGGGCTTTTGCGTTCTAAGCAGAGATCACGGACTGAGGTCTTTTAACTCTTGACTTTCCCGAAGACCCAAACGTTACACATCATAACGTTATACAATCATAACTATGGAAGAACTACCTGCATTGGAGCCCGGCAGCTAGGACAGCAGAATGAGTTTCTCACGGACACCACACTCTTGACATCAGACTCTAACTCATCAAGGCATGCCTGACAGCGACACTCAAAGAAATACTGACTGAGAAGCTGTTGTCTCTCAGCAACCCTCATTCTACATCGGTGAGGCCCTGCAAAGGCATGGCAAGGGTAGAAATCTCTAAACAGGTACAGTTCTTAACATCAGACTAAATCTATCTTTGTTATAATTGAGACTAGATATATCATCTTTTGGAGAGGACATAACTGGAGACTGAAAATGTAACAGTGGGCTCAGGAGATAAAATCTTGTGTTGATACCTTTGATCAAGGCTTATACATAAACAAAGACTCTAGCAACATTATACGGGGAATTATGATATTAATAGCAATCAGTTAGCATGCCAAGTAGAGGTGAAAGGATGTCTGTGCCTTGAGAAAAACAGAGAGTTAATACTTACCATAGCAATGGAAAATCTCTTGGCCGCTTGCGATTGGCTGTGATGCCCTGACAGTGGCAGCTGTCCCACTAAATGACACGCTGATATTGGGACAGCACGAATGGTTCAGAAGGCTGAGGACAGGAAAGAAGGCTGTCGCCAGGCGCACAGGCTTCTTATTTACAACAGCACCATCTCTGGACCCTAAAGACAGAGGAAAAACAGTAGGTTGAGAATGAATGCTCAGTAACCCACGCAACTTATGCAACGAGCACTGTGACCAATTGCAGATAGCAGTAGGAAGGTTTCTGGTATATTGCTGCAATAAATAATAGCTAAATACCCTCTATGTGTGCACCAAATAACAGGCCAGCATGGGACAGGCCATTAAATTTTAAGCAAGTCATTCCCATCTGCAATGGTAGCTTTTGACACTGATAATTCAATCTCTTCACTTCACACAAGCTAGATGAACAAGGACAACAGAGAAGGGCTTCAAAGTTTTTATCTTACCCGACTCCTGCATTACAGTGATCGCTTGTGCATTACATTGCAGCTGCAACACATGCCTCAGCATCGCTTCTGCCATAGTCTTCAGCTCTGGAGACAATTCATCCRATGTTTTTTCACATGTCTTTGGTTTGGACCACTTCTCAGATGATTCCTGATTCAAAACAGCAGCCTCTAGGCCAGCTTCTTGCAGTTGTTTGCATATAGCTACTACACTCAGCATGCAAAGGAACTTATGTTCAGGGCTATGCTTCTCAGCATGTGGCAAAAGGTTGAACACAGCTTGGTAAGAACTCTGGTACTGACCATTGTTGTTACAACCAGGGATACCTCTGGTACCAGCTCTTTTATCTGGTACCTCACTGAGGTGTTTGCATCTTGCCTCAGGGTTATGAAGGTCCTTGTCACCATCGTGGGACCATTCCACCAGCCTGCTAACCTCTGCAAATCCTGCCAGTAGAACAGTCCTCAAGGCAACATGGCAGAAGACCCCTAATGTGAGAAGCAGCGCTCCCAGGGAGCACTCTGTCCTGTGGTACTGCTCCCATGCCATGTCTGCACAGTTCTGGCTGCAATACTTCGCGTAACTGCACCCACGGCAAGGCACTGAGGCTAAGAGCTGCCTCAGACAACGGTGGCAATAAAGATCTGCATTAGTGACTTGAGTATCCCATGCTGTTTCACTGCTGTCCTGCAGAAGGCGGCTCTCCCCTGGGCAGAGCACGCTTACAAAGGCCTCCTCTTTCAACAGGCTCTGTCCTGGCAGGATGTCCTGGGAGGCCACCAAGTGACGTCCTCTCTCTATATCAAAATTCAAGCTCAAAGATGAAGATGCACCTGAAATACTGTCATTCTCTTCCCAGATCTCCGACGTTCTTTGAATATCACCACATGCTTCTTGTGCAGGCTCTGGACAGCTCTCTTTCTCATGTATTTTAATCTTCAGTTGACTCAACTTTTTTAGCAGCGTCTGGTGTGTAGGACTAGTCATGATCCCATCCATAGCAATTTTATTCTCCACCACACTGAGGGCGTCTGCTGCATCCTGTAATCTCCCCAAACACAGCAGACATTCAGCTTTCCGCAGCAAGACCTTGGGCAGCAGCCTGTCTGGATAGCCATGACTTTCAGCCCTGGCAATATCTTCCAAACAAACCTAGAAGCAAAGACAAGGCCTTTTAAAGGTACTTGAAAACCAGCTGAGACTCGTGCTCTTTTATTCCATCTAAGATGCAGAATATTTTAATAAGATTATGTTAATCAGCAAATTCTATGTGTATAGCCAATCCGTTGGCCAAATAAAGCCTCCTGACATAGAACAAGAAGGAAAGCAGGAACCCTTCAGAAAGTTTAAGTAATGATGGATGCTTTAAGCACAGCTTGGGAAGCGCATCTGATCTACGGTCTCTTGTTCTAACAACCAAATAGTTGTTATTGCGGGGTTTGCAGAAGCACCCRCCTGAACCCTGAGTGCAAACATTGTGCGGTAACACCTGAGATGCTGCTGGGGCTCTTCCTCGCCCCAATCCCCTCTCCTGCTACACGGGAGGCCTCAGGCCACCCTCTGGGTGCGCAGACTTGCTCGGGGGCACCCAGGAGCCCGGGGGGGTGGGGGGGTAGGGCTGCCGTGGGTCCCGCTGCCCCACCACTGCTTACCTCAAAGCGCCCGAGGTGGAAGAGGGCGGCGGAGCGGTTGGCGAAGCAGACGGACACCTCGGGGCTGCCGGGGAGCTCGTGGGATGCCGCCTGCGGAGACCAGAGAGCTGCTGCCTCGGGGGGGGCCGCGGGGGCCCCTCAACGGGACCCTCTCAGCGGGGGCTGCGGGTCCCCCCTCCCCGGGGATCCCCTCACGGGAGCCGCCCCTCACGCTGGGCCTGCCGGACCCCTCACCAGGAGCCCTTCGACGGAGGCCCCGGGCCGTGAGGCGCCCGCCCCAGGCCTGCTCCCGCCCCACCTACCTGCGAGTACAGCCTGGCGGCGGCACCGTAATGGCGGCGGCCGAACAGCCGGTTTCCCTCCTCCCGGTAGAAACGCGCGGCCGCCGGCTCCTTGCCCGCGCGCGCCCGGCGGCACAACCGCCGCAGAGCCGCCGCCTCCGCCTCGGGCCTGCGGGACACGGGGGTCAGCTCCGCGCACCGCCCGCCCCGCCCCGCTCCACCCCGCCCCGCCCGCCGCTCACCGGAGGAGGCCGCAGCCCAGGCGCAGCGTATCGTGCAGCGACGCCGACGCCAACCGCTCCCGCAGCGCCGGTTCCAGCGCGGCCCAGCGCCGGGCGGCGCACAGCCGCCACTCCTCCACCGGCAGCGCCATCACCGATACCCCGATGGCGGCACCCAGCAGCACCGGCACAACGCTCSTAGAAGCGCTTCCGCCGTACGGCGCCAGGCAGCCAATAGGAGCCTTGTGGTGCCGTCGGCCGGGTCACGTGCGGCGTTGACGTGAGGGCGCGCCGGAAGGAGAGGGCACGGCTGCGGGCGGCGGGAGGATTTGGCGGCAGCGGCGGAGCGCGGCGGGGCACGCAGCACCATGAGCGTGCGGTTGAGTGAGGGCGCCATCGCGGTGAGGGGCCCGCGCCGGTGGCCCCACGCACCGCGGGATGGGGGGGCCTGGGCTCGGCTCGGCTCGGTCCTGGGGGGTGTGTGGGGGGTGAAGACTGGTCCGGGCCTAGGGAGAAGGGAGCTGGGCACCAAGTCCGGCCCGGTCCTGAGGGGAGAAACCAGGCCCGGAGCTGGGCCCGGTCCCGGGAGGGCCCTGGTCAGGTCCAGTGGTGAAGGCCGTTCCCGTGTCTCTGGCCGTTCCACGGCAATCCCTCCTCAGCTGTGGGTCTCGAAGCGTTCCCGAGTGAGGTGGTGGCACCTTTCTGAGGGTCTCTTTTTCTTTTCTCCAGGCGATAATGCAGGGGGAGAACATCTCCAAGCCCGTGCTGCAAGTCATCGTGAGTACTCTCCGTTACCTCTTGTGCCAGTCTGTTTGTGACTTTGTGCGCTTCTGCACAGGCTTCTCAGTGCAGCCAAACTTCCTCTGCAGAGGAGCCGTGCAAGGCTGATGTACGCTTAGTTTCGTTTTATGTGCCTTGGTCTATGCTGTTGATATCAGCGCTCAGAAAAAAAAAAAAAAGCTGAATAGATAGGTCATTTGCTAACGATGTTGCTTTATGTTTTTGAAGATTTCCTGAACAAATGAGAACTAATAATCTGTTGTTTCCACATAGAATACGCGGGCTATTGCTACAGGAAATGGGCCACCGCGTTACCGAGTGTTGATGAGTGATGGTGTTAACACGCTCTCCTGTAAGTATGACAAGCTATAGTGAGATTTTTGTAAGTGTGGAGATACTAATGGTGCTAAAGTTTCTGGTCTAGTGTCTAGGTGCGTAGTGATGAAACGAGTATTGAAGGAGGATGTGGCTTATATGGGGATCACAGACTCTGAGATATGCAACTGCGTTTTAACATTTAGACAAAATTCTTCTCTTCTGGAACTTTCTTTGTGAGCTTTAAGCAATTAACTCGCTACCAGATATAATGAAAATACAGATACCTATACATGTTTTTGTAAAAGTGATAAAGTAATTTAGCTTAATCTTTCTCTGACTTTGTTGATATATGATCATTGTAGCTGTCACTGCACTCTGAAGTTTGGGGAATAAATACAGTATAGTTTATGCTCAGTTTTGGTGACTTGTTAGCAGTTATGCTGTTTTCTGTGTGTTAACTCTCTGAGCAAGTTGTAGATCTAATGCAACACTAGCAGACTAGCTGGAAAAGTTGTGGCCAGCCATGGCAGTCCCATTTAAGGCTGGCATGTGTCAATTGTTTCATTGTTTTTCTTCTATTTCTGCAGCATTCATGCTGGCAACACAGCTGAACTCTCTGGTGGAAGAGGAACGCTTATCAGCCCAATGTATTTGCCAGGTTAACAGATTCATTGTCAACAGCCTGAAAGATGGAAGGTATGTATGTTTCTTAAAGTACGGTTCTACAGAAAGGCAGCTACACTAGTGGGTGCTCTGTCCTTTGTGACTAAGTAGAGGCCAAATGCTTTTGATTGGGATTATCTGAAAATACTCAGTCTTTAGGGTGCAGGAGGGAAAGTACCAGCACAAGCAATAGTAGAAATAAAAAAATTACAGAATGTGACTGCAGTGGGTTTAGATATGTCTAGTACAGTGATTTAGTAATTTAAAGTTTCCAGTTGGAATACTCCAAATTGTACAAGGTTTCATTAAAATTCACTTAAAATTATCTGCTGTGGAAAAGAAACAGTGAAGATTTCTTGTTTTCCTRGTTTCTTCCACACCTAAGTGTTGTGGAATCTGGTCTTTCTTTTATGAAAATTTGAGGGAAGGGAGGTAGGATACTGCAAAATGAGAAGGGATCTGAGTGAAGTTATTATAGAAAAACTATGTATGTGTCTAGGAGAATATGAACTGAGGTTCCATGTCTTTTTATTCAGCGTTTTTGTGGAGGGAATAGAACTTCTTTTGAGGCAGGGAATATATTCTYTCTTGTAAAATCTGGCATGGTTTTGATACTTTTAAAACACTATGTTGTTTCAAGCCATTTTTGTGTGCCCGTTCAGCCTGCCATCGGCTGTCCTTGATGAAATGTGATACTGTTTCAAGCCTACTTGTACCTCATGAGAGGGTTAAGTTGACAGTGGAGAGCTTTTGTCTTCCCGATCCCTCCTCCAAAGAATCGGCCCCTAATGGTTGGTTCTCTTGTCTGCGCACAAAGGATATTCAGAGTCTGATAGACTTGCAGAGGGAGTGAAAGGCTTTATTGCTGTCTATTCTATGTTTGTAGGAGAGTGGTTATACTGATGGATTTAGATGTTCTGAAAACTGCTGATGAGGTTGGGGGGAATATTGGCAATCCAGTGCCATACAATGAAGGTGAGTGTCCTCTGTAAACAAATACCTTTCTGAACAGACTGTTTGTTATGATAGTCTTTCAGTTGTCTGTTTCTTTTCATTTAAAAAGAAGCAGTCAGAYATGTTCAGCTTTCTTAGGCCTGGAACAGTGATGTCCAGATCTTGAAAATCCTTTCTGTTTGTGTAACACAAAAAAGGTTTTGTTCATATTTTCATAAACTCTACACCATGGCTGAAGCTTCAGTCTCTACATGGTATGGGGAAGTATCTATGCCTTATGATAACATTGACAGGTTTTTATTATACGTTAGTGGCCTCTACCTAGAGTTCCAGTAAGTATGCGGAAGCTATTCTATGTCTCCTCATAATGAGTAATCAAATAGATTATAATTTCTTCTGTCTGGAAAGAAAACAGCAGGAGGAAGATGTAATAATGATCTATAAAAGTATAAGATGGCATGGAGGGGATGAATAAAGAATGATGAATATCTCTTTCTTTTCTACATTCATTTGATGCTCTTTAGTTCTCATATTGTCAGGTAGTCGTTTTAAAACAAAGCCTGTACCGCACCCCCAAACAGTGCATAGCTAAATTATGGAATTTGTTGAGGTAGGTGCCAAAAATTGGCACAGGTTCAAAAAGCAATTAGACGTGAAAGAAAAATCCATTAAAGGCTGTTAAACATAACAATACATCCTCTGCATGAATGTTAGGTTCAGGAAGCACTAAAACTTAGATTGCTCAACGTACATAGATGAGAGACTGGTATGAAAACATGGCCAGCATACAGACTTTCCTAAGCACCCGTTCTTACCCTCCCATCTGAAAAACAATTATGTGCTGGGTGGACCTTAGTCTGACCTGCCATGAATCTTTTGTTTCTATTGTGTTGCATAAGTAACTGTGTTCTTCATTTTCATGTGCTGAGCTTACAGTTCTCAGGCAAACATTTTTTTGAATTAATATATTTTTTTTTTCCCCTGAGATATGTTCAAAAGTATGTTCTGTTCTTCCGGTTCTGATCTTTAAAAAAGAGAGAGGATAATAAGCACTTAAAGAAAATATTTGAACAGCTCTGTCATTGACGTATATACAGATAATGGCTGAAATTTAATAGCAAATAGCTCTTCTTGAAGAATTTTTTTTCTTTTCCTGGTGGAAGTGAATTAATATATTTTTATTACTAAGGGACCACACATTAGTGGCAACAATTTTCTGTAGGATATTTTGGACAAACAGTGGTGGTAGGTACACTGCCATTCTGGTTAAAAATCTACTTTACTAATCGAAGTAGAAATTAGACTTTGTTGCAAAGGCAAAGACATCTTTCTTCATTAACTTTTCTTTTTCCTAGGGAATTAGAGGGGCGTTTGTTAAATGAGCCTAAAGAATCCTTCGTTCCTTTGATAGTTACTTAGCTAATTGCTGTTTAAAAATGTGTTGACATCTCAGATTTTATGGTTTAATCCCGCAGTTGCTGTAGAGACCAAGATTTTCAGAATAGCTATTGAGCAGACTGTTTTGTGTCTTTCTCCCATTTCCCTTGCTTGTGTGATACAAGGGCTTGTGAACTATAGTGTTTTCCAGTTATCATATTGTTGCTTAGAAACGACTGGGAATGTGATATTTTACAGAACTGAGCTGAAAATATACCTTTAAGACTATAAATTTTAGTAAAATTACCATGACTTTGATCAAAGTTGTGTTCTTCAATTGGGCTTACAAAAGTACTCAGCAATGAAGTTTTCAAATCTAAATGCTTTTGGAGATGTTACAGGTCTATGATCATAGTAAGTGTGGTCTTGCGCTATATAGTTAAGAGATGCCAAATTTGATGTGATGTGTATTTCATTTTAACACTGAYGTTATTATGTAGACTCCATACCCTTTTCTTTGATACTAAATAAGGTTTCAGTTACAGAAGATGGTAATAGCTTAGATTAAGTATGCTTAACCCAACCTTTCTGCTCTGCAGGGCTGTCTGATTTGTCATGAAGGCCTTAATAAAATGGCAGAGGTGTATTTCAAGTTGCAGATTCTTTAAGTTCCTGTATATATTGAGATTGTATTTTTGAGGAACACTCAGCTAATGCAGAATGAGTATCTAAGAGCACTTTTTCAGGTATTTTAAAAAGAATGTTTAGTCCTTCTTCTGGTCTTACTTGAAATACAGATCTCAAATTGCTAGACCTAGGATTAAGGAATATTCTTTCCTAGACTGTAATATCACAGTAGGACCCGGGGAGTGAGAAGCTGGCTTTTGGCCACTTTACGCTTGAGCAGTAGGAGGTTAATCTGCCTAACAAGGAAGCTGGAGACACAATCTTCTTAATACATATCATAAAAATTTTCAGGCAGCATTTCATAATAGTATTGAAAATTAAGATTGAGCAGTTTAGTTCTTGTTGAAAACTAGATGGTAATGTTATTACTGTCATTAATCTCATTCAAATTACTCTGATGCTGGACTTCCTTCTTACTATGACAATTACTTGCTACTTATGTTTAACTTCTGTCATTAATCTTTTAGTGTTGAAATGTTTGTGTACATTCACTTGAACTCTTTATTTATTCTTGCCCTTCCCACCATTGCGATTTGGTGTGCATTCTTTCAAAGTGCATTTTCTTGCTTCCTCTTCCCCCCTGCCATGCGGTTGCTCAGTTCTGGGACAGGTCTTCTGTCCCCATGGCACTGTAGCAGTACCTCTTGGTAACAAATTACTGGAAGCAGAGGACTGCTCTTACATGGCTATTACATTAGAGYGGGGTGTGTGGCTAGCTTTGGCCAAAGGTCTTGGGTTTGACTAGCCTAGTATATATAGCAGAAATGTGATCAGGTATTTCAAGTGTTTTTTTCAGCTTCTGCTAATAATGACTAACAGTGAAAACCAGGCAGAGGAGTCAGTTTTCTGAGCACCTTAAGTGATCTGTAGGCCACCAGCCACCAAAAATCATAGTTTAGGAGTCTCTAGACTCTACAAGCGAGAAAATTGGAGAGATGTTTCTGCCACTTCTGTATTTGAACACATGCACAGATGTGTTTTAATATATTCTTAATCTGTTGAGAAACACCAGGCTATGGGTAGGCAGCCATTAAAATGTGAATTTGTGTTTCATAATACACAAGTGTTCTAATGTATGTGGTGGTCTCTTGTTCGATTTTTGGTGGGGACTTTTTAATTAAAAACTCCTAGGGGAAAAAAATATTTGGAGCAAAAGTAGCAAGGAAGTCTTCTGCTGTTTCATATGCACATTCCTGTTCTTGAATATTCTTTCCCTGACCAGACCTATTTTTCTCTTAATGTGTTTTGTTGGTTTTTTTTTTTTTTTTCCCCCTTCTTCTCCTCTTACACAAAATGAATTTGGGGTGTTGAGCACTGACCCTGACTGGGTCCTCCGAGTACCTGAGGTAGCTGAGCGAGGGTGAAACCTGGCTTCTCCATCTAGCGGATTCTGCAGTAAATACACATTGCTGTTTGACGTCACTCTGTTGCTAGGGAGACTGCTGTCACCAGTTCACCGATGTGACTCTACTGCGGCAAGTTAGAGGAGGAAATTGGTTTTGTGCAAGGACCTTGTTTTGGATAGAAAATAATCACAGGGTTACCTCTGTAGACTACACATCAGGCAACGCTACATCAGGGTCTCCTTGTGTTGCTTCTGCTCCTTTACCTTACTACTTGTGCCATCCTTCCTTGCCATTCTGTTCTGGGATTCTCTTGCTTTTATTCCTCGTGATGCTTATGGGCTAGGTCTGACCTTCTTTTCCACTTTCTCTGACTAACTTACTCCTCACACCCCAAATCAGAGGGGCTTTGCCTGCTCAGGTCTGGGAATTCTGCCGATGGCTTAAAAGTTAGTTGCATCCCAAAAGACAAAAATGTAGGATGTTTTCTCATCTGGAGGTAAAATATGATAGGACAATTGTTCTGTAAAGTAATTCAAATTTTTTGAACCGTAGATTAGTCTTCTAATGTACTATTTCTCTAGATATGTCACTCTGTTCTTTCTCTTGTAATTTATCATCAACATAAGGCAAGTAAAAGTCCTGGAATCTAAAAAAAAAATGTATGGTATGTACTTGCTATGGCATCACTTTGCTCCCTATGCAATATACTGCTGTGTCCGAAGAGGAACCCTGGTGAATGCTGAAATTAAGACTCCGTCATCCCCGCATTAAATATCTTCATATTTTGGAAATAAAATATAGCAGCTGGTTTTTTTGTCTTGTGTTAACTTCAGGTTTGGCTTTACCCAGTGGGTTTTTGGCCCCTTCTGAGTTTTAAGAGGGAATTCTCCTACAGTTTTTATCTTAGCTGTTAGGTAGTAGCAGAAACTACCTGTCAGAGCAATAGAAGCCTATAAAAACTGAGAAGTTGTCAAGATTGCTTCAGTGCTGTCCTTTTAAATAACTGTCAACCCTGAATTCTTTCGAAGTAGAAAGCAGTTGCTTGAAGAAAGAGATCTGACTGAAATTCCTGCATGGTAATATTGTTCAACAGATAGCTTGCTACTGCTGTGTCTTATAACACCTGAATTTTAGCGTGTGTTCTCTGTGTTTTAAATTATTTTTTTCATGCAAGTCTTTTTTCCTAAAAAGGCTTAAGGGGAGTTTTAACTGCTGTGCTCCCTACTGTACTATATGGTCTCTTTCCATTTGATTACCAGGACAAGGGCAGCAACGTTCTTCAGCTCCAGCAGCAAACCCAGCACCCAGCAAACCACAGCAACAAAATGGCAATTTGTCAGTAGCAGGTAAGAGTAATCCTGGGCAGGAATTCTGTTTCCATTTGTGCAGTGCAAAACTACAGCTTAAATTTAAAAAAGATCCTTTCTATAATGGTGTTGCACAAGAAATGCTCCATTAAAGACTAACCCATAGCTTGACAAGGTGAATTGCTACTGTACACTTGGATTTAATAATACATTTTTAAAAAGGGGAAAAAAAAATATCTGTTCCCCTTCCCTCCTCTTCCCCAAGGAAAAAAAAATAGGAAACAACTTTGATGAAGCAGTCTAAACTGAACATCTAGTCTGATGCAATTTTGCATTCTTGAAACAGTGCTCTGTGGGCACCTAAGTAGGCTATAGTTTGGAGCTGGCGAACAGGTGTGTTATTGATGCTGAGATATTGATGCTAAACAGTTTAGGTGGCACAGGACTGAAATTATTTGATAGTACATCTATAAATACAGTTTTTTGATCAAGAGTTTAAATAGGGCGATACTGAAGAAGGCAGTCAATTTAAATGTCAGCCTGTAGACTTTTTTTGAAGCAAAAAAGTTGTCAGTCAGTCCTAGCTCTTGGTACTGCTTTAACCTGTCTGTATTCTTTACCCCTGCGTTTAAGAAGTATTTTGAAATTGTAAAATTTTGACACTTGCTTACTGCAGCAGAAAACAAGCTCTTCCTTTCTGTACTTAAAGCTGGTCATAAGAGTTCTATGCTTATACATTGACAAGATTCAGTTTAGAATTAGCAGTATTGCTTTATGTCAGGAAATTATTTGATTGTGGGGTACTATTCCTTAGTTGTTCCCCCAAATGGTGTAGATCTAAAGCTTGATGTGCCATATTTTAGAGAATTTACTGCTAACTAGTTGTCTCCCATTTAAACCATGTTTAAGTGATTGACTCTGGACACATCTCCACTTACACTGGAAGTGCTCTAAAGGTTTGAGAATGTCTCTTCTGCAGCAGTTTGCAGCCTAGAAAATACTTGTGACCAAGAGCAGAAGTGATTCAGCAAACTTTTAGCCACTCTGTGGTGCCCACATAGCACGGTGAATGGAGCTTTAAGTGCCTACCCAGTGTTAAGTATAACTTTGCCTTCTATGCAGCTCCCCAGAGCGTGGTGGGAAAAGTTCTGCCTGACCTTGCACCACGTGTTGGTTTTAACCTGGCTTTTGTCTGCAAGGCTGAAACTCTTTATGGTTTGTTGTGGTTTTTGAAAGGTCCTGCTGCTCCAAAGTACCATGCTCCCTCAAACCAGTTTGGTAAAGCGAGTGCTGCCAGCTCAGTGAAGACACCAGGGGGATCGCAGGCCAAAGTAGTGCCAATTGCCAGCTTGAACCCATACCAATCTAAGTGAGTTACCGTGGTATGCCAGGTATTACTCAATGTCATAGGCGTAAAGGAACAATAGCTTCTTTTTGCTTTCTCATGTATGAATCTCTGTCAAATCATTCTTTGAGTTCTTTTGAGTTTATTGGTTAACTTCAAACAAACAAAACCAACAATAACAACAAAACCACCCCCAAAACAAACAAACAAACAAAAACCCTCCACAAAAACAGCTGTACAGGTTTTGGTTTGTTTTTTGTTTCTTGGTTTTTTTTTT
>JAYKAV010000378.1:1213793-1233649 GCA_035582835.1 Phoebastria nigripes | reverse complement strand
TAACTTAATGACAAAACAGCCCAGTAAGCTATTCATTTCGGCTACTGTTCTGTTGAAAAGCATGAGGATGTAATTATTTCGTGAATGACATTTTTAAGTTATGCAAACTGATTTGATTACCCAAGTTAAATGCGAATCCTATAATTGAGCTCTTGAATTCTAGCATGGCTTTTCAGAACAGGCAAACTGCTGTATGAGAAATGTACCCTAGAAGAGTAAAAGATTTGAGGCCTGCTTCTATGCAGAAGGATTGTTCACTACTATTATCATACTAGATGCTTTATGGCTGGCTTTGTTGCTGCTTTCTCTACAACTTTCTGCCTTTAATGGTCTAGGCCATTAAAATAGAAAGCAGCAGAAAAGCAGGTAGAGTTGCTGAGGTGCAGTGGAAAGATTCTGGCTTTTAAATAGTGACATTCCAGTTCCAAAGGTTTGTAAATTCAATCTCCTCTTTAAAAAAAAAACAAAACAAAACAAAAACAAAACAAAACAAACCAAACAAACAAAACAAACAAACAAACAAACAAAACCACCACCACAGAACGGTGATTTCTTGCACGGTTTCAGGTGGACCATTTGTGCTCGTGTTACCCAAAAAGGCCAGATCCGCACGTGGAGCAACTCCCGTGGTGAAGGAAAGCTCTTTTCTATAGAGCTAGTTGATGAAAGTGTAAGTATCATATGTTGAGAAAAAGATAACGTATGTCAGATGCTGATGAACCCTTCATAAAGACAGAATAGAGGAAATAAAGTGTATTATAGGAAATGTTTTTTTTTTATTACGACTGAAGCTTGTATTCCTGCGTTCATTAAGTTGAGCATCAACGATGCAGTTTTTATCCAGAATTAAGTCTTAAATGTATGGCATTACTGATTATTTTTCATCAAAGTCTACAGTGTGTGACTAAATTTTTGCAGCTTCAAAATATAGTTGTTTATGGAAACTGACAACCTAATACTTAGGTTTGTTGTGGTTTCCTGTAGATTGAGAATGAGGTCTCATCCTTGCTTAGATACATGTTACAAAACAGAGAGTAAGAGGAGCGTTGCCTCCAAGTTACAAGCTTTCATTTTCATGAGGAAATGGGAGTACAAATTATTGTAATACTAGGAAATTTCATCTGTGGTTTGTTTGGGGAACGGTATCTGGTTAATCTAACTAAACTTGCAGTTTGTCAAACCTCTTATCAAATTACAGCCTTCTGTCATGAAAACAAACAAGATTCTGCTAGATTATGTTTAGTATAAAATGTGAGGTTAATAATGTAACATGTTGTCATCGGCCATTTGTTTTCTCTGCATACGGTCTGTATTCAAATTTTTTTTAAAAACAATATTTATATCTTGTGAGTTTATAATTGTTACTAATTCTTAAAGACTTGACATCATGTATGAGTGGGAGATATCACAATATACTGTGCGCTAACTTGTAGAGCTGCGTGATCTATTTGAATTTTTTTTTTTTTTTTGCATGTAATGACAATTAATGCCAGTTTTATGAGTACTTTTCAGAGGTGTGTATATATGATATATGTAGTTCTTATAGCTAGAGCTTAGAATGAAATGCATACTAATGAGACTTGAATATGAGATTTGATGGTCAGGTGTAGAATATGTCGTTTTAGCTATAACTACAAGTGTGAGGAGAATGTCGTTTGTTTCTCACGTGCCTGGAGCTAGCCTGGCAGACCACGCTGTGTCTGTAGAACTGATGCCACTTAACATTGCAAAGATTTCTTTTTATTTTTTGTCAAGCCGAGTTTCAGTTCTGACCAGCTCTCGTATTTTCCTGCAGGGTGAGATTAGAGCTACTGCATTCAATGATCAAGCAGACAAGTTCTTTCCACTCATTGAATTGAACAAGGTATGGTAGCATTGTGCTTTCATAGACTGATGTGAGCTAGAAAAGAGGAAATTCAGCATAGCAAGGTGAACGCAATCTATTTTCTCTGTCTGACTTCTGATAATATCCTCTGTTTCATTGCTTTCTCCTGTAGGTGTATTATTTTACCAAAGGCAATTTGAAGACTGCTAACAAGCAATATACAGCTGTTAAGAATGACTATGAGATTACATTCACTAATGAGACTTCAGTTGTGCCCTGTGATGATGCCCAGCATCTTCCATCTGTTCAGTTTGAGTTTGTATCCATCTCTGACTTGGAGAACACACCCAAAGACTCAATTGTTGGTCAGTCTAAGTAGCAAAATGGCAAGCTCTAAAAGTTGAGTTTTACTTTTGTGTCCTGAATACCGGGGAGGTAGTGAGCAAACAATGCTTCGAGTGTTGTGATCTCTTAAATTAAGTTATCCAGTGAGGGTTGCCATTAAAAATACCTCGGGCTGTTTTCCTGTTAAGATGTCTCGGCCCTGTTCTGCTAACGATATGTAATGATTTTTCTTCAAACCTGTGCTTCAAACTAAAGACAGTAAATGATACTTGTTTATTGTACTATGATCACTGTTTTCCACAGAAAAGGGCTGAAAGAAAAATGTCCTTGCTCAGCACGTGTGCATTTCATACCTTCCGTGGTCTTGCTTTCTTTCACTATCTAATTATCTCTGTAGTGATTCTGGCATAATTCATTGCATCCAAGTCCAAGTTGCATGACTGTTTTGGCTTGCTTTGTGAGGTATTGGAGGTTTGTTTTTCTGTAATTTGTTGGGCAGAGTACTCCGGAAAAATCAGAGGCTTGGGTGGGGGCGAGGGTTCTCAGGTTTCATAGGCACAAGATGCCTGTGATTCAGAGGCATTCAGCTAGGAATTTTAAAGGTAGATCTGCAATATTAAAAATGGTATATTTTTAGGGAGTGCAAAGGGGGTTGTGTTAGCTCTTACTACCCAAACATGCAGACTTGTTTAAGTTGCAGCTTACGGTTGCGGGGCTACAGTGAAGGCATTAGCCAGTTGCTTCGTTGTGTTATGGTCACTTTGAAACCCCTTGCCTGAGAGACTTGTGCTTAAACAGCAAAAGTGTGTGTTACAGGATCAGGGCTGAAGTCCTTTGACAGAATGTGATGGGAAAAGATAGTACAATGCCTTGATCTTGCTAATGTGGTGAGGCTTGCATTCATGAATATCTTTAATGAATTAGTCAACAAAATTAAAGCACTGAAGAGTTCTGTAGTGGAGCATTCCTACCGTAATACACTTAATTTCCATATCAGATTTGATTTGAATAGGGAGCTGGGTTAAAAGGTAAAAATCTGACAGTAGGTTTGAATTCTTCTCTTGTGATCTTGTATTCCCCAATTGTGACCCTTGAGTAAATCTAACTAATTGTAACTGTTTTTCAGATGTAATTGGAATTTGTAAGAGCTATGAAGATGTCACTAAAATTACAGTGAAAGCTAACAATAGGGAGGTATCGAAGAGGAATGTGCATCTGATGGATACATCAGGAAAAATGGTGACAGCTACACTGTGGGGAAATGAGGTATGTGCTCTCTTACCTGTTCTTAAGCAAAGGTTCTTTTGTGTAGGGTGAGGAAATGAGTGTGCTGTTGTCATCCGAGATGGACATAGCACTGAGACAGAGTCCTGGGTGTTTAAGGATCAGGGGCAGAGAGAAGGTGAAAGATGGTCTGGTTTCGTTCCGGTGTGATGTTCTTAACCTTTCTCTGACAAACTGCTGACATGATCTGACTAATGTGTTCTGTACAACTGCAGACATTATGTCTCAAGCCCAAAGACTGAAGATAACAGGCTTCTGGTTTAGGAAAGGATACGAGTGGCAGTTTGATTATGGAAAAGCCTGGTGGCTATGGCTGTCTCATTTGAGATGAATTTTATTCGTAGGGGGGGATACATGTTACCCTGCATAAATTGCTGCTTAACTAGGGGGTTGAGAGGCTGTATCTCAGACTAGGAGTTTAAAGCATCAGAGCCTTGGAATTGAAAGTTTGAGTAGTTGCAGTAAACTGCTTCTTTATCCTTCTAACAGGCTACTTTGTTTTCCAGTGGTGTTGTAGGTACTTAGGGATTTATGTTCCAGTCTATAAAATGGGAGTGATCCTGCCAGCTTGACAGTGATGCTTTATGGGTAAATGATCAAGTGCACTGATATTGTAGGTAGCTAAACACCATTAACCATCTGCTGATATAAATGAAGTAAACTGAAGTTCAATATCACAAAGTTTTGAGGTTGAACCAGGTTGTTACAGGAGAGGCTACTGGTAATCCATTCCTGGCATAACTCCTCCAACAGAGATCAGGGTCTGCATTTTACAAAGTTAAATGTTTGCTTGCTTGTAGAATAGAGACAACAACAAGCATCGAGGGGAAGTGACGTATGGCTTGCAGCTGGCACAGTTAGGGTTAGGATCTGTGTATCCTTTATAACAGTCATTGCCCTAACTGCTGGGATATGTTTTGTGTTCTTTTTGCATCTCACGGATATAGTGAATGCTACTGTGAACTCCAGCTTACTTGTAATCTTTAAGCACATGATCCTTCCCTTGCTTGCTAAGTGGTGTGGGGTCCAGAAAATCTATACCTTTCAAAACCTCTCTCATGCCAAGAGGTTCTTTGTTAGTGTCAGACTTTACTCAGATAACAAACTGATGGCAATTGAACAGCATTAAAGCAGCTTTATGAGATTAAAAACAGAAAATGGAAAGTTGAGAAAAAGTGTTTGGTCAGCATACCTACACTTCTACTTTTTAAGTTGTAGTAGAATAGACATGATTGGCTCAATCAAGCCAAGTGAGTTGTTTCATCTGCTGAAGAGTCTAATCTGACCAAATAACTTCTCCTGTTTGGAGAAACCTCCATTCCCATAACCCATCTCCCTTTTTAAAATCCTTGTGTAGAACTCCTAATGGAGGGGACCAATCCTTTTTTTTCCAAACCAGTGGTGTGACTTAAGGATTCTCTGCTTCCCCAGGAAATGGGGTGTTAGGATTACAGCTTTAATTGTTAGCTGCTGTTTCTTAAACTCCTAGTGATATTGTTTAAAACCTTACCTTCTAAATACAGTAAGACAGTTTGATTCAGATTTGGTCTCTTGTCATGATCTGTGAATTATGACTGCAAGTTCAGTACCTTTACTGTAGCATGGTACTAATGTTTTTTGTTTTTTCACACATGCAGGCTGAACAGTTTGATGGTTCTAGACAACCTGTGATAGCCATCAGAGGAGCCAGAGTCTCTGATTTTGGTGGTAGAAGCCTGTCTGTCCTGTCCTCGAGTACAGTTGTCATCAACCCTGATAGCCCAGAGGCTTTTAAGCTCCGAGGATGGTATGAGTGTGTGTTTATGTTGATTCATTCCAGCCTGCTGCGGAGTATTTGTTTGATTCTGTTTCTCTGTACTTGAGCAGTCTGTGTAGTACTGAAGAAAGGTAGCAGAGGATATGGGTTCCAGGGTTATAAAAACTTCTCCTCCTTGAAAGCACTAGAGCCTGAAAGGCTGTCCTTTTTCAGTTGTTCAGTTCAAAAACTTGTAATTCCATGACAGACCTTGAAAAATTGAAATAGGAGTAGTGCATGCTGACCCAAAGCCTTGGAAGGCAGCATGAAATCGGACTTGACCAGCTCCACTTTCTGAGGATTATCTGAGAGAACAGTATTTTTTTTCACAGGCTTTTTCCGTTGTGTGGAATCTGATACGCACTCTGTTAGTATGGACTGGAGGAAGTATGTTGACTTCTTCCAGTGTCTATTCCTTATCAGATATTTTTCAGATAGCAAGATAACATTTTTATTGTTGTCAGGAAGACAAAGTGATTTCTTGGTGGCTCGTTGCTTCTACTGTAGGTAGTTCCTAAATTGTCTGCTATAACTACTAACATGGCGAGATGTGGCGTATGTACGAATAGGCTTAAGTGCCGACAGCATCAGATTCGTGAATCCTGGGTTTTCAGGTGCTAGTTAAATCACCCAAACATGGATAAAATATAATGGCATTCTCCATTTGTCATTGAGCTGTGGTTCTCCCATACTTCAGAGGGTTGTTGAAGATAAAATTGATTGTGGGTCTTAGCTATTGCTGTCACACTTTAATTAAGTTCAGTTTTTGAGCCTTGTTGGTGTGTTTCTCAAATCACAAAAAACACCAGAATGGGATGGCAGTACAACCTTTTGCTGAAAAGCARTGCTTTCTTATTTTAACAGAGGAAGCATAATCTGTTCAATGCTATTTGCTTATTCTTTCGAAGCTGCTGCGAAGATAATGGTACCATGTAATTTAATTTTAATTATGGAAATATCTTGATGCCCTTAAATCTTGTTATCTGACTGCCTTTAAGAAGCATGCAGTGCATGGTTTGACCGCTAGCTGGCAAACAAATTGCAGTTATATAGAACAAAGCTGTTCTCCTTTTGTGGGTTTATAAAATACTGTGCTAATTAAGTCGGACTATTAACTTATTCTGAAATGCTGTTTTTGTTTGCAATATGCACAAATTACTGTAATTGTTTCCTTTGCAATCATTGATAAAAAATCCCTCATCTATTAAGTACATGAAAGTAAATGTAAGCTTTTGATAAGTCTGTATGGTCTGCTACCTAAAAATACAAGTGCATCTTTGTGGTTCCAGGTTTGACTCTGAGGGGCAGCTTCTGGAATGTGCCTCGATCTCTGATGTGAGGGGTGGGCCAGCATCTGGGGCGAATACCAATTGGAAAACATTGTTTGAAGCCAAATCTGAGAACTTGGGACAAGGAGATAAGGTAAAGCATGGCCACTGAGTACAAGCCTTGTGTATTGGGGAGAAAATAAAAAGCTAGATTCTATGCAGGCATTCTGCTTATTGAAGTAGTCCAGTTGTTGAGCAGTATGTGCTTACTCTGTCAGAATTTATGCTATTAAGTCTTTTTTTTTTTTTTTTTTTTTTTTTTTCAAATAAATTCAAGCTTGTTTCTGATTTTGCAACATGATACTATGTTTGCAAGAGAATTCTAAGCCTTGTATAGATGGGGGCGGGGGGGAGTTCACCCCAAAGATGTTTATATAAATAGCACAAAGTGTTCTACGAGAAACAGGTGCATTAGGAGGAAGTGGTTTTCAAGGGTGCACACTTGGTCAATAGAAAAGCTAGGAATAAAGCCCAGGTCTCTCACATTCCAGTCCAGTAACCTCCCTAGGCTTATACTGCTTCTTGACTTCTTCTTTCTTTTCTTTTTTTTTTTTTTCTTTTTTTTTTTCTTTTTTTTTTTTTTTTTTTTTTTCTTCAAACTTAAGTGCTAAGCCATTCAGGATACACAAGGACTTCTATCTAAGGAAAAAACTTTACCTGTAATTCAGCTATTTTCTGTGAGATTTTTTGCACGTGCTTCTTGCACAACCTCTGTTTATCTGTTGAAAGAGTTGACCGTGGTCTTAAACCATTAGGATGATTATTTTAGTATGGTGAGGGGGTATTTTGTTCTGTAGGCTATAGTTTAATCAAATGCTTATCTGTAATACTACACAGTAGGCTTTCTGGTTTTTGTATTGGCTCCCAAAAGAAGCATAGGAAAGTGCAGAATCTTAATCCTGTGAAAAAGTAGAGATTTGAACAGACACAATGGCAAAGCAAATATGCTTTATCTAAAGAAAACRTAGCAATTGGAGTTTCCTGCAATGGAAACGCAGAATAATCTTGCTGTAGGGGCTTTATTTAACATAATGGAAGCCTGAAAATGATTGCAACAGAGGGATTGATTTACAGTTTCTCAATAATCCATAGCTGTTAAGCTTTCTAATCCTAAATATCCAAGTATGGGTGCCTTGCTTTGTAGTTAATTCAGAACTGGAAAACATTGAGTATTTTGAGGCTAATGTTGCACACTCACTCTCCTAGGCAGATTATTTTAGCTGTGTGGGCACAGTCGTACATCTGCGCAAAGAGAACTGTATGTACCAGGCATGTCCCTCTCAGGATTGCAATAAGAAAGTGATAGACCAACAAAATGGACTGTATCGTTGTGAAAAGTGTGATCGTGAATTCCCCAACTTCAAGTATCGCATGATGCTTCTGGTAAGTAAATGGATTAGAGGAAAGCATGTTTCTTGCTGTTTTCCTTGTACAGTCCAAATAGAAATCTTGAGAATGGGGTGTTAGAGTGCTGTTTGTCTATCTGTGGTGCCTGTGGATATTTAAATTGCTTGTATGCTGTACCTGAGTGAGGGATGTTTCATTGAGCTGATTAGGAGTTTGTTTTCCTAGTGCTCCAATTAAAAGCTTTCCTCTTTGCCAAAAAGTTGATGCTAGCTCAGTTGATTCTGGTTTCCAAGTGTACTATGCAGTGCAGAGTACAGATGGCCTACGCCTCTTCAGTAGTGAAGATAAACTGAAGTAAAATGGCATTTCTGGAGAGCAGTAATTGCACTTTTACAGCTGCTACCTATATTTAGTACATTTTTTTTTGGTAGGTATTGTTCTGTCTCATGCTTTAATGGAGCCTGCTTCAGAAAGTTGTCTGAGGATTATTATTGTGATGCCCGCTTACACCATAAGCGTTGAACCTTCTTCTGTTTTACGTTATAAGTTAGAGTTGTATCTGCTGCTTAGAAATGCTGTGCCAGGTGGGCATGCAGAGAGAAGKGAACTATCCCTGCAGTCTTACTAGAACACAAACTGCTTCTGAATAATTTCTAGCAGATAACTTCTAGGAATGCATGAACTGCTTTACATAGCAGAATCACTCTTGTAGAAAGGGGGTACTGTGGGTACAATCAAGGCCTTCAGAACAGYGTGTCTCCTATTTTCCCATTCCTAATCATCGAAGCAGCCAGGAAATGCATGTGWGGCTAGGACTTGATCTTTTTACTGCTCTGTCTTGTCCTTGAATGTTTTGATAGTTTCCTCATAACATAGTATTATGTGTGTTTATGCTCAAGTACTCAGGTATGTACAAAGTAAATGCAGTTTGCAGTCTTGCTGGTGTCCCACTTGGTGGTTATTGTTCTGGTCTACCTGTTCTTGCTCACAGCTCATCAGTGATGGCAGAACAGAGCTGAATATCCATCAGCGTGTACCACTGTGATCTTGTGGGCCTTTTCCTGTGACACAATGTACTGTCAATATTAACTTGCATTAAGTTACTGTGACATTCTATGGCACTTTAAAAAAAAAAAAAAAAAAAGGTAGTAAGTCACTGCCTTCTACCCTTGGTGATGGAAAGTACCTACGGTACGTAGGGCTCTGATAGTTACTGGAAATTTAAAACTCCCTATAGCTGTGAAATAAATCTTTTCTTTTGTTCTGTCTTCGTTGAGGAATAGGCAACTGGATGAAATAACCTTTTGGGTTTTGTTGTTTTTTAGGTGACCATTGCAGACTGTCTAGAGTATCAGTGGGTGACTTGTTTCCAAGAGTCAGCAGAATTCATTCTTGGGCAAAACGCAGCTTTCCTGGGAGAACTGAAGGAAAAGGTCAGTCAATTAGCTTATTGTATTTTTAGTAAACGTCTAGAAGTTGAACTATGTTTCACACATTTTGTTGTTGGGCTGCCCTCAAATTTCTTGCCTGTTTTTTTTTTTTGTCCTCCTGGTAAGGAAATATTCTTGTAATATTGACTTTGAAGGCAACTTGGAGAAAGATGTAAGGTATGCGTGGAACACCAGTGCTGATCCATCAGACAGCCCTGTGTGCGCACGTATAGCACTCCTAAGTCAGCAGAGGTGGGAAAGGCAGTGGGTTATGTTCATGTAGTTGCTGTGGAAATTAACAACATCATTAAAACAAATACAAAAGTGCCATATGAAAGAAAGGGATATTCTGCTTCTTCATTTGGCAAGAATTTGATCTTGCCCATTCTCTGAGTGATAGGCCAGCTCAGGGGCCTGGCAGCCCAAGATTGTTCTCCAGATGTTGGACTTCAGTATCTTTTACAAGTTCACAAATCATTGCTTCTCTCTAGTCTGAAGTTCTTGGCAGGGACTTGTTTACTCTCCTCAGGATTATTTGTCACGGGCCATCTGCCTGGAGAACAGAGATTTGCCTGGTTTCCCCCATAGTTTGCTCCCACAGTCAGTCTGTCTACCTCTGAGCTCTTTTGGCTGTTCAAAGCTGGAGATCAGCCTGTCCTTATTACCTGGACCTCGAGAGACAGCTGATTACTTGTCAATAGTACTACAGCCTTTAGAGGGCTGACAGCTTTAACACGTTGACTCCAATAGAAAGGACAGGCTGTTTTATCATTGTACCTAGATTGGAAGAATCTGCAAAAAAACTGTTTTAGCCATGAATGCTAACAACATTATCCCTAACGTGTTCCAAAAATTTGTTTACAAAACCAAAAAGTTCCAGAACACTTTGTATGTATCTTTGTAAGTAGGCAGGAAGCTTTTTGAACTAATGTGTGTTAGCCCACTTCTGAAGGCTCTTTTTTTTTCCCACCAAATATCATCAGAAACTTTGTGGGTCATACGAAAACCATGACTTGTAAAATAGGTCATTGGTAGAGATGCTTAAATGATCTTTCTTTGACAGATTAGAACAGTTTTTAAGGCTGTAAGCCATTAAACACTGACAGACAGTATTTTCCTCCCTTTGTCACTATATGCTCCTCTGCTGCATTTTCCTTTCTTCCAACCAAAATAATGTTTTCCTGACTTTTAGTTGTCTGCTACATAAAATCTATGTGGTTTTGGTTTGTTTTTCTTTTTTTTAAAGATTTTTTTCTTTTTCTAAATGATGGTGTGGAAAGCGTAATAAGTTCTTGAATTGCATGTGAGCATTGCTGTGCTCCCAGACTGAGGCTYGTTGATACTAGGGCTCCATAGATACACCAGTTGTTGGTTAACCCATTGCTTGGCTGTGGGAGGGAAATGAAGCGGGAGGGATTGTTGAAGCTGTAGTCCTGGTTGTCCTGAGACACTGTTGTAGACCTCATCCACTTCTGTAAAGCAGGGCTAGTTTTCCTGTAACTTGCATACAAGAATGATTTTTGGAAATTTCCTGCACTTTGGCTCTCTAAGATAAGTGATACAAAGCTTGTGCTTCTGGGATGCTAAAAGTTTTTGTGATATTATGAAGACTGGACACCTCTGTTCTGTAGGAAGATGTGTTGGTAGGGCATTCTAATTAGATGTGCTTGCACTTTCACATTTCCATTTTCAGACGTTCTTAACTTGTCAATATTTTCTTACTTTGGTTGTGCTTAATCTCTGCTAGAGTTCAAACAAAATTTCTTGGTCACTTTTAATGCTGAAGAGAACTGGGTGGGGAAGGAGAGACAGYAGATCCTATGTAACAGTACAAACATGTAATGTCTTTTGAAGAGCTGCCTAATGGAAATGGCTGAGGATAGAAAATGGAACATAATATGGAATGAGCCCTTGAGCGGGAATGCTTTGTGTGCCAGGAGAAATTGTTTTTGATTTGACACTTTTATGAGCCTTTAAAAATGGTACTTGATGCATTTTCAGTGAGCTTTTCTTAGTGGTTTTTCGCTGAAGACCTGATGCAGTATCCTGTGAAGTTGGTGGGAGTCTTTCCGCTGCTCACAATATGCATTGCGTCCACGTACAGCCAGTGACCATGCTAAGCATAGATATGCATGCCTGGTTTTTCATCTCCTTCTCCACTGTGCTTGTTACCAAAGGAGGTAATGTAGGGTAGCAGTGACTGGTATGGTAACGGCATTTTCCACTCGCTAATAGTTAGCATAGTTTGTGGCAGAGCTGGAAACAGAAGGCAAATGCTTTATTAAGCGAGGTTTCTTATCCTCTAATCCATACAATGGTCAGAAGAAGGGGTTTTTAATATTCAGGAAGGATATGCCTAAATCTTGCAGTCTGTGAAACTAGCTACTCCTGTTCACCTTCATTTGTTGTGCTTTTCTAAACCTTAGGAGAATCACTGTGTAGTGTAAAATAGTACTGAGCACATTTAAAAACAGCAGATGTAACACTTGGAATATGAGTGGAACTGAGGTGGGTTCAATTCCAGATCAGATGCTCTGTCTGCTGCTGGAGTGACTGATCTAGTCAAGTGCATCTGGTAGATAAATGCATTAATAATTACTTGTCTGTATCATCATGGGGCTGCAGGATTTTTGTGGAGTGTCGGCAAAGGTTTTTACAACTAATTTTTACAAAAATACACTTTTCCACAGTCTCCACAACTTGTCTGCTTTTTTTAAACTGTTTTGACAAATTGTCTGTTATAAATGATGATGATGATTAGTGTTCATATTGTAATTAGAAGCAGCGTATGTTATAAATATGACAGAGTCTTCTAACGGTTATAAAAGCATGTTCAAAACATGCATCCACTTTTTTCTAGAACATCCTCTTAAATAGGTCTGTGTCAGGGCRTGAAGGATACATACAGCCTTGATGGATAAGCAGAGAAACAGAATGCCTAATAAGACAATTAATAGGGAGATAGTTAACTCTGTCCAGTGTTTGTGATCATAGTAGAACATCAGAGTTAGCCAGGTAAGCAGCATGAGAGAATCTCATGTAGTTTTATAGTATTTTCATTCTGAACACTTGGTTRCAGATTCGGTGCAACTGTATGTTATTTTGTTTAGGTAGCTAAAAAGTTTTCACCTTGAACTAAACTTTTTCTTAAAAACTTTAAGTTATGGTTTTGGCATCTAAAATTTGATGGAAGATTCAGCTCTGCCTACATGATCCAGTTAGTTCCACCGTTTTGCCAACATCAACAAAAGATGAGCTGTTCTGAAAGTTCATGGTACTACTGGAAGCCTGGAGTGTCTGCAGCTGATATCTGTCTTTGTCCTTCTCACAGAACGAGCAGGCATTTGAAGAAGTGTTCCAAAATGCAAACTTCAACACGTATGAGTTCAGGATCCGAGTAAAACTGGAGACTTACAATGTAAGTATCCCCCAAAAGGCAAATAATGTAGCATGTGGCTTTTGTAGTTTGACTTGTCTCCATAGGAGGTGGCTTCCTCCTCTTAACGTTTGTGGGGAGAAGTTTTCAAAGATACTTGCTCACAGCAAATAGAAGTTTCCAAAGATACTTGCTCACACAAATACTGTCAGTCTTGAGACTGAAGGAGGGATCCATTGTCATTAACACTGCTCCCTCTCGGGTTCATCAAGCCTGGCTTGTTTCAAATGAAAACAACATAGCTGCTCTGGGAGTCAAGTTTGCACTCCCAGCTAACCCTGATACCAAGAGCAATAAGTTACTGGGGCAGAAGGAAGTTAGAATGCCTGGAGCGCTTAGCGTTCTTCTTTTACATGCCATGTTTCTCTTTTTTACAGGATGAATCTCGTATTAAGGCTACAGCAGTGGATGTCAAACCTGTGAACTACCGAGAATACAGCAAGAGGTTGATCGCAAGCATCAGGAGAAATGCTCAGCTAGGGTGAGGAGGCTGGTGCTGACTGATTGAAGCTAGAACTTCCAGGAAAAACTCAATAGATGATATTACATTGACTTTGTCCCCACCCCGTGTGTGACAATTTGGCATTAGTTACACCGTGCATGGCAGTCCAGTGTAGTGGGCTAAGTTATTTAATGCATTTCTCTGAAGATGTGCCCCTGGTAGGTAAGAGTGCACTCTAATGGCCATGATATTGTAGACTGTTGTGGTCTATTAAGCTGTGACAGCTCTAAAGAGGAATCTCTAGACAGGTTGCCAGGGTCTTTAGACAAACCATTCAGAATGTCTGGAGTAACTTTGCTTTCTTACTATATGTAAAGCTGAATTATATAACCATTGTGTCTTCTTTGCAAGAAAGTAGTGACAACCTTGACACTTTGACTTGTTCAGCAGAGGGTAGGAGGAAGAGTGTCATACAGCTTTCAGATATGGACGAAGGAGAACAGGTCTACTAGCGCAAGTTAGTTCCTTTCCATAGAATTCAAAGGCTTTTGCTTTCCACAGGTGCCATGCAGTTGTTAATGCTTGGAATGGCAATATGGTAGAATTATTAATCAAAGACATATCTCTTATATCTGAAGAATATCCTTCCTTCAGGGTTTAATAGACTGAGTCAGATGGGTCTGATATTAATCAAAATTGTCTCTTCTGAGGAAGGCAGATAAGCATTGACTCTCCATCCCCCAGGGAAATCTAGGCAACTACAAAGCATTGCTTTAGTTTTCTCTTCAATTAATACTATGGGGTTTTGACTGATTTTTAGCACACTTTTCCTTCCTATACATATTTTGTATGTTTGTTCAGTTTCTTTGGTTTTATTTGTAATGATGTTAATCAGAAACAGGTCTTTAAATGGGGGGAGCTTTGCTTCAATAAACGCTGTTTAATTCCTGTGTAGTGAATTCTGCTTTCTTTGAACACCAAAGACTTCTCATTACTGGAAAGCAATTAATTAGCTTTCATAATAAGCATTCACTTGGGAGAGATGTTACCTTACTACAAACTCTAAGGTTAGACTGAAGAATGGAGACTTCTTTGCCTGATGTTAACAGCATGGAAATGCAGTGATATTTTCACCATTTCTGTGCCTGAGAATGCTGATGAGCTGGCACTTCTGGGATTTTTATTGACGTTTACACAGCAGCCTAAAACTAACCAGGCTTTGAGATTTGTTCAGACATAGAGCTAGTACAGAAAACAGTAATTATGCTACTGGGCTTTTCAGTCAGCAGAGCATGCTAGCTCTGTGTGCTCCTAATCACATTAATTATGTGTTCCCTGGCTGCAGCTCACAGCTTGGCATTTGCTGCACAGCTCCAAGCATTCAGGCAATACTGAAGTGGGTCTCTGGTAGCAAAACGGAAGTTTATTTATTTATTTTGCTCCGTAGAGCACTGTTTCTTCATGTATTCGGTTGGTGCCCTTTATTTCCCATAATTTCCTGTTTGTCATCTTAAGTCTTTATGTTTAAGAACTGTAAATGCCATTTCCATTGATGGACATGAAGGACGTTATTCTGGGCCCATTAATTGCACAAACAACCCCTTCCTCTTTTCCTCCTCTTTTCCTCCATTCTGAGGATCATGATGGGGTTCTTCTGCTGATGTCTTGAATKTTTTATTGAAGTGTTTGTTCCCTCTGACCTTGCTTATAAAGCATTGACTATAAAATTACAGTCTTCAGCACGGTTCTGGATTGACAAATGGTAGGTTAGCGGTGATAATCTATCTTTCCACTCTGCTAACCAGTCTTTTTGTTCTGCTCCTCCCTTCCTGTCCCTCCTTCCCAGTTTGAGGGGACTGGTAGCAAGTGGTAATGCAAAATGTTCCTTCAGGCTATTTCCAATCCTCAGGCCTATATACACTAGGAAGTTTTTATGGGCATTTGTGTTGGCGTGTTATTTGCTGGCATTGCAGCTTTATTAGATGATGTTGCACACCTGCCTCTGTTGGGGCAGCTCATTCTCCCAGAGGGAATCGCTGTGCATCCGTATCGCTGGGTTTACTATGCCATCAGCCAGAGCACTAGAGATGGAAGGTATCAATACTCAAGGGTATTAAGGTATCTTACAGGATCAGCTGAATGACCTTGAGAACTGGAACAGAAAATCAACTTAAAACAGTTTGTGTGAAAAGTCATTTATTTGAGGACTAATAAAAAAACCAACCCTGCTCTAAAGTGGATGCTCATTAGTGACTGAAGAGTTGGAGGGTTTTAATCATGCTTTAATCAGCTAGTATATGATAAAAACATCAAGCTATGTAAGGCAAGGTATTTCTAGTATAGCTATACAAGTACCATAGGATTATATAAGCCTCTGCTGTGAGATCTCATCTCAAATGCTATGTACAGTTCTGGTCTGCTACGTATAGAGGCAGAAAAGAATCTTAGCTGGGGCGAGTACAGAGGAGGACTACACCGCTGAGTAGGAGAATGAAGATCTTTTGTAGGAGGGGCCTAGAAGAGCTAATTTAGCAAAATGAATCCTGAGAGGGGGGATATGATTTCCCACTTACATAAAATATATATGCATATATCTRTATATCTTGTTTCCTTCCCCTGATCACAGGCTAGAACTGTTGAAGATAAATGGTTAATAAATAGTTTGTCAATCAAAAGAAAGTGAGGTTCTGAAGCAGCCATCTAGCTGAGGAGCGAGGGCAGGGAAGCTCTGGAGGTGTCTCCATTCTCCCCTCCCACCTCATTGCCAAGTGGCCATGGCCGTCCAAACCCTGGCAGATCGCTATAGGCACTGACACGGGTCATGGTAAACGGACTCTTCAGAAGGCTCTGGGTTCTTTTCACTGTGCTAATTAAGGAGAAGTGAGTGGACTCACAATGCTAATTGGGATTATTGGCAAACAAGCCTGTGTCTTCCTTCCCTTCATCATAGATCTCCCCCTGCTAGTGTCCAGGTTATTGCTGGATGGCTTCAACCATTATCTGGGCTGAATATGTATTTGCTCAATTGAAAGGATGCTGGAATACTTCGTAACTAGATCTCTGTGAGGTGAAGATTCCTGTGGCTGCTAATGTTTTGCTTTAAATTAAATGTACAAAGTGAAGATGAAATTGGGAGGCTGCTGGTTTTGAACAGGCAGGTGCAAGGGCAATTACATGAGAACATCAAGGTCTGCATGGCTGAGGGAAGATCTGGAGCATGTTTTGACGGGCCRCGTTCAGGTAGTTTGCTGTTTGTGTTAATTCCCACTGTTACGATTTAACTATGTTTTCACTGTACATGAATTTTAAATTAATTGTTAGTGACCTTTACGAGTCTCTGGAGGGGAGATTCCATTTGAGTTGGATCTGGTTTTTAAGATGCATCAGGTGGTTTGGTTTTGGTTTGGGTTTTTTTTTTTTTCCCCTCCCCAAAATAAAGCTTTGAGGAGTAATATATTCTAAGAGCTGTTGTAAAAAATAAATGGTGGTCTTCCATGGATCAGAAGCGACTGCTCTGCATTGTGTTTGGTAGCTGGTTGCTTTACACTCTGTATGCTATGCCTGGCAGCTTGGATGAGTGTGTGTGTGGGCTTCCGTGTTCCAGCACGATCGGATTGTCCTTTTAGTGCAACGGGTGTGAGAGTGGAAGTTGATGAGTCTGATGTTTTGATTCTTGGTGATATTTGCATTTGCTGCCCAAGATACAGCATAACATCTTGAGGGGGGGAGGAAGACGTACTTTCCTTCCGTGTCCTGTTTCGTCATCTTTCCTTTCCTTTTGCCTTCTTTTTTTTTTTTTTYCTAGCTCTCGAACTAGCTGCTTTGGAGAAGAGCAGCCACCCCGTAGGGCTTCTTCCTCACCATGGCTGGTCTCACCGGCTGAAGGAGTTGCCTCTCAGGCAGCTGTAGGGCTGCTTAGGTGATTCAGATGGGAAAGAAAGAGAAATTTCATACCGCTTTTATATAAAAAGCTCATGAAAACGTGAAATGGAGCAGGCTGCCTACTTCCAAAGCCTGTGTTCGGGGAAGGGAGTGGTCTGCAGCATGTTATGCATTATAAATATTGGAGTAGTGCAGTAAATATCACTAATCTTATTACAGGGAGTGGAAATTCTCTTTAATATGTTATCTGTGAGGATGCAAGAGGCCCACAGACCTTCTCTCAGTTTTTTTTAGTCTGTTTTTCATGTTTACGTTTTTACATTTCATTCATATACATATTTTAAAAAAAAAAAAAAAAAGTGGTTTGAATTGCCAGATGGATTTTTCATGAGGACTGTTATGCATGTTTCTGTGTATTTTATTTGAATACTTAGGTGTCTGTGTTTGGGGAGGTGGGGTGTTGTTTGCTTTTCGTTTTTTCTTGTTTATAGTGCATTGATTTGTTGTTAAATTCAGCCTCTCTGCCATGCCAAAAGTGTGCCTTTGGGAGTGTTTCTAGGCTTCTTGTAGTACTTTTCTTTTTCCATCCTCATATATAACTGTTCTTGCAAGTTAATTAAAATAAACTGGACACTTGCAAAGGCCTTTTTTTAATTTGTCCCAAACTTCTTGCCCTTTAAAGGAAGATTTTAAAAGAAAAAAAAAATCCTCCTGAACTCCTTTTCTCTTGCCTGATGTGATTTTTCTTTGGGCTCAGCCTGGCTGAGCTCAGTGAAGGTCCCACATGAGTCTGTTACTTCTCATAGGGATGTATTTTCCAGGGATGGTCCAGGTTATGATAAAGGCACCTCAAAAGCTGCACTGCAGCAGACGACCATGCGGGGCTGCATCAGAAACGGGTTCTTTGCTCTGAGAGTTTATCCTCGGAAAGTTGGCTGAGCAGAGCTGGGTTGCTGGTTTATCTGATGTAGAAATGAAAGATGTGAACATTTGTCATGTCCACTCTGACATCACCATTGAGCAATTAAGTGAAAGAAATCTAATTTTTTTGCCATCAGTTTAGCTCTTAGAATTCCCTCATGGCTTATTGTACAAAAGGCTGAAAAATAAGAGTAATAATCCGATTTTTGTCTGTTTCTAGTGTTTTATGTTTTCCATTAAAGCCTTGCTGGTATGCTGCACTGACTTTTTGAACTGCAGGATCAAAAAATACTCCTCCCTTTTTTTTTGGTGAAGACTGTCTCTGAGAAGGATAAATATTATTGATTGAGGTATTTAATACACTAATGAAACCCACAATTATTGACTATGTAATTAATATACTGTCTAAAAGTAAAGTTTGACAGCGCGTATAGAAAAGCTATATTGACTTGCGCTTCTTTGGCAATGTGCCTCGCAGGTTTTTATTTATAGACATTGAAACACGTTCTTCTTCAAGTAATGATTCAATCCCACTTTCTGCTTGCCACAAGCTAGAAGGCTGCCATTCTTCTTGCTGACTGTAAGGCTTTCATATTATCTGTGGGGAACTAAAATTTTCAGCGTTTAACTTTGCTGCCTATTGCATTAGATTTCAGAGCTGGAGTGTCCATGTGCGCGGTGCTGTTTCTCGCAGCTGGGAAACCAGGCTTTTCCAAGCAGCTTCCCGCTTTTTGTAAGCGAGTTTGCAGACTTTTTTGACTTGCTTTTGGTTTTGCTAACCTTGGCGAGCGACAAAAACATGGGAAATCCAAGGGACACCTTGGTAGACCTGGGAGGGTACTATCAGACCAAGGATTTCCTATCGGTATAGCTGCGTTTGTGTTTTTAAAGCAGCCCTTGTGTGTGCTTGGGGAGCGTATGCTCTGGTTTAGGCTCAAGGTGATACGTGGTTTTGTTCTAAGCTAAAGTGGCCTTTCTTAAGCCTAGCAGCAAGACTTAGTCTTCTCCCTGAACTGACAGATGATCTGCAGCCCAGCGTGCGTTCCTGCCTTATTCCAGGGTTCGGTGGTGCTGCATCCCCATCGTTTTGGCTGACCTCGGGGTGGTAGCTCACCACATCTCCCTTGGCCTTGCTCGTATTCCCTGGCTGGTTCTGCTTGCAGCCCAGCCTCGCGTTCTTTGCTGCTGCTTAAGTTGCTATAAACTGTGTTTAAATTGCCAGGAAGCTGAAGCTACATTTATAAATGGCTTTAAGTTGTTCGTGTGCCCTGTGAAATGTTAAACTTCTTAGCACCAGGTGAAGTTATTTACATCGAACTCAGAAGCTGATAATGAAGGTTTTTTTAGATTTCAAGTGATGTAAAAAAACCTTCCAAATCCCAAGTGTATCAGCTATCTGGTAATTGGAGCTTGTGCTGTCATTAAAAATGACAGCTTTCTCCAATAACATTCTTAGTGCTTGTAAAATGCAGCTAACATAACCTATATTTAACTTGTATTAGCTAGAATTTCCTTTCCGTGCTTGCTTACTTTAGAGCTTTGGTGTGAATACTGAGGTCCTTCTCTATTCATGAACCACATATTATTTTACCTGGTTGGAAGAATTGAAAGCTTTTACGCAGGGCTGGACAGCCGGGTATCTCTGTTGTGGTTTCCCCCATAGAAGTTTTTTTTCAGCCAGCAGGTAGAAGCCATTCTTTGGGTAGAAATAAACCTTAAGCAATAATATGTATTGCAAGAAAGCCCAACTTTGCTGAAGGTTAGCAGAAAGCTCCTATTCCTTAACCCTGCTGAACAAAGCAAGCCCTCTTTTTTTTTTTT
>JAYKAV010000378.1:1138045-1213608 GCA_035582835.1 Phoebastria nigripes | reverse complement strand
TCTTTTCTTCTTTTCTTTTCTTCTTTTCTTTTTTTTTTTCTCTGCGGTCAGTTAAAAACATTTGCATGTTGAATCGTTAAGGCGCTGTCCCATAATTGAGATGCTGGATAGCAATCTGCTCCCCTCCTCCGCCTGGAAGTGTTCCACACAGAGCCCTCTAATTAAACAGAAAATGGTTTGTCATGTGTAACTGCCTCTTCTGAATGTAACAAACTCATTTCAAGAGATGCCAACACCATCTTTATAGCTGTTTTAATAATCTTCTCTTGAATCAGAGAGGGCTCTAACCTCGTATTTCACTTCACCAGCTGTTTATTTAGCTGTTGGTTTTTTTTCCTTTGCACTGAGAATGTGTAGACTTTTTGTGTGTGTGTGTGTGTGTGTGCGTGTGTGGAAATCCTCATTAGAGTAACTGACTTTAAGTCTGTGAAATAGTCTGTTAGGGCTGCTGCTTTTAAGGATTACTATTTACAGTGGGAGCACGTGCGGGCTTTCAGCTCCGAGCCCTGTCAATCACCTGCCTGTCACTGGGAGGGGGCCCAAAAAAGCTCTGCTGCCATCCCCGTTTGCTGGGGAACGAAGGTGTTCAGGCAGTTTCCAAAGCTAACATCTATTTTGCAGACAGATGTGCATGCCACAGCCACCCTCCTCACACGCCTGTAATAGAAACCATTAGCTTCTCTGCTACCCTGGCAAGGAGGAGAGCTGCAGTGTATTCTTAATGCATGAAGTGTGGTCTGGGTAGGACACAAATAGTGTAGCAGATTACCAGGTAAAATTGGCTTTTACCTCTCCCCCATCCTTCTCAGACACTTTCCTGCCAAACTTCAGCTTTTAAGTCAGCGCTCAAAGAAATTCTCTCTGTGTAAAAGGCCTCTTGCTGCCTTTTAAATTGGCTAATGTTTGGCAGAAAATCCGAATAGCAGGTACGGTTATTTAGTGCCTTCATTACTTACTGCCTGGAGACTTTCTCTGRTATTAGAGGCTCCTGTTTATTCAGGGTGTGCTTGTGTCTGCCTCCCTTCTGCCTGTCTTTTGGACAGGTGAGGACCTGTAGGAGCTCACGGTGGCATGGCACAGCCTCACGTCCTGGGAAAGTGCTTTTTCTTTGGACAAACCCCATCCCCTGCACTGGGAACAAAGACCCTCCCTTTCCGTAACGGCTTACTGCATGGTAGCACAGGTTAGAAGATGAGGAGCAGTGTTCTTCCAACAAACCATGTTGTTAACATCCAGCTGGGATGTGAAAATCACTTCTAGGTTTATATCTCTAAATATTGCGAGCCTGATGCCACCATCTTCAAAAAGGGAAGGAACAGCAAGCCGACTCCTGTCAGTTTGTTAGAGCATATTTATAACTCAAATGCTAATTCCTGCTCTTGACTCATAATAGCTTCTGAATTCTGAATCTTTAAATTCCGGATCTCATGTTTTGAGGTTAATCCATTCAGATAGATTGGGAAGCAGAATTTATAATTTGGAGAAGTAATGTCAGTCCTTCTTTGCTTCAGCCAGTCATTTTATGTTGGCAATAGGTCCCACCAGCCAGCCAATGCTTGACCCTTCCTTATAGACTAGTCAAAATCAACGTATTCATTTTATCTGACTTGAGTACGAAGGAAACTGTAGTATCTTACCTTGGCCCGTAAGCTTAAGAGTCGCAATAACTGGCTGTCAGCATACTTGCCTGATTCCAATTTAACTCATTCAGCTTATTGTGAGCCTTAACCTATTTTCTGTGCTGTCTCCAAGTGTACAGCTTCTGCAAAGAGATTAATGTGACAAAAAAATATATCTTAATTTTCAAACCTCTCCCATGAAGCAATACAGACTTATGGGGTTTGAAGAAAGGAACGGCGTTAATATACCGCCCGTCAGTGGACGTGGCCTTTAGCATCAGTCCTTAAGCCAGCCTTTGCAGTAGGAAGCCTGTATCACCGCAGCTCTTGCTGATGCTAAAGCTCCAGGAGCTGCCTTCACCTTGTAGAAAGCTTTGCTTGACTTGCTCTCGTTATACTTTAGTCTCGTATCAGATTGCGGAGAGAGCATGCTCATTACTAAGCAAGAGGTGAGAAAAAGAGTGACCGGGTTTTTTCTTTTTAAAAAAAAGAGGAACTGTATTTTGATTGGAATTTTAATTGCCATGTTTGGAAACAAATACAAAAAGATGAAGCAAGGAATTTGAGTTTCTTTTTGAAAGTTTAATACTTAGTTTCTGATGTGTTGTTTTGTTTTGTTTTTTTCCCAGTTAACAAAACTGGTGAAAGATCACAGCATTTTAATGATCCCTGTTAGTGTCATTTCCTATGACTAATGACATGTCATCTGGTGTTAATGACGGGTCCGGTCCCCAAGCAGCAACCTATTCCCATGCCTTACCTCCTATTCTTTGAGCAGTTCGAGGACGTTTGGTATCTCAGCTGGGAGAGGGGACGCGCCGCATCTCCTGCCCTTTGTGCTTTCCTTTTGGGAGCAGCCATCGGCTGCTCAGGTTTCTCATTGAATTTGCCAGCCCTAAGGGGGATGATTTAGCATTCCCCCCCAAAGGGATGCTCCTGAAAACAAACCTTTAGACTCCGCTTATACACCTTACTTTATTGTGGTGGGTGCTAAGTTCTTACAGGAGGGGGCATTCATCCCAATTGATGCTTGCAGAACGTAGTGTGCCAGCTGTGTGTGACTGCACGCATAAATCCCCCTTCCAGGAGTTCCTGGCTGTGCGCTTTATAAGTAGGCTGGTAGCAAACACCTTGCAATGCATATTCATTATTTCGACTTTGCTTAATGCATAAGGCTTGGGGGGGGGAAGGAAGTGGCTTCCCTTACCAATTTATGTTCCTTGAGCTAATCCACCTCCCCTGCTTGGCACAGTTAACTTTTAGTTGCAATATTTTGTATCTCGCAGAAGCAAGTTTTAATTGTGCTACAGAAGTCCCTTTCTGCCAATAGTTCATTAGACTTTATGTACGTTCCAACTGAAGAATAGTTTCTCTGGATTAGCATCGTCTTCCAACACACCCTTCTTGTTGGAACGCTGTCAGACGAATTGATAAAAGAATATTTCTGGATTGAGCCAAAAAGTACTGGGGGTGAGATACAACAATCTACAGGCTTCCAAACAAATGAGCAAAAACCAGGGAAAGCCATAATTCTGCATTCAGGACGTCACAGGCATGGCAGGAGCTTTGGAAGGTCTAGATGAAAATGTAGCTATTTTTCTTCTGTAAATAGGAAGAAGGGATTTGGTGCCAGTCAGAAGCAAAGCCTACCCGATTCAGGCAGGAGGCTAAATTCACTGCAACAGTTCCTCTAAGAGCTGGAGAGCAGCCGCAGTGCCTAATCAATAGGCAGAATCCAGAGGTGCTGGCAGAAACATCTCTAATATGCCTGCGGTAATTAACTCTGAATTATCAGGTATATATTTGAAACCCTTAAATGATCATCCTAGGATTTAGCAAAGAGTTTTGTGCAGGTAAGTGTTGCCGGGGCTCTTCCTCTCCATAAAGCTGTTAGCGACCCCGGTTTGCATCAGCGGGGCAAGCGAGCTCCGTGCTGCTGCTAAAGCTGAAGGTGATCTGGCAGTGCAGCCACTGGAATAACCCTTGAAAATAGGGTTTAGGCTATAAACCTTGTTTCAGCTATCTCATAAGAGCTGTTTATCCTGGGAGATAAGTCATCATGCGCCTGTCTTTGAAAATGACTGGCTCAGCTATTGTCTGCATAAAATCACCTTTTTTTATAGTGCATTTTCTAATGGCTCAACCAGCAGAGTAAAATTTAAATAAGTAATTATCGTGCAGAAGGCGCACGCTAAATGGAATGATTTCCCTGGCTGCTTTGCCCTTTTGGCAGCACTCTGAGCACAAGACAGCTCCCTCGGTAATCAGGTGGGTTCAAACAGGCAGATTTTGGCAGCTCGCGCACCTTTGCTCTAGGAGCACTATTGCTGCTCAAGATCCGCCTAAGCAAACTTAAATCAGCTAAATTATTGGTACAACCCAAGAAAAACATGAGCTTAGGGTTTGGGGWTTTTTTGTTGTGGGTTTTTATTTATTTTTTTATTTGGGGGGGGGGGTGTTGTTTTTGTTTCAACTCAGAAAGGCAAAAATTGCAGAACCTGGGCTTGGATTTTTATCCCAATAACTTAATACAGGGATTTTAACTTGGTGTCCCTCCAAAAACTGGCCCTTCGGAAAGCCACCGGCACTTATTCCGGAGCCAGCAGGTGGAGCTTGAAGAATAGCATCAATTTCCAACCCCATTTGTGCTAGAGCCCATTGAGTGGGAGCTATCTGTGCTGAAATCCTGATTGAATAAAAATTGTTCATTATGCAAACTGTCTGGTTCAGTACACAGAGGCAGCCCCCAGGCACAGACCCCAAGTAGCTGCTTTCTCTTTCCCCAGATTAAAACATATGAACTGCTTTGATGTAATCTTATAACAAAGCCTAATGGAAATTTTATATCCTCTGAAGTTGACTGTCATTTCTCATTGCCCTGCTTCCTCTGTCCTATTAATACTCCAATCCAGAGAGCGGTAGCTGAACTTGCGCTCTTTTTGCTCTCAAATACGGTATGCTTCCCCGTCCGTGTTTAAGTTTTTATTTACGTTTAAATACTGTTAGATTACATTACAGTATGTTTAATCCCTTGTTTTTTCCATAGCTATTTATCATTTTAATGGAATGCTGCAGAATATTACATTGTGCAATGTGTTTAAATTGATAAATTGTATTAGAAAAATATTGGATAGGATTTTTAATGGTAAGTGGGGCTTTAGTAGATATATTTTCTCATTAGTAGACTAACTGCACACAGACTGCATGAGGCTGGAATGTTAAGGATTTTGGGATAAGCTATATTTATGACTTATTTGACTAATTAAGGCACAATTTTATCATAAAGTTTTTCCCAGACTTTGCTGAGCAGGATGAAGGAGGAAAACTTGCCCCAGTGCAGTTACTCTACAACATCAGTTGCCATAACAACTTCATGCAATACTATATTTTTACTTGAAATTCCTTTTAAGACTCAGTTGCTGTAATAATTTGTTTCAGCTGCTAAAAGGCATGTTTCTCTTTGTGGTGGTTTCAAGGCTCTCATTACAGTAACAAAAAAGTGGTTGTGTTAATATAGACTCTTTTCATTTCAACATATGCAAAAGTTCAATAGACTCCAAAAATAGAATTAAAGGGTGGAGGTGATGAATCTGCTATAAAATCTCTTCCAGCCTTTAGGAAAGAGGAATGGGCTTAGCTGGTGAAGGTGAACTTTATAAACAGCCTTAAGGAGAGATGCTGCTGCTACTCCGTACCCATAATTATGGCACCTAATGGGAATCTAAAAACGCAACTTGACGTTGTATATCCCGCTGCCTTGCGTCAGACCCGTGCCACTTAGCTTCAACGTGAGACGGAGGGTGTAGTTGTTCTCCAAAAGAGTTGGGGCATCAGCCAGTCATCTTCCCAGAGATGCTATTGCTATTTGGGTGAAGCTGGTCCTGCAGTCTTTGTTCAGGAGGAGAACAGCAGAACGGAGCTTCAGCTCCTCCTAATGTATCTGCTCCTTTAATTCATTAAATAATCACCTCACACCGAACGTATATTGTCTAGGTTTTGGCCACGGGCGTACTAGAAGTGTAAAAACAATTTTCAGGCAGCCTGGAGTGTCATCTGATTTCTGATTCCGACATTAATTTAGTGGAAGGCAAGGAGTGCATGATAAGAAAGTTGCTCGCTTTTATTTTTAACCCTTTCCCRTAGCATTGGTGACTGTTGCTTTCTTCCAGGAACACGCTGTGCCGTAGCTGCCCCTGCCCGTTAAGCCAGCCTTGCACTGTTATAAATCCCCCATCTGGCTTTTGGCATCTCACGGTTGAGGCAGCTCAATTCCTCAAACAAGTTCTAGTTCAGCATATGGACCCTGTTTCTACTGGTGCCAGGCAAATAACAAAGTTTTAAGCTATTTGGTTAATTGAGGCAGTCAAAATACAGCTTCTTTTTCATTGTTTCCAGGCTTCTCGGGTCCATGGAGCAGGATGAGAAGATGTCCTGGTGGCTTCTCCGGGCATTTCTTCTCCTAGGGGCGACGCGGAGGCAGGAGGGGAATCTGCTGTCTCCAAAGCTGTCCATGCGTTGGCTCGACTGGGGAGCTGAGCTGGCGTTTTAATTTTGGCCAAAGGATCGTGGCCTTTCTAATAAAGCCCTTTTGGAGTGGGGTTGTGCTGTTGGGGGTGATGAAACCGCTTTCCTTCCAGGGCAGAACCAGTGCATTTGCTTTCTGGAGCCGGAGGGATGCAGAGAGCCTAAGCCCACTTTTACTCCTTGGCTCCAGAGTGCGGTGAGGATGCACCCTCGCTGCAGGAAGGAGAAAACACCAAACCTCTTAAAATCTGTATAGATCCCACTGCTCCATCTCTCTGACATTATTCTGAACTCTGGTCTGCCATTTTACAGATCTCCAGCTGGTTCGTAGGCTTCTGATACACTTATGACTCTGGCATGGGCATCTCAATGCTGCGGTGTAGACATATCCTTTGGGTGTAATAATACAGCTTTTTCCTGCCTTGTGGTCTTTTTTCCCCCCTTTTCTAATCCTGATTCTCTATGCTGAATTGAAATGGTTAAAATGGTCGTATTTTGTATGCGTTCTCTCTGGCCGGTTCCAACCACGACCCTTGGATTTTTAATAACAGCGGAGATGATGGTCATTTAATGCAGCCCCCTGCCTGCAGCAAAATCTTCATCAAGGTTTTCCTGCAGCCTCCCTCAGGCAGCTCATCTCGTTGCTTAATTGTCTTTATGCTTTCTCACAGCTTCATATTTTAACTGTATTTCCTTCAAACTGCAACTGTGGTTTGGTTGTGGCTCAGGAGAGTGACCCCTTTACAACTTGGTGTCTGTCAGCCCTGGCTGTGAAATTTGGGCTGGGCAAATTATTTTGGGTGAGTAGAGATGATAGAAAAGGGCATGTCTCACCATGAAAGATGAATCATTCCTTTGCCTTTTACTCCTTGTTGTAGTAACATTATTCCTGAGGATTTTTTTGCTATTTATGTGATTGTCAGATGTGATTCCATCAGAATTACAAAGGAATTCAGCATGAATTAGTGGCCACTTAACGTTATAGAAAGCTGCGATGTAAATGTACTCCATGATCTCATCTACAACTCAGTCCTTAGCGGATGCTTCAAGGTAGATTTTTTTCTAAAGTGGTCATAAATTGCAACCAGTCATTGGACTCCCTCCAGTCCTAGAGCAATTACTGGGCCAGTTCAGCTGAAGGGTTTGATCAGGTGTTTTACTAGCAGGATTTTATTTCACTAAATGAACATCTCCTAAAGAACCAGGAATGTAATATTTACACGTTAAAGTGCTGCTGTAATGGCACTGCATTTAACTTCACTAGGAGACCAGGAATCCCGTGGTAAAATGCCTGATAACTGCTGCATTTACCAGGGGAATGAATTTATAGCAGTTGAATTCCTCTGGCAGAACAAAGGGCTGTATTATGAAAGCACCCTCTTCTCTCTAACAAAAGCCTTGAGCCAGTCCTGTTTCTTGCTCTAGGAGACGGTGCGGTGTTGCTTTGCATCATTGTGGTTGTTGCCTTGCCCAGCTGCCTGGAAATATTTTGGATAAGTAAAAAGGGGAGAGGGGATGTCATCCTTCTGTTTTACCCTCTGCAGGTTGCGTATGACAGTCTCGTTTGGAAATTCTGGGAGAGGTTCTCCATGGAAAGCAGCTATTACGTGTGAGGTCGGTACCTGGAGGGGCGATGTAGGTAGGACTCAAATCCACCTACTTCAGCCTGCAGTATCTGTCCTYCCGGCCAGCACGAGTGCCCATGATGCAGCTGCAGAGGTTTCCAAAGACCGTCCCTCATCTGTGGACCATCCCGTCCCCCCTTTCTGTGGCTGGGGCTTGGGACGAGCGTGCTCGCACCGCAACACCGTGCCATCTTTACTCCTGGCTTGCATTAGCCACCTCTGTATAAATAACTTGTGTTTAGCTGTGCGGCTTCCCTTTCCCTCTATTTTCTTCCATTGGTATTAATAGTAGCTAATTATTGCTTTTACTATTAGGTCATGTGTTGTAAATACACTAAATGCGGTACGCATCCCGCGCGCGCTGGCTTGTGTGCTAATGCCTGGATTCTACCTCTTATCGTGCAGCCTAATTGCCTACTTGCACTGCACTGCCTGACATGCTATTTTTTGGGATAATTGCTCCCAAAGTCTCAGCGTTTTAATGTAGTCGGTATTACATGGTCTAGCTAAAAATTGTTCAAAACAAACTTTGGGTCTCATCCCAGAAAAAATGATGTCAGAGCTTTCTGGGAAAAGTGGGAAGCTTTTCCTCCAGCCTCTCTTCTTTCTTCTTTCTCTCCTTTCTCTCTTCTTCTTCCCCTCTTCCCTCCATCTGGCTGTGCTGGGATTACTGGGGTTGCAGAATCCCCTCGGAGCAGAGCCCTGCCGCCTGCATCCATGGGTGGCCGTGGGATGAGTCAGTGACAACCTGGTCACTAGTGAAAAATCTTTTTAATTATTTAAGAGGTGGTAAATGCCTGCTCTTATTGGTATGGGCATAAACTGTAGCTTTGCTAATTTTCCTCTTTAATCTCTCCTGGAAGAGCTGAGTGCCTGCTCTCCTTGGCGTTGTGTTTCCCTAAAGAAAGATGCTTTGAAGAAGTCGGCTCCCTGCTCAGGATGCTGATGTGAACGAGTCCCTCAGCAAACAAGTTTCAGGCTTTTACCCTAAAAGCACTTGAGGGTTATTTGTGAGTGTAATGTCAAGACAGCCTAATGGGAGATATGTGCCCCGTTCAGTTTTAAAGCGCGCAGCACTGTAAGCTTCCCAGGTGTGATGTTAGTGCTGATTTTGCCTTTTTCTCCACTTTCCATCTGGGAGATGGAATAAAGCAGAGCCCCGCTTTGCCTTTCGCAAGGAGACTGTCTCCTCTACTGACAGCTCCGAAAGAAATGTTCCCGTTGCTCTTTATGGGACCTTTCGCTACCCCCTCTCAGGCCAATAATGCAGAGACTGCTCCTTTGCAAAGGGAGTGCTTTGTGCATAGACGTGTTCGCTTCATCAACAGCTGACTATGGTATAAGCAAGGCGTACAGCTCTATTGCTGCAGAAGAGCTAATTTTCCTCCCTTTCCCACTCTTTGGGGCAGAGCAGAACATATGTGCTGTTACCTCTTAATTCTTCTGTGGAGCATTAGGACTAATAAAAACCTTTCAGGGTTTCTGATGTGAGAAGCAGCTGACGTTGCATGCTAAGAAACAAAGACTGGTTTAAAAAAAAAAAAAAAAAGAAGCCCCATGTACTTCTTCCAGTAACAGCGATGGTGAAAAAGCTTGTGACCCCCTCCCGTGGCAGGTAACACTCTTCTTTGCTTGACTAATTGCATTGGGTCTGCCTGCCTAGGTGGTAACGAGGGACTTGAGCGCTGGCGTACCCTTTAAATAACAGAACATTGAAGAGTCATTGCTTTTCATGTTTGTCTACTTGCTTCTAATTATTGAAGGCAGCTGACTTTAAAGCATAGGCCATTTCCTCCCCTTCCTGCAGCGGGGTCATAACAGCTTGTTTATATACTCCTAAGCTGGTTTGCTGCAACAGATTGTGACTTTAAATAGAAGGTTGCTAAGAGTGAGGTAAGGGTGCCAGGAGAAATGAGCTTTCTCAAAACAAGTCACTTGGTATTTAGGGGAGATGGGAGCAGCAGGCAAAAAAGCATCAGTGGAGAGGTGAAGGATGGGTGGCTATCGTCAGTGGTCGGTGTAACAAGATATATATATGTAGGTATATATGTTCTTTTAGAAAGCGGAGGGTAGTGTGATTGAGCTAGCTGTGTCCTGGGGAAACCTCTCCCAGGATTTTCCTGGACCGTCTCACGAGACTGCACCATTACTAGTTATTTATTCATCCTCAGCAAATGCCAATAGCTCCTGTTTGGCATTGGGCTGAATATCAAAAAAGTTGATTCATTGACTTAAAAAAACAAAACAAAACCTACACTGGACAAATGCTAGAAAATATGTGTTGGTAAAGAGGTGGACTGAGTGATGAACATATTTTCTGTCTCTTATTTCTCTGACTCATATGGCCCTAGCTTAGTGCAGATTTTATTATCTTATCGAACAATTAATTACCTACATCCTTTAATTTCATATATATACAGTCTGAGATTGTTGTTTTTGTCTTCAAATGCCTCTTATCCTCTCCCCAGTAGACTGTTGCTGCTAAATAGATGGGATTATTTTCTTGGTGGCCATGCCAGATTTACTTATACTGCTAAGTCTGGGTGAAGACGACTATCAGACTATCAAATTTAGCTTTAGCCCCTTGGATTTAGTCCCTGGCAGGCTTCTGCTAAAGTCTTGAAAAGAAAAATTCATTAGATGAACCTTAGCATGATTTTTCCATGGCTTTGATTTTAATCAAAGTGCAGATCTGAAATTGTTTTATCATTAGAATCCGTTGACTGAACGTCAATGTGAAGCAATTCCCCCCGCCTGGTGTAGCATCCTATGTGCTTAGGTAAATCCCRGACTGAGAGAGTGGAACAGCAGGAAGGGCAGAAATTAGCCTCTGAGGCTTGCAAACGCACTGCAGGCTGATGTCTTTCTGCATTTCAAGGACCCAAGTTCAATTGCGAGGCTGTTATTCTGCTTATTCATAATGGGCAAACTAATCAATTAAAACGGTCCGTTCTTAAGCCATGGCAGAAGGGAAGGCTTGTTTCGAATAACTGCCTTACAAGGTCTGAAGGATGCGAGTTAAACATAACAGTCTTTTATCTCCAAATCTGCAAAATCAAGGCAGTACATTTTACCCAGGTACCTGGGAGCACAGGGAAGAGAAATTCAGGGGAAGCTCTTTAGCAGGTTACTAAGGAGTGTTTTTGCATAAGGCGATGGAGTTGCTTGTCTCTGAAGACCAATTTATACAAGCCCCAGTGACTGCGGTGAGCCTGTAACTCCCAAACCTCAGGGCTGCGGCTCAGCATCCTAACAGGAGATGCTGCGGGGACCGCGAGGAGAGCTGGAGGAGGGTCGGCCCCGCGCGCCAGACCTGTGGTACCTGAAGAAGGAAGCCTGCGTGTTTTAAGAGCTTGTGTGCCCATGTTTTCTGTAACGCTTGCCGATGAGATCCACCCTGGGTGTACGTGTTTGAATTTTAAAGAGCTTTGCTTTCCAGGTCAGTGCGGTGCCTAACTCGGACCCAACTTCCTTGTGAATGAAAAATAAAAAGATGTAGAGTAAGGCTGCCTGCGTGCTGCTTTGGTTTAGGCTGTTAGGGTATGCTGACTGACCGTAGCAGCATCCTCCGGGTAAGTATAGCGTTTAGCTACTAAGGCTGCAGGTAACCCCCTGCATGGCCAAAATCCGCTGCGTGACAGACGGCAATTTTCTTTGCTTGCAGGCGGGACGAGGTCAGAGCGTCCTGTCACCGGGGCTGGTATAAATCGAGAGTAATTGGGCTGGAATTGGTGGTTGCAGTGATGTAAAAAGTGGTGTAAGGCAGAGGTGAAGCCAGATCCTAATAACGGCTTCTGCCTGCTTGCTGAATTCTGCATAGAGATCAGCACTTCCAGCAACAAAAGAAAGTAGGTCAGTGCCAGGTCCCCCTCCCCGCCTGCGCGCTGGAAGCACATGTGTTGGATTACACGCCTGCAGATTGAAGCAGAAGCGACTGTGATGGGTTTTTTTTTCCTTTGGGAAGGTGCATGTAAAAGCAATTTGGTGCTTTACGGCGTGCCGGTGCAGTCGCTCTCGCCATGTGGTTTTTCTTGGAGCTGCTGCATCCCCGATGCTTGGGGAGCTGGGGGACCTGTTTGCATGTCAATATTGCGGGGGGGGAGCTGCCCCCGTTCCCCGGCAGCCCATCCATGGTTCGGGGAGGGCACGAGGCCGCTGGCAGCAGCCGGGTGTGCTCCCGGTCCCTGCCCATCCCCTGGTACCCTGATCCTGTGCCTTTCCTTGCCTTGCTGCAGCCGCGAAACTCCAGTTCTACTTGAACGATTACCCAACACGTTAATTGGGACTCCCGCTATGATTAAAAAGAAATTTCAGATTAAGCCCACCATGCTGTATAGCTCTGGAAGAAAACGTCTCTTTATAAACACAGCAGGAATATGGGGACTCCATTATTATTATTATTTTCTTTTAACTTTGAAGAAACTGGCTCTCGCTGCTGTTTTGACCACAAGGAGACAAGCGCGGCAGTTACTCTGCTATGGTCAAAGCTAAGCGGAAGGGATGCTTGCAGGGAGATAAAATTGTATGTTGGTTTTCCTTCTTTTTTTTTTTTTTTTTTTTTTTCCTCCCTTAATGTGATAATCATAATGGATTTATCTCTGTAGACTTCAGATCCTGTCTACGTGGGTCTCCGCAGGCTCCGCCACTCTTGGGCAGAGCTCAGAGGAACCTGTAGGTCGTGCAAACCAGGCGAGTGGGCAAGTGTGGTCCCAGCTCCGAGGAGCAGAATATGGTATTTAGCATATTTAATTCATTACACAACCTTTGCAGTGCTGTAGTCGGCCAGCTCTGAAAGCGTCTTCAGCTTGCCATGTCCCTGGGGAAAGTCCTCAGGTGAGCGTTGTTTGGTTGTTGGTCCTGCTTTGTTAATCGGAAGGACACCGATGGCCAGGTGAAGTGTTCTGAGACTAATGCTGACCTCTTAAACTCTCAAATATTTACTCTATTTATTTTCAGTTTGGAAGGCTGTAATGTAGTTTGCAGTCAAAATCCAGCCCTCCTCCACCAAACGCTGCCTTCTGATGGAGAATATCATCTGAGGACGTCTTCTCCTCTGCATGCAGTATTTTAGGTAGGACCTCTGTAAATCCCTCCTGCGCGGCGGGGGCACGGGGAGCYGCCTCACCCTGCCCATCACGCAGCAGGGGACCAACTCCAGCCCCTCCACAGCACCAGGAGATAAGTGTGGACGTTCGATACCCGCAGCRTGAAACGCTACCGGTCTGCAGCATCCTGGCCCTCTGCCTTTCCTCCGTGCTGGACTCGCTGAGTCGGTAGGCGAGGGCAGCGGTAGATTATCCCCTGCTCCCCCCCCCGCCTTTTTTTTTTTTTCCTTTAAACTTACCTTTTGGTGTTCCAGCCGAAGCAGCATGAGGTGAGTAAACTCCACTGCTCAAAATAAGAGTGGATAAGCTCAGTTTACTTGCATTTATTCATGACTTCACCACTCCACTGGGGCCTGAAAATCAGAGCCAAAAGGAACTGCAGTGAAAATTGGCCTACATGCAATGGCTTTAAATAATCTGCCCTTTTGCTCTAGTTCTGTGTTGAGATGTGCTGGAAGCCTGAGGAGCTGGGATCTGACTTGATGTAGGAGCTGCTTTTTGTTTTCTTGCCCTGGTGTTGTTTGAAGCTGTTGTTGATTTTTCTGTATATAGTGTAACTTGGGGGAAGTTACGCAGCGGGGGGGGGAAGAAAAAAATATATTTGAGAGTTGCTGTTTTTAGTGCATGACTTGAAATTATCAGAATCAGCACAATGACTTAGCTTTTATTTCCAAAGATGTGAAAAATAAGAAAGAGAGAAAATAGAAATAAAGTGATTAGCGTATGTCACAAATATTGACACCCAGGGACAGGGTATTATATTGGACTAAAAACATAGTTCCACTGGAAGGAGAACGGTTCATGTTAATAGTGAATTCTTGTTTGCACTTGCATTTGTGCAGGCTGTTAAGGCAAATGTGATTCCCAGATGACGCGCAGTACATGCACGTGCCTGACACTTGCACCAGTCAGGGAAGAAGTCACGCAAGCCATTGGAGAGCCGAGCTTGCTGGATGAGGCTTGGCTTCAGCATCCGAGCAGAAATAGAAATGGATCCATCTGCAAACCAGGTCATCGCTGCTCTTGCGCTTTTCCTCTTGGGCCCCGTTGAATCACATCATGATTTCTTCCCCCCGCTACCCAGCTCCCTGCAGCTGGGATTACTTTTCATGTACTCTGCTCACATAATTGCCTCTAATAATTTCTCAGCTGGCTTTCCTTCATTCTTGAGTCAAATATGACCACCTTTCCATTCCCCCCCCCCCCCCTTTTACAAGGCTGCACGCACCCGCTCCAGCCTGCACGTATGCTCTCCTTCCTGCTCTCTCCCGYGCGCTCGCCTCATCTCTCATTGTTTTAATCTTGAGAGTTCCCATCTCCCTTCCTGGGGATCCACCCAGTTGATGGCGAGCGCTCCCTTAGCCTTGGCGTGCTGCGCAGCTCATGCACGCAGATGTCCTTGGCCGGTCCCAGTGCTGCTCCCCACCCAGCGTGCTCGGGCGCTGCGGGGAAGGGGCTCCTACAAGCCCACGGGATGATGGAATATCAGAAGAGACGCTGTAAGGCAGGGCTGCCCCGTGTCTCCCGGCGTGCCTTTGTTATCTGGATGCTCRCACCAAAATTTCAGGGCAGCACTGTGCCGGCAGCGGTGCTCACCGCGCGTGYGGAGGGGGATTTCGGAGGTTTCCCATGTTTGCTCTGTGGAAAACCCTTCCAGCCGCCCGGCGAACCCCCTGGTYGGGGTCCTGCTGTGCCAGCTGAAGCGCCGGCAAGTCGAGGCAGGCTGTTAGCATCCCCCGGTATATTTAGTTCAAGTTTAACAGGGGCTCCATATGCGTGTGTTCTCTTGTTTCTTTTTGCTTTCTACGTGCTAAGTAGATGCAGGAAGGAGTCGAGAAGTCTTCCCGCGATGGCAAGGATGCGGTTTCGCCGCTYTGCGTGCCGCGCTCCTTTGCGGGGCTGCTTCCCCGAGCTGTGCCTTTAGAAAAGCATTAGCGTAAGAGCTGGAGAGGAGCAAGTGTCCCAGGGTCTCCTATCAGGAACACCTGAAAATGTGGTAAGGTCTCTCCAGCGACAGGGATTCTCCTGGGGGACAGGGCACACAGGGCTGTGAAATGGTACCCTGCAGGCAGCCAACTCTGCGTGCCGATGGGTTCTGGGTTTTGCATGCTTGGTGCTTCTCAGGAGCCTTTGGCAGGGTACGTGCCCAAAGGGTCGCTCTGTTTTTCCTTTTAATTTTCTTCTTTAAATTTTTATATTTTAGAATGAGGTTAACGCATGAGTTGAAAATAATACAGATACTCTGCGAACTCCCAGGAGGGTTAAACAGGGCTTATTCTGAGGACATGAGGGCACGCAAGGCAGTTCATGAGACAGCCCACCTAGAAAGGCTTCTTTAGAGAAGACCTGTGAGAAGCCAAGACCTTTGATTACAGGATATTTTAGCTGTAGAAGGATTGACTGAGGGAATAACTATGGAAACCTTTTCCAGGGAGAGCAATTTGTATGCACTATTGAGAAAGCAGGTCTGAGAAGAGTTTCACTAGGTCTGTAGGAAGAAGAAAAAAAAAGAAAAAAGAAAAAAAAAAAAAAAAACCAAGTCACGCTGGTAGGCTTGAAGTAGAGGTGTTAAATCTTGGCTGCGAGGTGGGGAAGGTGCAGCACAAAGTCCTGAGCTGAGGATGCTGCGATACCTGCCCGCAGGAGCCGCGGGGTGGAGGGGGATCAAATGAAACTGGTGCAGCTCAAATTGAAGCAAACAAAATCCGTCTCTGGGGATGGCAACCCTTGCTGGGAGTGGGATCTGCTTCTCTGGGAAATAAAGTGTACTGACGTGGGGAAGAAATGGAAATCTTTCTAGGCGAGTCAGCAAATAACCAAGAGTTTTGTTATTCCGTAATGGCCTCGGAAATCCGCAATCTGTCATAGGAACAATTCCGTATTTTAATAGAAGTGTTTTGCTTTTGACCCTGTGTGGCAGAGCAGCCTCTGAAAAGCAGGAGGTGAGCTTTTACTGTTTGCATCTGATTTTGGTTTTCCTCCCTCTCGATTTTTTTTTTTTTTTTTTTTTTTTTTAAACTTTTTTTTTTTTTTTTTTAAACCTTCTGTCTCCTGGGGAGGTTCGGGCAGGCAGCTGCAGGCAGGCACGATGCTCGGTGGGGGTGCAGGCAGCCTCGTGGGGTGTAGCAGGACCTGGTTTTGGCAGGATGGAGGTGACAGAGTTGGACACTGTGCCCAGAGATGTTCTGGTGGCCAGAACATTATTGTTAATCACAATTTGGTATTTAGGCAGCAACAAGGTGCCTCCGTGTCAGTTGTAAATATGAAATAGCCGCCCCCATCTCTCAGAGCTTCCCAGTACCAGCGATGCCTTTTGTCCCCCAGCGAGATCGAGGGTTGGGTTGCAAACGACTGACTTCTGCCTGGACCCAGGGTCGCTTTCCCTGGGCGATGACCCAAGTCTTTTCATCTGAATGAGATGTGTAACTTTAAACCCATGATTTAGCATCACCCTTTAGCTGGAAAATACAGAATTCAAAGCATCTGGTGGGTAGTGCAGTGTTTTGTGAGAAGGAGACCACAAACAAATTGAGAGAAGAAATGGAAAAGAGAAAGGAAATTTTGAGTAATTTCAGGAAGTGTTTTACAAAGCGGATGGCAAACAACGCCTGCCTGACCCTCTGCCTGTCTGCGGCACGAGGGCTTTGACAACCGACTCCCTGAAAGCAGGGAGCGCAGTAAGCTGTCCATAAATCAGAAGCACCGAGACTATCAAATTTGTTTATTACTTGGGGTTGTGCCGCTGTGTTCGAGTCGTGTAGCTATTTTGTTTCGTTTCTTCTAGCTGTGTTCCCGAAAAAAAAAAAAAAAGATTTGTTGGAACATAACTGTACCATTCCCTTTATCCTTTTGATTCTTTTTTTTTTTTTTAAATTCTTTTTTTTTTTTCCAGAAGATAGCGAGCGAGCCGTGGTGGAGCTGGTGGTGTTAATGTTCTGCAGCAGGAGTGAAATAGCCTGGAGATGTGCAGCGAGAGCAGGGGCGTGTGCCCTAAATAGGAGGGTTAAACAGGGCTTATTCTGAGGAAAGCAGTAATTGCAGCTTGCGTGAAGCAGTAATATTCTTTTGTGCATTATTTACCCAGGAACATCTGCTAATACATATATATTCTCCGGTGCGTGTAAACAACTTGTGCAGGAAGAGGATTAGGAGATTTATAAAAAAATTAGAAGCAAGTTAAAAGGGCAATTAGAAGAGCAGAAAGAGATATTGAGCAGTGAATTAGGGAGGATATTTTAACACACAATCAGAGCTTCCCGAGACGTATTCAGAGCAGAGAGAAGGTAAAAGAGAAAATTGGCCAATTACAAAATGATAGCAGGGAATTGGTGACATGGGAGAAGGTAATGGCTGATTTGTTAAACAGTTATTTTGATTCTGTTTTCGAAAAGGAGGAAGAGGATGGAGGGCAGCTCCAGAAAGGACTCGGGTTGCGCGGGTGAGGGTGGCGACGAGCTGAGGAGCCTGCAGAGAGATAAAGATGCGTCTGCAGAGCGGCTGGGCGTGGGGAGAATTTCACCCATATTCACGGGGTGGGGAAAAAAAAAAATGGATTTTAGTGGGCGGCTTCTTACAGCAGTGAGCCGGGTAGCGAGGGGCTTGCGTTATAACGCTTGCTTTTTTTTTGCCTAATTGGCTGCTTTTGAGCGGGTGCCAGGGACTGAGGTGGTCACTGAGATGAAAGATCCTTCTCCCCTTTGAAGGCAGTTTCTCCGGGAGAGGGGAGGACGGAGTGTATTGGGAGACAGCGAGATGGATGGGGACTCCGGAGGGGTGCTGCTCCTGGGGCTGCTTGTATGTGGGTAGAGAGGTGGTTTGGCTCGCCGGCGATGCCAGCGTGACACCTTCCCAAAAACACACATTGCAAAACGTGAGCACCGCTGCAGTCCTCTGTGTCCTGTTTTCATAGTTGCTTTTGCTTCCATCTGTAACCCACAAACTCCAACGCGGTCGGCAATACAAGAGCATCCCTCTAATCACCGTTCCCATCAGCGTCGTCTGGTGTCGGCGATCTCCTGTTTCACCAAAGCAGTCGTGAGCTCGGGGGCCGCTGGATGCGTTATGGGAGAGAAGAGGGCTGGTGGAACAGAGGAATGCTGTCAACCTACAAGACCTCAAGGAGATAGTAAGCGATGGAAAGGGAAATATTCTTGGTCGTGCAATGGGAAATGGGATCTTGGGAAGTGTTCCCCGGGGTGTGGTTGAAGCCAAGACAGGGAAAGCATACACAGACAAAGGATTTAGGGAAGGGTGAACTTGAAGGACCACAAAAAGTGTTATTTAGCTTACAAGAAATGTGAAGTGATGCTTTTGTTCTGCTCTGTCCCTCTGAAGGGGGGTACGTGTCGCAGAGCAACTTTCTGAGGCAAAGGAAATAATTTGGAATTGGTGCTGGGGGGCATAAGTGTTGTTTGGGAAGCGATGGGGAATATAGGAGAAACTGCGGACTTGTGGTCTTGGTTTGGACTGATAAACTAAAAATTTATTCTCAATATCTGAGAGGTGTTCAGTTTTCATCCTGTCTGGGAGGATAAAAGAGATGCAGTGTCGTATGGTTTGTGTTTTCCAAGCATGTATGAAAAGCTCCGTATTAGCAATTACGGGATGAAACTGTGGAAAAGTGGTACAATGGAGAGAAAATTGGCTCCGACTCAGGAAACTGGATTCTGCTGCCAGGGATGAGTTTCCAGAGGCACAGTCTGGGGTCCCTTCTGGGTTCTCTGGCATTTATTTTTTTTAATGGAAAGGATTTGCATGAACAGCCCAAAGTTAGAGCATTAAAGCTCACTGATGCAATCAGGTAAATAAGGGGAAGGCAGCCGCACCGACAGGGACTCGTCTCGTCTGCCAGAGCAGCGCATGGTGCGGGCGGCAGACTGGAGAACGCTAAAGGAATGGGAAACCGATGAGCAAATAAATGCTCAAGTGACACGTTTCCCAAGGGAGGTGTTTAGAGCTTGCAGCCGAGCTGTGGGGAGCTATCGGCAGCATCTAACCACGTTGGCAACAGGCAGCCTGTCTGCCCGGACCCCGGAGAGGGGAATCGATGCACGTCCAAAGGTTGAGCTTGCGATAGTGAACTGCACCAGTTCACAACTCGTTCCCCCCACGCTGGGGAGGGTTACGGTGGCACGGCCCGGGGAGCCCAGGCGGAGCTGTGGATCACGGAGGGGTTTAGGTTTATAGAATCACAGAATCATTTAGGTTGGAAAAGACCTTTAAGATCATCGAGTCCAACTGTTAACCTAGCACTGCCAAGTCCACCACTAAACCATGTCCCTAAGCACCACATCTACTCATCTTTTAAATACCTCCAGGGATGGTGACTCAACCACTTCCCTGGGCAGCCTGTTCCAGTGCTTGACAACCCTTTCGGTGAAGAAATTTTTCCTAATACCCAATCTAAACCTCCCCTGGTGCAACTTGAGGCCATTTCCTCTGGTCCTGTCGCTTGTTACTTGGGAGAAGAGACCGACCCCCACCTCGCTGCAACCTCCTTTCAGGTAGTTGTAGRGAGCSATAAGGTCTCCCCTCAGCCTCCTTTTCTCCAGGCTAAACARYCYCAGTTCCCTCAGCCGCTCCTCGTAAGACTTGCTCTCCAGACCCTTCACCAGYTTCGTTGCCCTCCTCTGGACACGCTCCAGCACCTCAATGTCCTTCTTGTAGTGAGGGGCCCAAAACTGAACACAGTATTCGAGGTGGGGCCTCACCAGKGCCGAGTACAGGGGGACGATCACCTCCCTACTCCTGCTGGCCACACTATTTCTGATACAGGCCAGGATGCYGTTGGCCTTCTTGGCCACCTGGGCACACTGCCGGCTCATGTTCAGCCGGCTGTTGACCAACACCCCCAGGTGCTTTTCCGCCAGGCAGCTTTCCAGCCACTCTTCCCCAAGCCTGTAGCATTGCATGGGGTTGTTGTGGCCGAAGGGCAGGACGCGGCGCTTTGCCTTGTTGAATCTCATGCAGTTGGCCTCAGCCCATCGATCCAGCCTGTCCAAATGGGAGCACATTTACCACTGCCCAACACTGTCTCAAAGGGGCCATGGTGCTTACCACCAGCTCGGGGGTTCAGCCCTTCACCCCAGAGACCTCCCTGTCAAACCTTTGGTGTCTGGGAGTGATTCTAATTAAATCTCAAATTTCTCCAACTTATCTCCAGCCTGAGCCAGACTAGCTCTGGCAAGTCGTGGTTATACCTGTGTCCGCTCGACTGGAGAGATGTTTGCTTTGAGGTTGTGGGAGTGCTGCTTCGGAGAAGAGGGGATTTATGCCAGCCCTCAGAGCAACATTCAAAATGCATGAAGACATGCTGTATGAAGGGATTGGGGAAAAAACACATGAGAGTGAACCAGGGGCCGTGGTAGAGCTGAACCATGCAGATGGGAAGTTAGTTATTGAGGCTAAGTGTCAGAGCATGCCATAAAAATTTAGTTTATCCTCAAAGAGCTGTGGTCGTGGAGGAAGGATGGGCGCGGGGAGGGACGGCAGCTAGGGGAAGGCAGGAGGAACATCGGAAACCTATCGTCCATGTCAAGTGACACCTCCTATTTAGCAGTGTATCATGTCTCCCTTCTGGTTTTTAAACAATAGCCTTTATTGCTAGGAGTTAGAGCGCTTGATTGACAAGGCTCGTAATACACCATGGAGTTGCCTTTATTTTTCCTACATGTTAAAGGAAAAGATACTAAAAATACAATTACGGTTTTGAGCCAGGCGTAGTCTGTTCTAATATAATTCATCTCAAAGACTATCCATCGTGCCTGCTGCACCCAAATCATTTATAAAACATTAGCATCTCCTGTGCTGACATTTCACTCCTATATTACAGGAGTTACACACAAGCTTTAAAAAAATTAATAAAGTGCTTCTCTTCTTCATTCTCCCACTGAGAGCTTTGATTTCCAGAGTATGAAACGAAATAACCAACATAACAACATTCTCCACTTCTAAGGGACAGTGCCAGACTCATTCAGTTGCTATTGGTTATAGAGAGTAGGATGTGAGGGAGCTATTTCAGATCACGGATTATTTGTTCTGGCTGCATTGGACATCCCTTTAGTGGAGCTTTAGAGCCCTGTAGACAGAAAAGTTTGGGTAGGAGCTGGAAGGGAGAGGGCTTGATGAAGTAACCTCTTCCTTTCTCCTCCCAGAGTTACTCCTGCTATTCCCCAAGAAGGATATTTAAAAGCAAAGCATCCAAGCCCCTGCCCCTCCTCGCTTGCGAGGCAGACAGAAGACACCGTGCCTCCCCAGCTGCCTGCTCCCAGCACCCAACCCCTCTTAAAAATAAGTGTGTCGGGGAATTTTCTTCTTTTTTTTGCTTGGAAGTTTCCCTTTTCATTTCCAGACACCTCCAGGGGATCTGCCACTGTGTAAATACCCTTTCCCCATCCCCAAAGCGTTTGGGAGAGTGGATTTCCCGAGCTGGCCTGTTCTTCCTGAGGCTAGTGGTGTGTCTGATGGAAAACACGAGCCCCACACGTGAGCTAYGGGCTGGAAACGTGCCGCCGCTGGGATCTCGTTACGAAATAAACAGCAGCCTTTTCTTGTCCAAGATCACTTTTATTTCCCTTGTTTCATTAACTTCAGTGTCTGTTTGGTCTCACATATCCACGCTGACAGGGAATTCACGCCGACTGCAGAATTTGGGCAGCACCTCCCCGAGCCCGCGGGCTGCCGTCGGTGATGCCGCTGGCTTGGCCGTGCCCCCGACCAGCAAACGCATCGCTCTGCTGAGGGGTTTAATTTGGGACGAGGGGAACGAGCAGATCCGCTCCCTCTCCTCCACCTAGCCACAACCCCCTTCGTACGGCTGTCTTGGACCATTTATTTTTCTCTCCTATGGTGGACCAGAAACCCTGGGCACTGTGCTTCTCGCCGGTCCCCTACGAGCTGTAGTTTCCCCCTTCTCTGACTYTTCCCGTGACACAACCTGTTCCTTTTAAGAAACAAAACCTCTTCTGACGCTGTCAGGACTATCTGCAGCCTGGGAACTGCTCCTTGCTGCCCCAGTGAAAACCTTAGTCCAGCTATAAAGGTCCTCACGCCACCGACGTGGCTGGGAAGCCCCTCTCTGCCTCCAGCCCCAAAAAAGCCCCTCTCCTCCCYGGGGCCTCGCAGCGCTCTCCGGAGACAGAGCTCTATGGCTCTATTTATTTGGAGTAATTAATCTCTCTCTCTCTCCCCCCCCAGTTACAAATTAGGATGTAAGGGTGAGTTTTGGCTCTCTGGATATGGACTTTGCTGCATTGCATACACACMCCCCCCCCCCCGCCCCTCCCAAAATTTAGTGCTGTGAATTGCTGAGAACGTTGGTCCGTTGTGGTTCCCCCGCGCGTACTGAGCCCGCCCGATGGCTTTCAGCATCTGTAGGCACTGCTGCCGGTTTGTTTTCTTGAGAAAAAAAATCATATACTGGTCTGCTATAAATTCAATGATACAATCCTTAGTTCTGAAGATATAGTTTCCATATAGTTTATAAACATTATAAGACATACATATGGATAATTGAGGGGAAGGGGGGAGCCTGTGCATTTGTTGGGGTTGGTTTTTGTTTCAGATGTGTGAACATGGTTACAAAAAACAGCACCTCCTGCGGGTACCTCATTTCTTTAAGTGTTGGGTTTGTTGGGTATTTTTGTTTAATTCCACCTCTAATCAGTCTTTCCTTTGGTTGTTGGCTACTCCAAGCCCAGCGGGCAAGCCCTGTTCTGCTGTAATGCCTGAGATATTCAGGGGTTTGAGATTGTCTTCTAAGAGATTCCCAGCCAACTCTGGCCTCTGGGTTTGGAGCCAAAAGGGCTAAAACGTGGGAGAACCAATGTCCGTATTACATCGGTATCAGTGTCCTTGCACTCGCTTTCAGAGAAACAGCGTAGGCTTAATTGGTGATCGTTTTTACAGCAATTATGTTCCTTTTGGTAATTGGAGGGGTCGTTCAGAGCGCTCTCAAATGAACGGGATTTCACAAGAGCATGGATACAGTCCATTTGTCCGGTTGTTGTCACCGACGAATTGGCTACCGTCCCCGTTATCTGGGTTTTTGTAAGGTTGGCTTTTTTTGTTGTAGGTGCTCGGTTAGGCTGCTTGTGACAAGGTGTGATAATGCCTTTTAATCCGCTCCCGCTGCATTCGGCACAGTCCGCGTTGGCAGCCTGGCCGGGCACGGAGAGACCGTCAGAAGCCGAGACAACGTTCTTCCCTTCGCCAGGCCAACGCTCGCCACGTACAAAAAAAGAAGAAGAAAAGAAACTCTGGTCCTTTGTAGATTGGTGGCAGTACAGATTCGCTCTGTCCGCAGCTGGGGGCTCAGCGTATGACGGCCGCTAACACCATCATAAAAACCAGGAGCGATGCCCTGAGCCCCGAGCAGCCGGCTGCCTGCTGGACCCCGCTGGGGGGGCGGATGGGCGTCCGCCGGGTACACTTACCCTTGCGTTTGGGGGGGAGCGTTGGCATCACCCCGAAACTGAATTTGTGCTGATAATCAGGCACATAGTCTGGAACCTCCTGCCCATTTTTCCGTGGCCCCAAGGATACCGGTTTAGAGGTTCGGTTACGGCTTTTGTGGCTGGTGCAGTTCTTGCCGGGTTTGCGATAGCCCGGCCGGGAGCTGGGGGGGGCGGCGGGCTGGCTGCTGTGCAAACTGTTCTCGGCCCCTCTCTCCTTCCCCTTCTCCTTGGAGGACTGGTGAGGGTGGTGGGTTTTGGAGGCTCCTCTGTCTGCTGTGGAGAAAGTATGTGTTTTTATCTGATGGAGCGACTCGGACCCCGAACAGTTCCTAAAGTCTTCTGCTCTTAGCACCTTGAGGTCCTTGCCGTGCATCTGCTCGGGGGACTCACAGATGACGCTGGAGCTGGAGCCTCTGAATCTGTGCAGCCATTCCCAGAGCGAACGGGCTTTGCAATCGCAGCTCCACGGGTTCCCGTTCAGCCTGAGAAACTCCAGGGCTCCCAGGTGGGCCAGGCAGTCCCCCTGCAGCTCCGAGAGGCTGTTATTGAACAGAAAAAGGGTGGTCAATCTTCGGAGGTCGTGAAAAGCCCGCCTGTGAATCCACTGCAGCTGATTTTGATGGATGAGCAGCCGATCCAGGTTTATTAGTCCCCTGAACGTGTTCTGATGGAGGCTCCAGAGCTTGTTTCCATGGAGAAAAAGATGGCTGAGGTTAACCAAGTCAACAAAAATATCATCCTGAAGGAACTCGATGTGGTTGTCTTGCAGGTAAAGGTATTGCAGGTTGTGGAGGCCACCGAATATCCCGCTGGGGAGGGAGCTCAGCCCACACTTGTACAGATACAAGGCATGGAGTTTCACCAGCCCTTGGAAAGTGTCTGCAGCTAAAGCCCTTAAGTAGCGGTTGTCCCCCAGGTCCAGCTCTTCCAGGTTGACGAACCCGTCGAAGGTGTTGGGGTCGATGAAGGTGATGTTGTTGGAGTAGATCCAGAGGGTAACCATGGAGGGGCTGAAGTGGCCCCGCAGCAGCAAGGTGATCTGGTTGTTCTGGAGGAAGATCCTCTCGCTGTCCTCGGGGATGCCCTCGGGGATGGTGACGAAGTTGTGAGCCTGGCAGCTGACGGTCATCGGGGATGGGTAGCACACACAGTCAGTGGGGCAGCCCAGGGTGCCGGGCACCTTCAGCCCCAGCAGCACCAGGAGCAGCTCTGCAAACCCCCCTGTGCGGAGAGAGGGGAGAGCAGCGTCAGCAGGGACTCGGGCACCCCCCCTGCCCACCCATCGCCGCCGTGGGGACTATTCCAGGTGAAAAACGCCTCTAATTAACTCAGCCCTCCTCTCTGCTGATGAATTACCCACGGAAACGACTGCGGCTGTGATGAGTGGGCTCATCACCCACGGTAGTTTAAACGTGATGTATGGAGTACTCCCTGCCTCCTCGCCCTGCCTGCAACAGGCAGGCGGTTGCGCTCCCAGCCCCAACCGGGCAGGAGAAACTTTCTCGGGGGAATTCACGCTGGCAGTGCAGGCAGCACAGCCCTCTGCCTGCAGGCAGGCAGCGCAGTCGGGGGAAAGGCAGTTGTACAAATGTGTGAGAGCAAACAGAGGAGATGCAAACCCTCATAGGTGTCCACCCCTCCCGTAACGCATCTCTTAAATAGCCCGTGCTTACGTATCGGAAAGGAAAAGCTTTAGTAATTCCCAGCGAATCACCTAAAATTACATGTGTGCAGCGCATCTGCACAGCACACCCAGCTCCCCCAAAGCCGCAGACCCATCCCCGCCATCTCTTTTTACTACAGTTGTTAGACAGCCCCATCCACCCTGAAAACCAAGTGATTTACAGGAAAATATGTTGTCAGCAGTTGGTGGAAAAGGCTGAGCTAAAAACTCCGTTTGGAAGTGGGATGCTCAGACATATTTTTAAATGGATGTCCTGTGGCAAAGCATATTGCATCCTCTAATGCTACAGTATGTGCTTGTGACCGGGGCTTTCTCGCGGCAGAGAAGAAGCGGTGAGCAAGGCAGTAATCATCCCCTCCCTCTGCTCAGCTCTCAGAGTACCGGTTTCGCCGCCCCGTTCCCATCTCGCTCCCACTCCTCGCACCAGGCTCGCTTTCAGGCTATTCCTTCTGCGCCAAGTGGCTTTTCAGACTCATTGCACCAGACTTGTCGTTTCTCATTCAGATTTTCCTCCTAGATTTGGCTTTTTCCTCTTACACGCAAAATTTGCTCATGTCTAATGAATTCTGCCTCTGGACTTTACTGGGGAAAGGAGTAACATCGGAGCGGCATACAGCTGCCGGTGCCATCCTGCCCATGAGTCCTCGCCTTGCACTCGGCTTGTAATAATCTGAAAAACAAGAGTGRAAGTGGAGTTCATCTCTAATTACTCCATGTCGTTATCACCAGCTAGTCCATGAGCCTGGACCCCTTGGGCTTTTACAGTCCCTCTTTTCAGCGCCTACAGCTGAATACAAGTGGGAGGCAAAAAACCCTCACTGTTTTCTTATTAATTGTGTTTGAAATATAACTCCGTGGTTACCGTTGCCTTTTGCCTGGTATGGAGATCTATTACCGTATAGTTAACAGTGGGTGACCCGTCCATCTGGACCCATCCTTTCAACGCAAAGTTGTCACATTTTTAGATAAACTGGGTTATTCAGACTCTCCATAAATCACCAGTAAGAGGCAGTCATCTCTGACTGGGCTGTTAATGAAAAAAAAAATAGCATGGCTAGCCAAAGCGTTGGACCAAGCTTTGGCTGTGCTGAGAAGGGGGGTACTTCTTCCAGGCGCTACCCTTCAGAAATTAAGCACCGACTACCAGGAGGGATGTCTCATTCCTGCTCCGCTGCCAGAAAGGGGCTGTAAGTCGGGAACGTTTAATTCGCGACAACTCCTACGTCTGTGTAGGAAAAGGAATGTTCTCCAAGTCACCGCCGTGCCATTTTGGCTTTGCTGTCATGCCTTTGCAATGAGATAGGAGCTGTGCTGGTGGGAGCATCGTGCCGGCGCTGACTATCGAGCGCTCCCTGCCAAAACGGGAGCCCTCGCTGCAACTTGCCGTGCAAGCRCAGCCTGGGAAACAGCAGTATCCTGAGGATATTGTGATTATCTGAGTGCCAGATAACGATGGTAAAGATAAAGCTACATTTGCAGATACATTCTGCTGGGTTTTTTACCCGCGGATGTGCTTCACCAAGGTGGGACGGCTTCACGTTCCCCGTCTTACCTCAGTGACACTGAAGTACAAAGCCTTCTGTAGGTCTTATGTTTATTAGTAAAATCCTGCCAGGCACAAGCGCTGTGACGATCTCCCACATGCGGAGTCTGTTATTGCAAATACCAAATCACAAGGGTCTGAATCAATAAACCATCTCCCAGCTATAAGCAGCAGGTTGGAAGATTACATATTGCTTCCAAACAACAGTTTTATGCGCTCTTCTGTGACACGACAGTTGCCAGGCTAACGGGATTACTGACGGGAGGTGGAGCTGGGCAGGGATCTCGGAGCATACACGATTTCACGTATAGGGATGGTGATGACAGGCAGCTGTTAGCAATGTGCGGCGATGGACGAAGGCAGCCTGGGTCTCCCTGGAGCATGGCCAAGGTAGAGGCTCCTGCTGAAAGGGAGCGCGGTGTTTAACGGCTCCCTGCCTGCAGGGATAACTCCGGAGGTAAAGGTCAGAGGGAACTGAATCCATCTCTTTAACAGGAGTTTGTGAGTTAATGGCTGGAGTTCCTACGGAGAGGGAGATGTGACTCCCGTGGTCGTGGGTGGCGGTGGGGGTAGTCTGGGGTATTTCTGGTTCTCAGCTTCCCAAGAGTAGGATGGTAGGAAGAAAAGCCAGGGATGGCTTTCTACCTACGTGCTGCAACTTGGGGGTAAGGAGAATGGGGAAACAGAAGGATGGATGCTTAGAAAAAATAATAATTAGGTGGGCAGGACTTGGAAAGAGGAAACGTGTGGATGTGCTATGGGCACGTGGTCTCATCAAGGATGCTTTCCCTCCAAGCCCATAAAACCTGCCGATTGCCTAGTGCTGTGAGAAGCTGCTCCTGGGATGCCCTGGGCTTGGTCACAGTTTAAATCCAGGTATGAGAACCCCATAGAAACAAACAGGCTGTGGCCATGGAGCCACGAAGCTCCTGAGGCTGGTAACACCAGCATCGTGATGGCCAGCAGCCGAGCCCACCGGGATGAGACAGCCAGGAGTGCCTGGGTCTCACTGGGCTTCCCAGGCTGGAAAGCACTGGTGGGAGCTTCCCGGAGGTCCCAGCCTGGCTCCCGCGAGAGTTAGACCCTGCCTAACTTGTTGAACTCGTTATTCCTGACACAGCCCTTTTGACTTCATCTTGTAAAGGTTGCGAGGCAGATGGAGGGTCACCAGCATGTGTGTCGGAGCTCACCAGGGAGGGAGAGCTTCAAAAGCGGCACGGAAAAACCCTACAGAAACCTGCTGGTGAAATGAATAAAAACAAAGCCCTGCTGACACGGATAAAACCAGCAAGGGGGTGTTTATCTCCTGGCTTTCTCTGACTGATGCGCTGTGTCACCCCGGCTTCTGCTCGCCGTGTCCTTCTGCCGCCTCCTGCTTTTGACTGAGGTTTCAGTGATTGGAATGAATTCGTCCGACTGTCCAAACCATTTCCCATGTAGCATCTCTCTAATTGGGCATTAATTAGGCATCAGTTAACGAATGCTTGAAATAATTTATCTTTGGATGCGTCCAGTTTGCAGTCTTACTTTTAACAGCATTAGACTCATTATTAGATTAACATCATTATAAATGTTCTCCATTACCTGCTTGTTTCCATTGTCTTAGTCTTATTACTGAGAGTGAAAATCACTCCTCCCGCATGCATTATTGATGAGTAAGGACTTTCTATATGTAGCATGGGATTAATTGTTATATAGCGTAATGCATTTAGCGTGAAGCCTCAATTTGTGCAAGAGCTGAAAGCGGCCAGAAGAATGCAGACGCCCGGAGCCAGCGTGCTCGGCCAGACACAGCACATCTCTCTCCAGCCCAGACCAGGTTCTTCCCGGACCGGTGCCAGCACAGGAAGAAATTTGAAAAAAAAAGCTGGTTTGATACCCAGGATCAGGGGGGGAAGGTTCGAAGGGCTGGAGCGCTTCTCTGCCACCGCGGCAGGGACGCTGGCCTCGGCTCTGCTCTGCGGGCAGCCTGTCCCCACGGCACTGCTCCATCCAGAGAGCARGGTGTACCTGCGCCGGCAGTTTTCTTGCATTTTAAGGCTTTTAACGCTTTACTGTATCTCGGAGCAAGGCAGAGCCTTGGTTTATTTAGGAAGATATAATGCCACTTATTTTCATTAGGAGTTTCAGGCTCAAGGCAAAGAAATCACTTAGGACAAGAAGAGATGCTTCAGCCCCCGGGGGGGATGCACCTGCAGAGCCCCCCAAAAGGCAGCCCCGCCACGAGCCCTCGCCACCCCTTGCCCATTCCCTCTTTGCGAGCTGCTTTTCTCAGATGGATGCTTTCACCTCTCCACCCGGACAAGCTATATGGGTCATGGCCCATCTAATTCTCCGGCAGGGTCTGGTCTCGAGGATGGAGCAGGTTGCTTCTCTTTCAAATCTCTCCTAAACCACCATCTGCTTTGGGAGACCCATCTTAGCTCATGTCTACATGCAACTTGACTGCCTGCTTACTGTGTCCATTACCGGTGCTGCTCAAGCTGTTAGATTTATAAGCTCTTTAGAGCAAAGCCCTCATCTTCTGGTTGCTGATTTATGTATCTTTACTGCCATAAAACACTAGGTATAGCTACTACATAATGTAAATAATAATACTTAACCAGAGCGAGCTACAAGTGGGGACAAAGCATCTGGCTTCTGCTCGCAGCTGGTATTATCAAAAAGGCAGACGCTTACTCATCACTCACCCTCTTCGGAGGCCAAATTCACACCTGGTGTAACACCACCACGTTGCCGTCTACGAGCTCCAGAGAGAGATTTTCCTGCCCTGTTCACACCCTGGATCTATCAAAGGATGCTTTCTAAATCCACCCCGAGTGAACTGGGGCACAAAGATACGACTACGACCCCCGGGGGAAAATATACTTTGAAACTTGGGAACTAACTCAGACGGGGATGTTCGCACCGCCATAGAGAGAAATTGTTGTTTAGGGAGAAGAAGAAGCCTCAAATGTTCACAATTTCATCTGCCAAGTGAAGGACGATGAAAGGCAAGGCCGGAGCAGCGACAGCAACTGGGCGCGAGCCAAGAGCAAAACTTCAGATCTGGGACGGTTTGACAAAGCAGTGTCAGACCTGTGCTTAGTAGCTGCAGGGGGGGGGGGTGTTCTCTTTTTTTTTTTTTCTTTTTTTTTGCAACACAGAGGATAAAATAAACAAGCCCGCCCTGACTGTCACAAAGACTAAATTCCCCAGCGAGCAGCAGCTTGCTTTCAGCCTCTCTGCAAAGCCCTTTAGGTGCTGCCCCGCGGTCCTGCAGCGCTCGGCAGCAGGAGCATCCTCGCTGGGTTTGCTCCCCTCAGCATCAGCTGCAGCTCCCAGCGCCGGGACACGGCACGGGGCTTTGCTTTCTGCGCGAGCTGCCTTTCAGCCGGAGAGTGGCAACCACCCATCCACCTTCATCATTTTTTTTGGGTTTTTTTTGCGAACGGTGTCATAAATAACTGACAGATCCCAGCTGTTTGGAGTTATGGTTTCTGATGGAGTGACAGCTGCTCCCAATCCCCCAGTCATCACCCCGGCAGTTCTGGAACATTTCAGCAACATAAAAATCATTGGAGATAATTTCGGTTTTGCATAATTTGGTTAGGCAAGCTGTGATTTAATGGCAATTATGACCTCCGAGGCAGAAGATGAGCTTGGAGGCTACTGGCTTCACACGACTTTAGCTTGGGGTGCCGCGTCAGGGATGTTCCAGGGAGAAGGTACTACAAGAAAAAATCCTTCTCCAGCAGCTGGAAATTGCATTTCTTTGCTGGCAAGTGGAAAGACTGTTCCCAGAGGAAGAAGCATACAAGGAAATTTGGAAGGAATATTGCTAAGGAGAGCTTTGGGAAGAGGCTGGTGCCAAAAGATGCATCGGAAGGTACCTTTTAAAGAAAAGCCGGGAAAAGGCTTTAGACTGGGGAGTGCTGCAGCCCCTGCGAACTCTTCTGTAGCACCAGTATCTCGCGTGTTAACTGGACTCCCTCCTGACCCCACTTTGGTAGCCCCAACGTTAAAAAGCAAATCCTCCTCACGCGGCCGGGATGGGAGAGCCAGCCGGTACTGGGAATGGGCCATGCCCTTTGCAGGCAGCTGCCTGCTTTGCGGGCAGCGCCCATTGCTCTCCCCTCTTACGGGGTTTCTCTCGCTCCGGGCTGTGTCGCCTCCTCTCCCGGGTGCTTCTCAGCCACCCTGGAGCTCCCTGGTTTGCATTTCTCCAGCGGTGACCGACCGGAGCAAACCCTTGGTCAGCCAGGCTGCGCCAGGCAGGTGGTTGAGGATGGAGAACCGTGCTCAGGAGCTCTGAGGACATCATGGTGCTTTAAGAGGAGCAAAACGTTGCTTAACAGCAGAAGTGGCTTTTGTCTGGAGCTCAGAAGGTCCAATTTCCCCCCCCTCCGTCACTGCTGTCAACCAGCTTGGAGTTTGCTGTGAGCTAAAGCTCAGGGCAGAGACCTGGGGTCAGCAGTACCCCAAAATCGAGTCCTTTTAGGGTGTCGCAAGTTCATTTTACATTTGCTGACCCGGTATCTGGAGCTATTCACCTTCCTCCACCAAAGTCGAGGCCAAGGTCACCTGGAAGTTTCTGGATGGTGGTCATTAACTCCTATTGCAGTTTGAAACCAGACCATAAATTTCATAGTGTAATAATGTAAAAATCAATAACTCTGTTTGAAACAATAGCTTTGTCTTCCATTTCAGCCGGCTCTGATATCTCCCCACGGACCGCGTCCCTCTGAATCACACAAATAAAGAGAGAGGAGCGATGGGTGGCGGGGCGGCTGCTCTCCCGCCGGGTGCCCGGCCCCTCCGTCATTACAGATTCCATTAGTTAATTTATTCCTCTCTTGCAGTTAAACTCGAGGATGATTTAAAAGGAAAAAAAAAAATTAAAAAGGGAGCCTTTTCTGCTCAGTCTCTTTGACATCCCGCCCGATGCGGCGTCCCTGAGGCTTTCCGTGCGAGGGATGCCCAAGCCCCCACTGCCCATCGCTATGGGCAGCGCAGCCAAAACCCAAAACGCTCCTGGAAAGATGGAGCGCCAACTCACACAGGCAAAAAAAAAATTAAAGTCCGTTCTTTTCCAGCTCTGGCTTTCGGGGCGAGGCAGGTCTGGCTTCCTTTGCTTGCTTATTTTCCGTTGTTTGCTGTAGCACTGACTCAAAATATACGTCGAGAGGCAGGATTGTCTTTCACATGTTGGTGGATGTGTGATCCTCAAAAACAAATTAGCACCGATTCACTTCTATATAGAGTGCAGCCATCAGGGAATCACTCCTGAATTCACAGCGAAGGAAAGTAATAATGCTTCCAGCACGCTAATCCTCTCCGAGAGCAGCCCCTGAACTCTCTCCCGGTGCTGGAGGCACCACTGGAAATTACAATTGTACTGAAAAAATAATAAATAAATACAGACATTGGCAGGGTTTATGCTGGTCCAGAGGATTTGTACCCTAATGTGGAACTCCCCGTTTAATTAGCACTCCTCTCTGTGTCTGCATCTCCTCCTCCCGCTGCTCCAGCTAAAGAAAAAGGGGAAAAAAAAGGAGGCCGATGGTGGAAGCGGCTGTGGGATTGGAAATTCGGCTATAGAAATTTGTTTAATTTAAATGCTTGTTTCAGGACTAACATATGCAGAAACAGAGGGAGTGTAGAGTGTGTTTTCCCTGTGTAATCTGCTCTGCTTAACCCCAGTTTGCAGTACGCCTTCCACTGCAGCAATGCCCTTGGAGTACAGCTGCAGTCGGATGCTGCTGGTCCTACGGCTGCAGGCACGGGGCACAAACCCGGTACCTCGGTGCAGAGCCTAAAAGCCAGCGCTGGGGAGAAGATTGTCTAAATCAGAGGCTGGGCTGCTGTTTGCATGGGGTTGGAGGCAGATCTTTAGAATAGAATAGAACAGAACAGAACAGAATAGAATATTTCAGTTGGAAGGGACCTACAACGATCATCTAGTCCAACTGCCTGACCACTTCAGGGCTGACCAAAAGTTAAAGCTTATTATTAAGGGCATTGTCCAAGTGCCTCTTAAACACTGACAGGCTTGGGGCATCGACCACCTCTCTAGGAAGCCTGTTCCAGTGTTTGACCACCCTCTCGGTAGAGAAATGCTTCCTAATGTCCGGTCTAAACCTCCCCTGGTGCAGCTTTGAACCATTCCCATGCATCCTATCACTGGATACCAGGGAGAAGAGATCATCTTCTTCTCCTGACTCTCCTTTCCCTGCTGCCAGAGGGTTTATTGTGCCCCTGCGTCTCATCCCATTGCACGTGATGGACCAGCGTCTCAAAAGCCACTGGGACCTTCCCAGAGCAGAGGCACGCCGGAGGGAAACAGCACGTCTGGCTTCACAGATGGATGAATTGAGTCCTTGGGTCCTGCCGCGGCTGGAGGTGTCGATGGACACCACGATGCTCCCGCTCCTCCGGGAGAGCACAGCATGGCCCAGGGGACACCCCGAGCTCGGCGTGCATAGATACTGCAGGATTTCAGGCACAGCCAGCGACTTCACCGACTCCCGGCGCTGCCGTCCTGACCCCCAGCAGGCACCAGGCATCCTCTGCTGGTCCCTGGCACAGGACAGGGCTCCGGCGGGACACGCCACCAGCCTGCAGCGAAGCCGGGATGGGAATTGGCAAAGGACAGAGACATCTTGAGGTCCTCAAGAAGGGACTAATAATTCCAATTGCCCCCAAGGAGAGAGAAGTACAGGAGGATGACTTGAGCTTAGTGGATTGTCTGAGGCTTTGAGGGGATCATCAGATACTTCCACTCCCTTTTTGTCCTGAGGTGACAACTTTTCCTTCCCATTCACAGAAATGCAAAGTAGTTCAATTCACAGTACTTATAAGGACGGTGTCCTTTGTAAAACAGCCAGCTAGAGAACCCTCCGAGGTGCTTTACAGCAAAACAATTGCAGATGAAATGACAAAACCCACCCCAGATGAGCACCAGCCAGATCGGTATCAAATGCTGAACAAGCTCATGTGTAGCGAAAGCAGATTCACCAGCTCATTTCCCTGCCAGCGGCTGGCTGGGACCTATGAAGAATTTCTTTAGGATCAGAAATATAGCCAGGACAGAGCAAATGTGAGATGGAAGAGCAAAGTGGCAGCTGCCCAGGCTCTCGGTGCACGCTCGGCTGCCCTGCCATCCAGCCCACATCCACAGGAGACGCAAAAAGCGGAGGCTGCAGAAAACCAGGGATGCACTGGATGGACTGACTGGGACAGTTCTTTACCTGGATGGAGCAGGGAGCGGATGACGGCCCGAAACAGGGAGGCGAAGGGCCCTTCTGCAGTGTTTTTATGCTAGCATGGCTAACAGGGAGAGAATTAGCTCTATAAACGTGTAATCCTGCTGAGGTCCCGACCCCAGCAGTGTCCTGTGCCACCGAGATCCACAAGCCAATTACGTACCATGCCGCGTAGGCTCCCTTTCATCCCTTTTCAGTCTTTCTGCATTTCAGATTTACTGGATGTCCTTGCGTTTGGTGGAGAAGAGGGCAAATTGGAGCCTGTCATGTACCTTCTTCCCCATTCAGTGGTACATCATTCCACCTGCAGCAGGGGGGAAGGAGACTGACGGGCGGGCATCAAAGCCACCAGCTCTGTCACATTTTCTTCCCACAAAGAAAAATAAAAAGCGATGGCGTCATTTGGAGCCCAGCCTGCAGCCTCGGGTCTCTCTCCCGCACCCGAAATGGGCAGCAGCACCTTTCCCCAGGCCCTTGGTCTCCTCTCAGGGTGGGTACGTGATGCCATGAGCCCTCCAAGTGAACATCCCTGCGGGTCGGCAGCCAAGCGAGCATCGCAGACACCGGCAAAACCCCATCCCCACCGGAGACGTGTGCCAGCACGCTGGGTCGTGGGCACGGCTGCCTTTCAGAGACCTGTCCTGTGCTTTGCACTGAACTTTTTACCAGCTCGCAAAAAGCACAGCGATAAAAGCAGAGCAGCGTGAATAGCTGCGCTCCGCCGCTCCTCTGCCCATCATCCGGGGCCGACCTGCGCCTCGCACGGGGGCCGTTAGGAGGTTTAATGAGCCACTGGGGAGACGCCACATGCCCAGTTAGATGTCGGGCATCGTTACGCTCCCGCATGGCTCTTGGGGTGCAGGGGGGATGTGGGGGAGCTGAGGACGGGGGGGGGTCACCGCTCGCTGAGCATCAATGCTTTGCCAAGCCTCTGAAATCTGTACAGTTGGACGGCAGGCGTCTGGAGCAGTTGGGTGCTGGGAATTAATGTGTGAGTGATGAACGTGGTTGGGACACGGCACTTTGCTAATATCCTGCTTTGTCTAGCTCCGATGCTGGCATTTCATCTCAAAATATCCCCCCGTGCATCCCCTCAGGAATGGACTTCATGGAGATGCTGCACATCCCCCGGCRCCACGCAAGTGCCTGCATTAAAAACTTAATAAAAATAGCTTGTTAACAGGATGCGTTGCCATCGCCGGTGGCTTGCGAGCTTGCTGCCGATCTCTGTGCCTTGAATGCAGCAAGGCCAAGTAATTATGGGACGGGGGCTGCAAGGTCTCGACAGTCTAATTTCTATTAATTATAGCCTGCGCGTGATCCAGTTGCAGTGGAAAGGGGAGACGGGGAGATGGTAAATCATTGCAGGGGCTGGGGAGGGAACAGGAGATGCTGAAAGACGCTGAGAAGTGGTACCTGCTCTGCACCCGGGGCAGGCAGGGGGCCAGGGAAGGGGATGTGACCCCAGCCCCAAACTAGGTGGATTATTTTGGGTGGTTTGTAACTGGTGGGGAAGGAGGACAATGTTTCTGCACACAGAGTGGAGGGCCAGGAAAAGTATTCATGGACCGAAGCGGGTGTATGGGAATTGAGGCGATGCTCGCAGTGGCTGTGACCTGCGGCCGCCGCAGAGACAGGGCTGTAACYGCAGCGTGGGGCCACGCGTGAGCACGTGGAGGGGCTGGAGGGGAGCGTACGGGCAGGGAGGTGCTGCCTGAGCTGCCAAAGCCCCCCTAAATGCGGAGGGGGGCGAGGAGGAGACCACACCGGCCCCGCGGTCCTGTCCCTCTGCTGGCTCCGGCGATTTCCTACTGCTTTAGGAGTCAGTTAAAAACTCAAAGTCAACGTCCTTGCTTTCCCCGTGACGGGCAGGGCTGCCATTCGATGCACAGTACAACCCTCATGGCCCGGCTGCCGTGGTGGGGGGACGCGGCAGGGGTCGGGCTCCTTTGCCCTCCACCTTTTGGAGCCCTGCCCTGCTGCCAGCAGCTGCCAACGCCCCTCGCATGACGCCCATCGCTTCCCATCAAGCTAATCAGAGCCCATTTCTCAGTAAGTCGTTATAAATCCTGTTATGATCCCTTCTCCGCTAGGTAATAATGGTGAGCGCGAGACATGCATTGGCGTAAAGCCACCCATGCCAGCGTTCGTCTGTGCTAGCAGTGGGATGGACAAGTCGGGCATCRGACCCTCGCCAATCCATCCCCAAGACTGCCCGAGGATGAGGAGGATGAGCCAGAAATATAAGGAAAAAACCTGCAGCTGCATCTGAAGAGGGGTGTACCGCGGGCTGGCAGGTGCGCACCTCCATGCCAGTGGTACCCGAGCCTCTCCAGGAGCAGATGTTCCTGCTGGGGATGGACAGGCTGGAGCCCACAGCCCAAAATTCCTATGTATAGGAATACCGCTGCAGAGAAATACTGCGAGCTGGAGAGAAGCAGGGTATGGCCGAGCAGTGAGAGCGTCCGACCCAGCTGCACTGGGGAAGGAGCTGGGGCAGGGCTGGGGGATGCRTTGGGGGCATTGTCCGGCTGCGGGGGCAGTGACACCCATTTTTTGGAGCTGCTGACTTGGCAGAAGCGGGGGATGCGGAATGGCCGTGGGGATTGTGCCCGCTGGCCCACAGTGCTCATAAAGAGTTTGCTTTGAGCGCTGCCATCTGCCYTCAAAAGCAATCCTGCTACCTGCGTGGTGAGCAAGCATCCTTTCCTCCCCCTCCCAGTTTGCCAGCATCCTTCTGGGACTGGRCAGGCTGTGCAAACTGGTCTGAGGGGACTGGACACAGCTTTTGGGAATGCAGCGCTGCTTACTGATGCTCAGCCGSGCTGTTCCTAAAATACACAACCCATCCCCAAAGGAACATCTCTGATGGATGGCTCAGCTCCTGCAAAAGGGGCTGGGGGAGGCTGGGGGGGGGCAGCTGCTTTCCCCCCGGCCCCGCTGCCCTTCCCAGCGCCGTCACGGAGGACTAAGGGGCTGCAGCTGCATCGGTGCCAGGGTCCCRGTGTCAGGGTCCTGGCTGCAGACATGTGGCACCGACCCGGCAGCAGCCGAAATGGCCGGGCCAGCCACAGTGGGGAGGTATTTATGGCAAGAAGCAACAGGCCGGGCTATATGGAGTGACAGGGATGTTTTACTCTTGGCCTCCTCACGTCGTGTTGCTTAAATGCACATTTTGCGAAGTTAAAACAAATCGCAAACAGCAGAAATTGGGGTTTTTTTAGGGGGGAAAAAAAAAGGAAGATCTTGGCAGAAGGATAAAGGAAGGCAACTGAAATGCTCATTAAAACTGAGGGGCTCTGTTTCCCTGTCCAAGTGGCCACATCTTCTCCGGAGGCTCCCAGCTGCTTTGAAATGCCTTGTCAGACAAAGCCTTTCATCCTACCTGATTCTGGCTAAATTCATGGACCCAGACATTTTTGCTGGAAACGGGAAAGAGGGAGCAACTCCGTTCTGACTTTTCACTTCCCATCTGATTGCTGTTGATACAATTTATTCCTATGACAGCATCTGCTGCTTTCATGGGTTTTTTATTCTGAAGTACAACTCGTCTTTGTTACTCCCATTTTCGGGCCTTTCATCATTTGAGTCACAACATAAAAGGCATTTAAACACTCCCGTTTGGAAACCAGACTGGGGGAGAGGGTGGGAGCAGGGAGACGCCGTGTCTCCCCAGCCCCAGCCCTCCTCCGGCGCAGGATGGGGTGTCCCGGTGTGCCGCAGCCCCGCCACGCTTCCCCCATGCCTCCTGCCGAAGATGGTGGTGATGGAGCATCGTGTTTCCATTTTAGAGCCATGCTGTGAAATTCAGATATGGTTTTTAGGTGCAGCTTCACGCGGAGCCCTGCGTCCCGCATCTCTGCCAGGGCAGCATCTCTCCTGGCCACCACCGACCCCCGAGCTCTGCCCTGCTCGCTGCCAGCATTCCCAGGGGCTCCGTGCCCTCCTCATCAGCCAAACCTCTCGTTAGACAACTAATTGCCTTTTGCTGCTCCAGCTCAGGCTGTGGTGCACAGCTCCCCGTGCCCTCATGCCGGGGGGGCTCTGCCACCCCTCGCTGCCACCTGCACCCCCTCCGAGCTCACCGGGGTCTCTCATCCCCACCAGTGCTGGCAGATCCCACTCTGCTGTGGTGTCTGCTGAGCTACCGGAGACATCAGGGAGTTCACAGCTACCCACAGAGACCTACTGGAGTCTAATAATAGTGCTGTGGTGTCGCACCAGCGCAGAGCTGGAACGGCTACGTCTGGCGGGGAGAGGCCATTGCTGGCTGCCTCCGTCTGCCCGGGCTCCTGCCTGCTCAGCTGGAAGAGAAACGCCTTTCCCTGGAACCCCTGCCCTGCCCAGCTCCTCTCCATCCCGGCACCCAGCTCCACTCTGCTCCCTCCCGCAGCCCCCACTGCGGCTCACGGCCAGTTCTCCACGCTACAAAGATCCCCTGCACAAAGCATCGTGGCTTGCGCCGCTCCCCAAAACCCTCCCCGTGCAAACACGGGGAGCAYCAGGCTCCATGCCTGCCACAGGATTCGGCCCCTGCAGAGGAGCCACCAGGGCCACAGAACGGGCAGCATCCACCCCACCACGCTCCCAGCTTGGCGCTGGCGTGAGCATCCTTGGGGTACGGTGGCCTGACCCCCTCCTGCTTTGATTCCCCTGCCATATTTTTCACTCCAGTAAGTGCCGAGCTTCTGCCGGCCTCCAACAGGCTTCCTTTGGAGGCACTTACAAAGAAACCCCTGCAAAATTTTCTCATGCTGTCGCTCTCCTGGTGAGGGCACAGAGCAGCCCTCATGTGCCGCAGGCGTTGCCAGCACCTGAGCATCCTCAAGCAACATCCCTCATCCCACCCAGCATCTCCCGCCCTTCCCTGGATCCCATCCCTCGTCCCCCAGCTCCCAGGAAAGTGAGCGCAGCTGCAAACTGCGCTGCCGCTTATTGGAATAACCTTCCAGGTTTCATTTAGCACCACTCGCTTCCCACCCCACCTTCCCATCGTCAGCACTTTACCAATTGCAACTTTTAACTCATTGTGCCCAGGAAGCCCGAGAGCGGCTGCTGCCGGAAGGACATGGGGTCCCTCCACTCCCCATCGCTGCTCCCTCCCCCAAACGAAGGGCCAGCCTAACGAAGGGTCGTGCAGGTGAACACCACACCGACCGCAGCACGTATGGTCCCACTCCTGCTCCCTGCTCACCCCATGAGCTTCTCCAAAGCTTTGGGGAAAAAGCAATGCATCCCGGCAGACCAAAAATCCCGAGCGAGATCCCGGCCATTGCCTGGGAGCATAAATCAGCGCATCGCTGGGCAGGGAGGAGGCGAGAGATCCCAACGGCTATCCGAGTGCGCTGTCTGCCTGAGACTTATTAAATTATAGCTCTCAAGTTCAGCATCTGAGCCCGGCGCAGCAGGGACCACGGCCGGGAGGGAGGCGGGTTACAGCCCCCTAATTCAATCAAGGGGCAGAGGCGATGGCGCAGGCGGTGGGGGACAAGAGCCGGCGCTGTCGATCCAGAGAGAGCAAGGCTTTGGCAGCCTTCCCGGCCGGCTCTGCCCCCCCGGCTGCTCACGGAGCTTGCAGCTGCACTTCCTAATACACCGGGAACGGCTCCGTGTCTCCGTTAAGGGCTGGGGGTGTGATGAAGCCACGGTCCTGGGGCTGGGCCGGCCGGCGGGGAGCGGGGCATCGGTGCCACTGTATGGATTTGCACTGATGAAAGACCACTTGCACTGAAAGGTGGGATGCTCCCGGCCCCACAGCTGCACAGCTTCCAGCACAAAGAGAAAATGGGCCAAGAAAGGAGAGCCTGAGGTGTTTTTTACATAAGTCCGAGACGCAGGGATGAAGTGCCATTTCCCAACTGACACCATGAACCGGCGAGCGTGACTAAAACTCGGGGAGGGTTTGCATAATGGGGACGCACGTTTCTGCTCTGCCCAGGGGTTCAGGTACCATGGTGATGCGCATGGCATCAAAACTTCGACAGCTACTCAGGGAGATGAGGACGGAGGGACACAATCGGGTGAGAAAGAGAGAGGAGGGAGCTGGGAAGGCAAACGCTTTCCCTGAAAGCATTTACAAGGTCAACGATTATACGTGGAGCAGAGCGAGGATTTGGCTCAGGCAAGGGAGTCGGACCGCGCCGGGATGCTTGGCGGGAGGAAGACAAACGCCCAGCTCCCACGCCGGCACTGAATTACCCAGCCGAGGGCTAAGCGAGATACCGAGACAAGGTCGCGGTCCCACCGGAGCGGCGAGGGCGGTGCGAGAGCTCTGGCTGGGCCAGCTCCTGCCTCCGCGGCAGCAAATTCAATCGTGGCGAATAACAGAGTGGAACAAAATCCAGCAATGCAATAAAATCGTCCGGCGTCTTGTTCGCCTGAAGCCGAGCGAGCACAAGCAGCCGGGGTTTGTGCAGGAGGCAGCACGGCCTCTGCGGGTAACCTCAAGTCTGGGGAGCCCAGCAAGGGGAGGGAGGGTTTTAAATGGCCTTTTGTGTGCTTTCCACGGGTGACAGGTCACCCCGCTGCCACCGAGGCTCCCGGGGAGAGGAACGGGACCACCGGATTTCTGAGCAGGGGAGAGATGCTGATTCCTTAAGAAACAGGGAGGCGAAATCCAATTGTGCAGCATCCGCGGCTGCCATTAACCTGTCTGTGTACTCCCGCGGCCGCCCATTCCTCTCCGCCTGACAGCCGGGGCTGCCCGGCACACACTGCCCCGGCTGCCCAGGGATTTGTTTCTGCCTGCTACAGCGGCATAGCCAGCACSGCTGAACTGTGCCACAGGCGTTTCTCCGGTGCTTTGCTCTGCTTCCAAAATGGAGAGCTGGCTAAATGTCCCCCGATGAACAGGGGAGCCATGGCATGGATTACCGGAGCAGGAGAAATGGTGGCAGCACGTGGTGGGTGGCTGCAGGAGGAGCTGCCGGAGCAAACCGCAGCTCCAAACCCCAAACCTGAGGCCAGGAAAGAAAATGGCATCGGAGGGTCATTGAAGGAGGGTCTTTGGGATAGTTGGCATTTGGCTGCTGGGGGGGGGGGAAAGGCGGCATCTGGACCCGCATCGCTCAGCCCTGCGCTCGCCCTGGCCCACGGAGAGGCTGAAAGCGAGTTGATGGAGAGGGCGGGAGACGGGAAGGGAGAGGAGAGGTGCGGAGCGGGGAGGAGGCGCAGCCGGCCCCACCAGCCACCTCGCCTCTCTGCATCCCAGCTCCATTTGCAGATTTATTAAATYGAGAGCCAATTTCGACATCATTTCTTTCAAGCAGCTCCACCTTGCAGGTGTGCGGAATTTATTTGAGATAAAGAAAACCATTACAGAGAGACAGCAATCTTCAAAGACCACCTCGGAGACCTGAGAGAAATAAAAACACTAGCCCGTGCAAATGTGCAATTAAGTTTCAAAATACTYGTGCTCCATGAAAAGCTCCGTCCCTGCAGAGAACAGGCCTTTAAGGCAATTTTCTTAAACCCTATTCAGCATTCACTCAAAAATGCCTTTTAAAAACAACATGTGATTTTTTTTCCCTCTCTGCCTCGCTCCTCCTCCCCCCTGCCCTCGCTCCATCGCTCCCAGGTGGGACCCAAACAGCTCCGGCGGGGCCGCGGTTCCTCCCCGTTTGGTGAGGGACGTGGGGCGCAGGGGGGTCCCATCCGCGTGGGGCACGGCTCCGTCCCATCCTCCGGTCACGTCAGATCCACAAACCAGGAATTTTTAGRGCCGGGTTTGTTATAAAAGGAGAGCGCGACACCAGCACGGCTCTGCCTGGGGACGGTTTGCCGACTATTCCCAGCCGCTGGAGCTTCGCATTCCTTATTCATGGGTCACTCTCTGCTCGGTGATTAATTAAAAATGCATAATTAACCTGTGGAACGCACTGCCACAAGGTATCGGGGAGGCCAGGAGCTTAGCGGGATTCGGGGGAGGATTATATGTTTAAATGGATAATGAGAACATCTGCTGGTACGTTAGCAGGGATCAAGCAGAATTAGGGAGACGAGCCCGGCTCGCCGCTGGCACGGGGTACAGGAGGGCATCCCCGGAGCCGGCTCGAGGGGGGCACCGCCGGTCCAGCCCCTGACCGCGGCAGAGATGCCAACATGCCCGTGCATGCTTGGGGAGCGAGATTTCGGGGCCAAGCGGGTGTGCTCGGGGACGGGGCAGTGCCGGTGCTGTCACCGCGGGGCTGGTTGCCTTTGGGCTGGAGGTGGCTGCCCGGGACGGATGAGGGTCACCGCACCGGCAGCTCCTTGCCAGAGCCCCCAAGCCAGCAGCCGCCTCTTGTATCCGGAGGCCAGTGGGGTGCCGGGGGCGGACCCTGACCCCCGAGGACACCCCAATAAGCTCAACCATAGCATCATTAAAACCCCGAGAGAGCACCCATCAGCTGCAGCACCTCCTGCAAATGACACCATGCTTGCATGCAAGGAGAAGGGCTTTGCAGATCATCTGTGCCACTGTCGGTGAGCTCCAAAGTTATGGCATGGGACCGAGAAGCCAAGGAAAGTGCAGGAGACGTAAGACCAAGCCACGGCCAAGCTGGCCATGCAGCGTAGCCCAGCTCCAGGACACGTGGCACATGCAAGGGGCAGTTGCTGGAGGTCTCCAGCCTCCGGACACCACGTGGCTCCCGGGGCTGAGCCTGGCACAGACCCTTCTGCCCGTTGCAGCATCCTTCATCCACCCTGGGCTCCGCGCTGATGCACGGACACCTCCCACCATCCCCCCTTGCACGGGTGGCACAGACCACTTGCTTTGCTTCATTTCCCCCCGACCCCAGCCCCAGAAGTTTTCTTAGAAAAGCCTGGCAGAGAAGCCAGCAACTGTAGAGAAAACTCTGGGCTGATGGCACGATTATTAAATCCCCGTCCACAATCCCCTCTAGGTTCAAGCGGTGGCTCTTTTACATCGTAAATCTGCCACTCCATCATTAGCACTARCTAATGGTTGTCAAAGGCCTGGGAACCATGACGTGTTGGGGTACAGAAGCGCTGAGGACTCTCAGCCATGTCCCCGAGACCTGGGGGGTATCCCCAGCCCTTCATCTGGCGGCACAGCCAGGGCAATGCCAGATGCCCGGCACGGCTCCGGCTTTTCAGCAGCTTGGAGCAAGGAGAGGAGCTATCCCCTGCCTGGGGGAGATGCTGGAGCCCAGGAGATGCTCAGCCCTCCTGGTGAGAGCCAGGATGCTCCCACTCTCCCTTCACAGCATTTGAGAGGTGACGCCACGGATGCAGCAAGACGGGGCGACTGGAGGCATTTTGGGTGCCGCGGCCCTCCCCGGCCTCACTGCCCGTCCCCCAGGATGAGGCGGCTGCAGCACATCGTGCTCAGCCTGCCGAGCATGGAGGGGATCTGCTGGGCCGGGGTTAATCTTGTTGTCACACTTTCCCTCCTTCTTGCTGGCTTGGCGCGCTTTGACCCGCTGTGAAATTGTGGCCAACAGCACTGAATATTTTAAGAGCAGCAATGCAGTCATGGCCGCGCGGCGGAGCAGCAAGGCAGGCCGGGAGCGGGGCTGGGCCCTCGCCTCCCCCCCGCCACCGCCAACCCATTAGCACAGTTCAGGGAAACCTAAAAAATTCAAAAGACACTGAAATATGCAGCATTTTGCTCTCTCTGGAAATGACGCGCTTCACTTCCCAGATGCTCCCGAGTAGGAGGTTGTAAATAAGCGGCTTTATGGCACGGGGGGTGTTGCTGATGGGGCTGTGGACTGCTGCAGAGCCCAGATTGAAACCCCGATCCCCGTCCTGCCCCTTGCCAGGGACAGGTCCGTGCTCAGGCTGGGGACAGCCCTGCGTCCGCCAGGCAACGGTGCCCATCCTCGCTAGTGCGGTGCGGAGGTATCAGCCATTAAAAGACCTTCACCTCTCCGTCCTTGGCCTCTGCCGGATGCTCTCTGCCTCTTTCCCCCAGGACATCCCCTCGCCGCATCCCTGTTCCCCTCGGCCGGGCGGCTGGCCAGGACATGGGTGCCGCAGGACCTGACGCAAATGCCTGTCCTCAGCACTTCTATCTGGGGCACGGTGGAGCAGCAGCGGCGAGGAATTAAGAAAAAAATAAAAAGCCGAAAAAAAAAGCCCTATTTGCATAAACCTCCCAAAAAGAGGAGCTGGAACCTGCACCCGGAGAGCCGGGGTGGCTGCAAGCGCCAGCCAGGGACCACTGGAGCTGATAGCGAGTGCAATAAGGAATAGGGGAGCATCGCCTGGACCAGGTCACGCTTTTCCACCGAGTCCCCGCACGTCCCCAAAGTGCTGCCCCGAGGCTCAACACCCCGTCCAGGAGTGACATTGGGACACTTTTGCATTCAGGTCTTAAGAGGGCAGATTAATCGCCGTGTGCTGGATCTGTCACGCGCGGGGATATATATTCTTCTCGGAATTTACAAGTAGTTCTGTCTGAGAAATAAACAACTGGAGATAAAAATTACATTGTCACCGTGCAGGTGTGATCGATGGAAGAGACAAGCCCTTGGAGCGCCGGCGAGGTGCCACCGGCACAACCCACCCTGGGAGCGCTGGCCCCCGGGAGATGCCGAAGGGGCTTGGGGAAAGGCGGCGGAGTGTGCTTCACCAACCCCAGCCCATCGTGTCCCTGTCCCAAAGGCCAGGGAAGGTGGGGACAGCCACCTAGGCCATTCCCAAGTGGTGAAGATGCCGAACGCTGGAGAAAACAATGCTGGTGATGGGTGACCATGAGGAGCACCCATGAAGCAGCTGTGGGAAGGATGCCTGGGGCAGAGCAGTCAGCGGCAGAGGGGGCTGCAGAACCCCAGGTCAGCTCCTTGTAAAACCCCCTTGGGCCCCGTCTCGAGCCCCCAGCCCTCCTCTCCAGTGTGTTTCCAAGGTCAGCGATGGGCAGAAGGCAGAGCCGGGCAGGCAGCCACCACAGCCCCCGGGGACCAAGGTGCGAGGAGGATTAATGGGGTTTACACCAGGCTCCTTTCTAGTTTGGTTTCTCCTTCATCTTTCTCCTGTGGCTGCATTGGCTTTGGCCAGGCTCGTCGCGGTGTCACAGAGTGCATCGCTTGCCGGGGTCACTGCCGCTCCCTGGGGAGGGACAGACGTAGGCTCCTTCATAGCTTAAATCTGAAGTCGCACTGAAAGCGGTAAAAAAGCATCGCGTGGATCCTCCCCCCAGCCTTCGGCATCCCAAGGAGCCAGGGCCCGGCTCGACCTGCCAGGATGGAGATCCCAAAACCAGCTAGGGCAGCCCGGCAGCCGGTCCCGCAACTGCATTGAGTCTATTAATAAACTCGAAGCAGCTGGTGGAGCCTCCGCCAAGCTGGTCCTCGGGATTTATCCACATTGCTCTGCCTTATCAGCCATGCTTTTCACAAGCACTTAAATTCAGGAGGAAAAGGAAAAAGTGAAATCAGATAGAAATCCAGGTCTGTTTGCTGTTTTCTCCAATGAAATGGTTCTGGGTAAACAGCAGACGCCTTTGATGAAATCCCAGCAGGCTTAAACAATAAAGCTGGTTACAAACTCAATCTGGTGCAGATATCAGATCTGAAATTGTTTCAAAAAACATGTCAACATTTTCTAATGCTGCTGCAAAACTTCCTCGGCACCTTGCCACAAGCCTGCGTCTGTGACGCAGGACCCATGCCGCTGTCCCGGCTCGCGCCGCTGATGCCGTAGTTCCCACGGGGAGTCCTGTCGCGGCCCCTCTGCACCGCCCCCCACCTGCCTGGAGACCCCCGAGCTGCGGGAAGATGCTCAGTATCACCTTGGAGACATGAGACGGTCCCCAAGCCGCCAGGGAAGGACCTTCCCCGCTCCGTGCTCAGGATGCACCAGGTTGTTTTCCAGCTGTAAATCCAGTCGCCATCCCCAGGCGCAGCCTGGCCAGGGCTTTGTGGTGCTGGAGGTCTGGCAGGTCTGGATGAGGGGCATCAGGCAGGACGGCTGTTCTTCTCGTCCCATCCTGGGGACAGCATTCGGCCCCGGCTTCATTCCAGGTGCCACCAAGGGCAATTGACTTTTGCACAGAAAAACAATTTGCAAAGCGCTATGGTGGCAGGGAAGCGCAGCCAGGTGCTCCTCTTGAGTTTTGCCTCCAGTGTGCCACCTCCACAGCCTGCTGGGAAACCAGCCCCGGCCCAGGACAGGATGAGGCTGCACCGTGATGCATGGGTCCATCCGATGGAATGCCTGGCTGGGGGCATGGCTCAGCCCCTCTCCTAAACCCATGGCGCAGGCTGGGGTGTACAACGGGGACTTCGTCCGGCGGAGGTYGGCTGTGTCAGGGCGATAAGCGATTTGGCAGCTCCCGTTAATGAGTGCCGCTCTGTTGGCGTTGGTGTTGGAGCAACAGGGACCATCCGAACTCAGAAAACACATGGAGCCGGAGCGCAATGAGGCATGTCCCATGTCGACATCGCTGGGGYGAGTCTGCCAGCTGCCCAGTACTGGCACTTTCCAAATGGCGTCAGTGCCCGGGGTCTCTGGGGGACACCAGAGGATTCAGGTTCCCAGTGGGGACTGAGGCGAGGGGACGAGAGGCTGCCGAGGAGGAGGAGGAGGACCACGAGCGGGGACAGCATCTTGGCACCAATGAGGAAGCTGGCACCAGCTCTGGGGGTGTCTGGGGCCTCCCCTGGGCTCTATGCCCCCATCCACGAGGAGCTGCTCCCCGAGTATGGGCTTTTCTGCATCAGACCTGGCCTTATGCACGCCCTGTCCCGCACCCCCGTGGAAGCCCCCAGCCTGGAGCTGATGCCCGACACAGCTCATGTCCTGTATGGGAGCCAGAAAGGACAAAGGGGACGCAGGAGAGGAGAAGCAGGGCAGGAGCAGGAGGAGGGGGGCCGGGGCTGGTGGCCCTGGGGGGGCACGGGGGGCTGAGCCCCAGCTCCGGCGCAGCATGGAGGGGGGATGTGGCAGACCTGACCCCTCTGCGGAGGTTGCGTTCGTCATCGATCCCTGCTGCACTCAGGCTCATTAGGGCCGGGGAGCTGCTGCGAGCGGCTGGCAGAGGAGACAGACGGGGGGAGCGCTTGCCGTGGCTCCCTGGATCGTATTAAATATTTACTTTGTTTTGTTTTATTTTTCCCAGCTATATTGATCAGAGATGAGGGCGGGGGGGGCAGTCGGATACTGGGAGGGAAGAGCAGAAGCAACGGCTGAGCTGCAAGACGGGGACAGACCCTGCCAGGGCGCTCCCGAAGGCTGCACCCGCTCTCCCCGGGGGCACCCACTGCCGTCCCCCCCCTCTCCCGCAGAGCTGCTCCCCCCGGAGCCATTTATCCCCCCACCAGGGTCGGGACGGGCATCGCCAGCACAGGGGGGGCTGCAGCTTGGTGGTTCCCCCTCCCCATCCCACGCCAGCCTCATCTCAAGGGATGCAGGACGGGGGGATGCCCAACGCGATGGCACCTCGTGGCAGGGGGTGTCCCCCCGCCCCGGGCCGGGAGATGCCMCCCGCAGCCAGGCTGGGCCCCGAGAGCGGCCGCGCAGCCGGAGCTGTTTCTATTTCGAGAGGAGCTCTTCTGGAAAAGGAACAAAAGCCGAGGGAAGCTATAAATAGCCGCCTCCTTCACACCAGCGCCTCCTCCGCCCTAGCATCCCGCGGCCGGGGAGTGGGGGGGGGGTCCCACAGCCTGCCCCGTGCTCGGTCCTGCCATCAAACCCCCCCTCTCGTTTTCGGGCCAACGTCCCCATCCGAAAACCGGAGGGAATAAAGCGCTGGGGAATATTTGCTGCCGAAGCAGAACTGGCTCTGAACAGCGGTTTGCCAAGTTGCCCGGCAGCTCTGCCCGGCTCCCCGGGGGGTTTGCTGCTGCCCAGCCGGGCTCTGCACCCACAGACCCCCCCTTGGGGCTGGATTCAGCTGCCTGGGGATGCTCCTCTCACCCCAGCACAGCCCTCCCTGGCCCTGGCTGCGGCTGGCAGGGAGCAGGGAGAGCCAAGCAGCTCTGGCAGACCTACTTTCAAGGCTTTAATCCTTTTTGCTTAAAGGATCTTTTTTTTTTTTCCCCTCTCTTTTTTTCCCCCCTTTTTTTTTCTTTCCACACGGCAAAGATGGGGTCTGATCAGAGGAGAGACGCAGGGAGCTGACAAGCTGCAGAGTACGGAGAGAAAGGAGAAAGAAATACATATTTATTACCCTCAATTATTAAAAAATAGATAGCAGCAGATCTTAGGCCCTGGCAGAGGCACTGCGGAGCCGTTTGTCTGAGAACTATTTTGTTTTTTAAATTCCATTGAAATTATAATATGCCGGGCTTGTTAGCACAAACACCCCGGCACATACCTGCTGAGGGGGGATCATCCCAGCCCCTCTCCCGGCTCCGGTGTGCTGCCCGGGGGGTGGCTGTATCCAGCACCCCATGGGTTGCCAAATTTGCAGGCAGCGAGGAGGCAGGGCGGCTTGGGGGGGCAGGAGCTGGCAGTGGCAAGCAGCAGATGCAGCCGGCAGACTTTGCCCCCCTCACACCGGGGGGATCAGAGGGGCTCTGCCCCACGCAAGCACATCCCCATGCCCAAATGCTCATTGATGCCGGGCGAAGGTCTCGTGGACGGGAGCTCACCTGGGCCACCGCTGGCTCGTCATGGGGCCAAAAAGCACCGGGATATTCTCCATGCACGAGGACGGGCTTTGCACCCCTCAGATGGCACCGTGGGGGTCCCGTGGCCATGGGGCCGGGGTTTCCCCCAGCAAACCAGTGCAAACGCTGGTGCAAACGCAGCTGGGAAAAAAAAAAAGCGGTTCCCAAGTGCGGCACACGGGGCTGGCGGAGCCGCTGGCACCTCCCCTCCGCTTGCAGGGCTGCCTCGGTAAGAAGCCCTGCCAGCGCAGCAGCCAAATTCCCTCCTGCTGCTGCTCCCCGGTAAACAACAGCCGCAGCCTCCCCGTGTGATGGTGATGCTGGGGACTTGGGGTGCACATGGAGCATCTCCGATGCCCTCCGGCACCGGCACCCCGCTCTGCCCAAGGCCAGGCACCGTCGGGATGCAATGGACCACCGCGGAGCCCCAGCCTACTGTGCCATCACGTCTCCAGGGCCAAATCCTGCTGCCGTCCCGTCCTGCTGGTCACAAGCCAGGGAAAGACATGGCCCCGAGCACAACTCTTTCGGTGCTGGGAGTCACCGGGGTGGTCACGGCACTACCAGCCCAGGCAGGAGCATCGCAAGAAGCCGCTCGCCAAAGCTGGGCCAGCTCCAAGCTGCCGTGCCGGTTCCGAGCCACCGTGCCAGCGCCACCAGGAAGCAAGCAGTCGGTGGGCACATGTGTTGTTAAAGAGGAAAAGGAGCTTTCTACACCAAATGGAGCATTTTCTGCTTAATAACCCTCCAATCCTAATCTGCGCAAAGAAGATTGCCCCCTGCATCTCCCCATCCTGCATCTGCCACTTGCCGCTGCCCACACTTAATACATGGGCAGCGCCACAGCTGCCGGATTGGCACGTGCCAAGCTGTGCCCTGCCCTCAGTGAAACGGGCAGGGAAAACACCGGCTGCCAGGGAGGGCAGGCAATGCCCGGTGCCGGGCTCAGGCATTTCCTCCGTCAGTGCCGAGCCTCCATCATTTGCCATCAGTAAAAATAATATTCCTAAAAGTGTCCCCCCTGATTGCTGGGTGGCAGGCACAGGGCTGCGGGTTTCCATGGCGATGCTGTTCCGCAGGGATGGTACGGGGGATCGGCGCTTCCTCAATTTGGGAGATGGGACGCGGCGCCGACATCCGGAGCGGAGACAGCACCAGCCGCACTGCTGGCAGAGGGACCTGGGGCTGAGCTAGCTCGTCCCCCCTTGGGCTCGGGCAGTGTCACCCAAAATAGCAGGGAAGGAGCACCCTCGCCGGAGAGGACAAGGATGCTCCTGCATCCCAGTGGTGCCCCTGGGGCCGTGCCCTCACCCCCTGCCCATGCCGGCACATGGACCCCCTGGCTCCTCTTTGCTGACCCCCACCAGTGTCCCACTTGCTTCCGGCCCCACGGCTCTCCCCACGGCCTCCCGGCCTCCCACTTGTTGCCTCTGCTCTTAAATCAGATGCCAGCCTCCTTTGGCGGGTGCCGGGTCGGGGCAGCACCTCGCCCATCCCGCCCTGCAGGGAACCCAAACAACAGCCACCATTGCTCRGGTGCCGGCACCTCGCCTGACTGCTGCTGCCTGCTGCTGCCTGCCGCTCCACCAAAGCGCTTTTAAAGACATAATCTGCCATTAATAACCAGAGTTTATACTGAACGCGGCTAAGCCCTGGGATTGCACTTTGCAAACAAAACCTGAGTTTTCGGCTGTTTGGGGGCGGCTGGAACAGCTCCTTGCGTCACCCTGGGGTGCCCGGATGTGGGGCAGAGTGGGTTGGGTGTCTGCCCCCAGTGACGTGGGGCTGAAGTGGCCGTGTCCTGGGTCACTCCTCTGCAAGGGGGGTTTGCCTCCGTGCTGCTCCGGGGCTGGCCGGGGGCACCGCCGGGAGCTGGGGACACCCGATGAGGGGTGGCCCTGGCCGTACCCGGCCACCACCATATCCCTCCAGGCTCCTGCGCTTCCCTGCCTGGTTTTAGCCTCCAAATGCAATTTTGGCTCTTGCTGCCAAAACCCATCAGCGCTCCAGCCATTTTCAGCAGCCTCAGTCCCTACCCAGCCCCGGGGTGACCACGTCCCTACTCGTGGCCTCATCCTGCAAACCACGGGGACCCACTGCCTCTGGCTCTGGCCCGTGCCACTGGCTCCGGCACCGCCAGGTGCCTTGGGGAAAGGTAGGTGTGAAATCATGCCAGAAAATGCATATTTTTATGTCTCCCCGGCAGGTTCACTGATGTTTTTAGGGCAGCGCTTCGAGGCCACCTGGAGTGTCACCCGCAGCCTTGGGCACCTGGATGGGACCGCAGGGTACCGGGTGCGGCACTTTATGCAAAAGGTGGGAATAACATTCAGCCGAGCGTAGCTGTGACTCTGACCCTGCCGGGCTCCATCAGCACGGGTCACCAAGCAGCGACGGCTCCTTTGCATCCCAGCTCCKGCTCCAGGTCCAGGCAGGTCTCGCCTGCCCAAGCCCCCCTCGTTCCCCCCCCAACACCGCCGCAGGGACAGCCTGGGCCGCATCCTGACACCCCGCCCCCAGCCGCCCCCCTTGCTTCGCCGGGCACAGAGAGCTTGTGGCTTCCTCTCAGCTCTTTAGGAAATTAAACTTTTATAAGCAGAAAGGTTTCTGGGCTCTTGGCTCCCCAGCGCAGGAACCACAGCCCAGCCTGTGCCCATACCCTGCCCGCCGGCTGCTCCCCTGCAGGGAGGGATGGGGGCTGGACGCCCCGTCAATGGGCTGAGCAATGGCGGGGATGGGGATGTGGCTGCCCGTGACCTTGGTGTCATCCTTGACCTGGAAATCTCCTTCTCCTGCGTCGCCAGCGTTGCACTTGTGCCTGCGGCCACCTCTAGCAGGGTGCACGGCGCAGCACCGGCCCCGCCAACACCCTCACCCAGGCTGGAGCTGCACCCTGCGCTGTCACCCACTGCCACGCCAACGATGAGGTCCCAGTGCCCAAAATCCACCCGCAACTGCACCGGGGCTGCCTGGTGCCTCTGTGGCTGGAGCTCATGGGGTGCAGGAGGCCCAAAATGCCCCCAGGCATCGCAGCGCTGCCCTGGCCACGCCACCGCTGCCCGTCCTGCTGCAAACCTCCGGCAGAAAACACCTTTGCCTCATGTGGTACCACACAAGAAGCCATCCCCCTGCGAGCGGGCACACGGAGCTGCTTCTCCTGGGGACATCGCCTGCGGGTCCCCCAAGCCCTGCCACGTCCCCCAGCCCTGAGCCCAACCCCAGTCCCCAGCAGCGGGATGGGGAAGGTGGTGGCAGTGCCACCATCCACCTACGCTGCCTCCCACCAGCACAGCCTCACGCTGCCACGTCCCTCAACAAAGCCAGCTGCCCCCAACCCCACCGAGGGGTCCGGCCCCAGCCCCGCACCCCGGCGGCCGCTCTCCCTGTCTCCCCTCGCCCCCCGCATGGGGTGTCCCCTCCGCACCCCCACTTCGGGCAAATGCCTGGGGACTAGGACCCCCCACCCGGGGACACCTGGCCACAGCGAGACCGGGAGGGGAGAGCCTCTTGCTGGGATGGAGGCCTCCTCTAACTGCCTGTTGAATTATTCAGGAATGGCATTAACTTATAAATGAGTGTGTTTGACTGATTTTGTGGTTGATGTACAGATAAATTCTAATGAAAGACAGCTACAAGATTTTAAATTATTAATTAGACTGCCACTTAACAAAGCCTATTTGGCACTCTATTTCCTTGCTTAACAAGACAAAAACTTTAAGAATAGGTTTTGCATTAGCCCACAGGCTCTTCAATTTGCATTTTGTTTTTCTAGCTCCAGAAATGAAAGCTGTAGATCTTGACCTTAACAGGCTACCCCGGTGGGATGCAACCCTGCCGGCAGCCCCACCGCCTGCCTCCACCTCAGGCTCCCCGTTTCCCAGCCCTGATGATGCTTTTCCTCCAGCTGGCAGCACCAGGGCTGGGAACCGGGGCCGCTCCGAGGGCTCGGGGTTTATTCTCAAGACCACCAACCCGGTTGGGTTAATACGCCGAACAAAGACGAGGTGGGAGCTGGAGAGAGGAGCATCCGAGCGCGAGGCCCCGCAGCCGCAAGGTGACATTCCCCCCCRTGGGAAAAAGCATCCCTGGGGTGGCAGCGGGGGCTTTGCCCTGCCTGGGGGTCCGCACCCTGATGCAGGGGGTTGCGGGGGGCTGAGGGTGCGGCGTTGGCACCTTCTCCCGCTGCCGGAGCCTCGCCGGAGAGGGGCATGTGGTGGTGGTGGCGAGGGCTGGGCCCGGGGCTATGCAGCTGCCCCCTCCCTGGGGCGTGGGACGGGAGTGGAGGGGTCCGGCCGGGGTCCCCCTGCACGGCACCGCTGTCCCCGGCATCTCCCCGGGACTGGCCCGGGTGCAGCGGGGCCGGGGGTCCTGCCCCCCCCCGCCCCGGACTCCCCGGCAGGGCCGTCTTTTCTCCTCGCTGTGATGTCAAAAAGCTCCCCTATGATGTCCCAGGCGGTTGCCATGGAAATAGCGTGATGTCACAGCGGAGCGAATCTCCTCGGGGGGGCGGAACGGGACGGCTCGCCCCAACTTCCCGGCCGAACCCCCCCGCGTCCCCCGGTGAGCCCCGTTTCCCCTTCCCTCGCCCCGGGGAACGAGCACCGACCCCCCCGGGACACGCCGTGCCCCCGGCGCCTCGGGACCCGCCGTACCCCGGTGCCCCCCCGCGCCCGCCGCAGCCCCGCTGCCTCCGGGACCTGCCGTCCCCCGCTGCCCGCGGGACCCGCCGCGTCCCCGGTCCTGCGGGACCGGGCACCTGCCCCGCTCCTCCCGGTCCCTCCCCTCCCCGCCGCGCTGCGCTCCCGCCGTGCGCTGCCGGTGCCGCTCCCCGGGGACCCCGGGGGGTGCCCGAGCCTCGGTGGCGGCGGCGGCGCCGGTAACGCGGCGGCGGCGGGGGGCGCCCGGCGGCGCGGCCCCAACTTCGGCGGGGAGACAAACTTCGGGGCCGGTCCCGCTGCCCCCGGTGCCCGCGGTACCCGGTGCCCTCCCGGTGCGGCGCTCACCTTGGCGGAGCATCTTGGAGCCGGGGCGGGCGCGGTCTCCCGGCGGCGGCGGCGGCGGCGATGCTCAGAGCCGCGGGCGCGGCGGCGGCGAGCGGTAGCGGCGGCGGCAGCGGTGGCTGCTGCTSCACCGGGAACGCGGAGCCGGGGCCCGGGCGAGCGGCCCCCGCGGGGGCATGGCGGGCCGAGCCGCAGCGGCACCGGGGAGCGCCGGCCGCGCCTTTGCCCGCCGCGCGTCCCGCCGCCGGCTTTTAGGGGGGAGCCGCCCCCTCGGGGCTGGGGCCGCCGCCGCCCCCCACCCCCTCGGGCCGAGCCTATAAAGGGGCGCCCGGTGCCGGTGCCGCGCTGCCTGCAGCGGCGGGCAGGGCTGGGCAGGGCGGGGCGGGGCAGCGACGGGGCGGGCAGGGCTGGGCTGGGCTGGGCTGGGCTGGGCGAGCCCGGCCGGGCCCCCCCTTCCTCCTCCTCCGCCACCGCCTCTCCCGCCTCCCGTGGACAGTTCGTGAAAGTGCCGCTGCTCCCGTTCCCCGCGCCGCCCACCCCCGGCCCCCTCCGCCCCACCGGGGGACATGGCCCAGCGCCGCCCCCCGGGGCTCTGAGGTCCCCCCGGGACCGGCTGTCACCCCCGCCCCATCGCCGTCCCCTCCGCGCCCCACCCCCGATGCCCCGGTATCCCACCGGGGCTCTGCCGCCCCCCCCGCGCCTGCCGGAGTCCCGGCTGTCCGCGTTGTCCCGGCTGCCCAGCACCGTCCCTGCCGCCTCCCGGGAACCTGTCCCCACCTTCCCCTCCGCCCTTTATCTCCCCCTCCGCCCCCCGGTGTGCCGGTGTCCCGCCGTGGTCCCGCCACCCGATCGGGGTCCCGGCTGTCCCCTTTGTCCCCTCCGTCCCGGCACCGTCCCCGCCGCCCCTCCGGGGTCCCTGCCGCCCCCGACGGTGCCCTCCGCCCTACCGGGTCCCTGCTACCCCACCGGGGTCATGAGTGCCCCACCGGGAGCTCTGCTGTCTCCTCTGCCGCCCCAGTCCCTGCTGTCCCCGCAGTCCCCATCGGGGTCCCAACACCCCACCGGGACTCCGCTGCCCGCCGGGGCGGTCCCCGCTGCCCTTCGGGGGTCCCTCCCGGCCCGTTCCCTCTGCCCCATGGGGGGTCCCGTTATCCCACCGGGAGCGTTGCTGTCCCCACTGCTCCGCCGGGGTCCCCGCTGTCCCCAGGGCGTCTCTGCTGCCTCCCCGGTCCCCTGCCGCCCGCGGGGGTCCCCGTTACCCCCGGGTCCCTCCTGCCCCACGCTTCGCAGGGACTTGGCTTCTGCCCCGCGACACGGGGTGGGGGGGGAGACGGACCCGTCACCATGGCAACGGACCCGGCGCCCCGTGCGTTAAGGTGGGACCGGCAGCCCCGGGGCGGTAAGCACCGGGGGGGATGCAGCGGGACCACGGCCCCGAGGTGATGAGGGGCAGCCCCGACATCGCAGCGCTTGGCACAGCCCGCTGCACACCCAGGGGCTGGGCGGGACCGTGCCGGGACCCATCGGTCCCCGTTGCACCTCCCGTCCCGTCGGGGCCCGGCAGCGCGCTCCCGTACTCGATCTCTCGTCCAGCGACTGCTCTGGCCTAGCGCGGGGCTCGTTTAGTGCTGCCTTCCCGCCTTCACGTGCTCCAGAGCCATGGCGGCCTCCGTGAGGGTCGGGAGTGCGGCCCCGGTGCCCGCCGCAGGTGGGCTGAGGCCGGGTCAACGCTGGGTTCCCGGTGCCGGTACCAGGCGCTATTTCGGTTGCCTCGGAGGGGGAGGCCGGGTCGGTGGCGGGGGAGRCCGGGCCGGTGGCTCCGCCACCGGCCCGGCCTCCCCCGCCACCGGCCCGGCCCAGCTGGCCCTTTGGCGGCTCGACCGTGGGCCGTGCGGGGAGGGTTTGGTGGCTCATGAGTGCTGGTGTTGGGCTGGAAATAGTGAATAATCCCCCTGCTGTCACTCCCCCGCCGCTCTCCGGCTTCACCGAGCTGTAGGGGGGCGGTTGCTGGCGGGGGCCGACTTCAGGATGAGGCTCCCGGGGACGGAGCCTGCCTCRCCCGCTGCTGTTGCGTTTTCCCCCGGTGGGATAACGGGATCCCCTTGACGGGGCAGGAGGGACCCCCGAGGGTGCCCCCGGGGTGCTTGCGGATCAGCCATGGGGGGTTGTGACTGGTGTTCCCCCGGCTTGGGGGGAGCCAGCCCCACTCACAGGGTTTCACATAGTTACAGTGGTGCTTTCTGGGCAAAAAAAAAGGTGGTTTTCCCCCAAAAGTGCCAGCAACCTGCYCCCCGTGTGAAGGGCAGAAACCCACCCCCTTCTCCTGCCTGCTTGTCCCTGGGGGCAGCATGAGGGCAGTGAGGATGCTGGTGGCCCATGGAGTACGGGGTGTGCTGCCCTCCCAGTCACTCCTTTAGGTCACCCCATTTGTCCCACAGCCCGGGGTCCTGCACGGCGAGTGGCACAGCAGATCCCTGAGGAGATTCTCAGTAACGTGGAGCTGCGGGAGGCGGCGGAGGCCCTGCCCCGAAACTACAACTTCGAGATCCCCAAGACCATCTGGCGGATCCGGCAGGCTCAGGCCAGGAAGGGTGAGCACCGGCCCTGGGGACGAGGGGTTTTGGGACTGCAGCGTGGCAGGTCGGTGCCATTGAGCTCCCTGGCGGCAAGGGGACCCCCTCGGGCGAGGGTGTAGGACTGGTGCTGCTGGGGTAGGGATGGTGCCGAGCTGCCCAGTGTGCCCCAGCATGTTTAGGCTCTGTCTTCGCGAGCTCTCCTCCCCTCGAGGCAGGTTAATAGATCTGTATCTCTGGATTATAATCACATTGGACAGGACAGGTTGAGCTGCGCAGACCTGTCAGCCTGTGAGATGTGTCTGGGATGCTGGCCAGGTCCCTGCTGCTCTTCTCTTTCCTCTCTCCTCTCTCCCTGCGTTTTCCTGCCATGCTGCTGAGGCCTGGCAGGGGGAACCCCACAATGCCCGGCTCCGGGGGGCTGGAGGAGCTGACGGGGAACTGGGCCACGCTACACCCTGGTCTGAACCTTCCTCGGGGTCCTCAGGGGTTTGTTGTAGCCCTGGAGGGGTGGGGAGTGTCCATGGTGGCCCCGGAGCAGGTGCTGCGGGATGCTGCCAGGGCTGTCCCCCCTCGGTGTGCACATCCTGCTGTGGCTGAGCTGGCTCTCGGTGTGTGATCGGCTACAGGCATCAGGGCATGGAGCCTCCCCCTCCGTCCCCAGGTGTCACCAGCATCCCCTCCCTCACTTTGTATGTGGGCTGCTCGCAGGGTTGTGCGGTGCCAGGGGCTCTGGGCAGAGCCAGATTTGAAACGCTGTGTCCACCAGGGAATGTCTCTGCCTGCTGCCGCCGAGCTGGCAGGAGCTGGCAGGCGTCACGGGGGACACTCCGGGAGCTGCTGCCTGAGCCAGTCCCGGCTGTGAGGCCCAGGGGCTGGAGGCTGCAGGGCCACCCGGTCCACTGTGGCTGCGGTGTGGGAGGCAGGGCTGCCCATCAGGACGCGGTGAGGCCGCCCAGCCGTGCCGCTCCGGCTTTCGTTGCCATGTTTTGCTGCTTGGCACCTCCTAATTAAATGTAAATATGCGGCTGGGATTTAGGCTTCAGAGCTGGGAGCGGAGCCCATCAGCCAGCCAGCCGTGCTGGGATTTAAAAATCTGCGCGTGCAGAGCCCAGCCAGGGGCTCGTTGCTGGGGGAACGCAGTCTCCCGCCGGGCTGCAGCCAGCCCTGCCTGCACCCTGCCTGCTGTGGGGTTTGGGGGAGCTGGCGTGTCACCCCCTGTCCCCATAGTGCTGTCTTGGCAGAGGGTGACCCAGCTGCCTCCTGCCAACCCCTTGCTGGGGGAGGCAAAGCTGTTTGCAGGTTTGCTTGTTGGTGGCAGTCCGGCACGGAGGGCAGTCCCAAATGGTCCCAAACGGGCTGGGGAATGCTGGGACCCTGAGCTGCCCGGCCCTGCCAGGTCGGGCAGGGGCTGGCAGAGTGCATGCAGCTTTCCTTGGGCCCTGTGGGTTGGAGCAGGGCAAGATTAGCCTGGTTTGGGCCAGGTCTTTACATAGCTCCATGCTGGCCAGCAGGCTGGGCTTGGCAGCGCGGGGATTTCTRTTGGAGGGGGATCTGGAGAGGATGTTTGGATAGATATCGCTGGAGCTGGGATGTCTTAGTGGGATCGGGAGGTGAAACGACAATGGGATTAATGGGGCCTCCTCCATTCATCTCCCCCAGCATGGTCCCTGCTCCTCCCCACCTCCCTGGGGCAGCCTGGGGGGTGCCACAGGGGGCTCTTGGCTGGACCCCAGGCACTGGGGGGCCCAGCTGGGTTGCAGAAGCAAAGGGATTGTTCCCATTTGCGAGGAGGGAGCAAACCGGGAAACGTCATTCGCTGATGAATAAATTCCTGCTAGGCACAACGCTGTGGCATTGCTGGCCACCCTCCCGAAACGGGGAGAGAAGCAGGGAGGGGAGGTGCGGAGAAGGGCGGCGAGGACGATCAAAGGTTTGGAACAGCTTCTGTACAAGGAGAGATTAAATAGATTTAGATCCTTTAGCTGAAAAAGAGGCGAACGAAGGGGGATATGATAGAGGGTTATAGAATTGTGAATGATGCGGAGAGGCTGAATGGGGGATGATTATTCACTTTCTTGTACCGGGAGAACCAGGGGCACGCATATACGTTATTAGGAGCGGGTTTAAAATAAACAGAAGAAAGTACCTTTTCCTGTGCAGCACATAATTAAAATCTGGAACTCATTACTGCGGGAAGCAGGAGAGACCAGCAGTGTCAGCGGGTTCAAAAATAGATGAGGTGTGTGTGCAGGGGCTGGGTGCGAGCAGGGAGAATGGATACGGCCCGAGGCAGGACCATGTGCACCCTGGCTGCCAGAGCCACTGGCAGTTTTGGCCAATTTCTGGCTGTTTTGGGGAGGGTCGTTCTGTGGCTGCCGCTCAAGCTGGGTGTGTTGGCCCTGGCAGCTGGTGCCCAGGTCCCCACTTCGGGGCGTCCCCTCCAGCCCCTCCTAACCCTGGGGTTGTTTCTCTTTCCCAGTGGCCCTGCAGATGCCGGAAGGGCTCCTCATGTTTGCCTGCACCATTGCGGACATCGTTGAGCGGTAAGACAACAGCTTTTCCATGCTTCCCCACTCGGCTCTGGGGGCTGGTGAGGGGATGGGGACTGATGCCGGGAATGGGGTGGCCGCTGGACAGGGCTGCCTGGGCAGGATGAGACCCAGGGCTACTGCCAAGGAGGGGTGTGGGGGACCCCGGCGCGGCTGCCCTCACAGGGACACCTCGGCCACAGCCTGGCTGGGCACGGGCAATGCTACTGCCCTGCGGCAGGTCGCAGGGACCTGCTGCCAGCCCTGGGGACAGGGACCGGCACCGTGCCAGCCCAGCCCTCACTGCTCGGCTTCTCCTCTCCTCGCCGCTCTGCCGGGAGCTGCTGACAAGCTCAGCATGTTGGGGCCCTCGCCGGGGTGATGGAGCCGGAGAGCAGCAGTGTTAACAACCGGCTGACGCCAGCTTGGTGCCTGCATGCTCGCCGCAGCAGCACAGCTGGTGAGGGGAGGGCTAGCAGCGGGGCCACTGCTGCTGCACAGGTCTCCTGCCCTCCTCCCCCATAGCCCCGTCCTGTCCCCGCAGCCACGGTCTGGCTGTGGCACTCTCAGGCAGCACGGAGGTGCTCGGGGGCAGCCATTCTCCGGCTGGGGAGGCCTGAGGCTACAATGATGGCCCGGAGGGGGTGATGGCAAGTGACTCCTGCCAGGCGGCCCCTTCCCTGCGGCTCCTCTCCTGATTTTCTGTGCCGCTTGGGAGGTGAAGTCGGAGGTGCCGGAGAGGAGCTGGGCTTTGCAGCAACAGCGGATGCAGGCACCTTGCAGAAATTGGCCATAATCTCCTTACCACYGAGCGCACCTCCCTCCCTCTCTCCCTCCCTCCCTGCCCGCTGGCTTCTCCCCGCTGCAGCTGCCCCCTCCCCAGCCCCTCTCTGTTTTCGCACAGTGAATTAGTGCTAATAGTACTGCGTGCCTCATCTGCCATCAGGGTCGCGGCACTCATTAGTAAGCTGCCTTCCTGGGGTGAGCAGGCTCGCTTCCCCGCCGCCGCTAGCCGATCAGCCACCGCCGTGCCGGGTGGGAAGGCAGCCGTGCCTGCAGGCTTTGTCCCTGCTTTGCCATCATTTCCCCCACGGGACTGCAGCAGCCCCACGCTCGGGCTGGGCGAGGGAGCGGTGGGAAGGTGGGCGCGGGCAGGGGATGGGTGTGGGGGGCAGGGGAAGGGTGCGAGTGCGGGCGGCTCTGCGTGGGCTTGTCCCTTTAAGCGGAGCTGCCTCCTCTCCGGCTTTGGCACCCAGCCGTTTTCCTGTCTCCGACTTCAAAGGCAGCAGATTAAGGGGCTCTTTTATCTGAATGAAACCTTAAGCCCCACTTCCCGGTGGATGCCGGGGTGCCGGTGGATGCTGGGGTGCTGGCATCCCCTCTGGACTTGACCTCCCTGCTGGGGGTGCTCCGCAGGGCTGAGGGAGGGTGCTGGGTGCCAGAGTGGGGGGTGCTGGTGGGAGACGGGTGGTGGGAATTGGGTGCTGCGTGGGGAGAGGTGCCTGGCCAAGAGCAGGGATGTGGCAGTGCCAATGGGTTGGCGGTTGGATGGGGGATGGCTTCGAGGCCAAGCAGGAGGGCCGTATCCTTCCCTCGCTGCCACCGCACAGCATCCAGAGACACCCCACTGCCAGTCCCTTGCTGGGACCACCGGGTGCCATCCGTGATTCTGGCTGGGGACATGGCCGTGCCAGGTACCAGCACTGCCGGCTGGAGGATCGTGGCTGTGGGCAAGAGTGAGCCCAGCCCTGTCTCTGCTCTCTTGGGGACGYGCTTAGGACCCGGTTACATTGCCGTAGGTGAGGTGTGAATCGGCAGGTGGCCTTGTTAGTGCCTGCCTCTTCCTGCTATTAATATTCATTGCTGGCATTAATGTGGAGCCGCAGCTCGGCCGCCGCTCCTGCTGGCCCTCCTCACCCGGCGCCGGGGCCGGACGAGCCTCCGACGTGATGGGAATCACTGCAGCCGCGTTCTCCAGCAGTGGCTGCTGCGGCCAGGCTGGGGACAGGGGCTCGGGGTACTGTCGGCCCCAGGGTGGCGTGTCCTCTTCCCACTGGGGACAGAGGGTACACGAGGGCTGAACGTGCCGGGCATACCTGTGCCCATGGGGAGCATTGCTCAGCGAGCAGCCCCTCTCCCCAGCCCATCACTGGAGCCTCCTGCCCCCTCCTTGCTGGTGGGAGTTGGGATTTGGGGATGCCAGTGAGCTTCCCCCTTCCCTGCATGCTCTGGTAATGGCTGCAGAGCTGGGGCTGGTGCCCCTGGAGCGATGGTGCCCATTCCTGTGTGTTCTGGCTCGACCGAAGCCGTGTCTGCCACCGCTCAGACGGAATATTTATCCCTTCTGCTGGAGCTGCCTTTTAATAAAATGTTTGCGCCGTGGCCTGGTGGTGCTGGGGAGGGCCAAGAGCGGGGACGTGGCTTTGCTCCACCGCAGCACGGGTGGCTCGGGGAGGACACGGTGCTTTCTGTGGGTTCTGTGGGTCCGTCTGTCCCTGTGCAAGGGGATGGCAGTATCACCGTATCCCCCACTGCAGTGTGGGAGTGAGCAGGCCCCCACAGAGCCCCGGCAGGGGCAAGGAGTGGAGGGGGCTGTGGGGTGGGCCCCCCCCCGTGCCTCATCCGGGCTCCCCAGCGTTACACTGGTGCTTGCCGAGCCCTGGGGGGCTGCAGGGATGAAGATGTAGCCGAAGTGTCACGGCCGCTGCCCCTGGAAAGGCCAGTGGGGTACTTAGCCTGGAGCCTTTGAAATCGAGAGCGCACTTACAGCATTGACCGGCGTGAGGCCCAGTTAATTAGCGTTAATAGGTTTGTCATTATCGAACCTGCGCTGGGGCGAGTGGCCAGCTACGGGGGGGGCGGTGGGGCCGGGGTCTGCTGAGCTGGCGGGGCGGCGGGCTGCCGAAACTGCATCACGATGCTTTCGCTGCACCTTCCAAATTGGCTCCGTTTGTCATGGCTGATGTAATTCGGCGGAGGGTAACTCGTGCTGGGGGGCGGCAGCGTGCAGAGGCGCGTGGGGGGAGCTCGGACCACGGCTCGGGGAGGGGGGCAGCCCCACAGCCCACCCGCTGTCGTGCCGGAGAGGCGGCAGCGGTGCCCCCTGCACCGCCGGCTTGGGGGGGGGGCACAGCCGGGAGCAGACCCCTCCTCTCCCCCTGCCGGGGCTGGAGCAGACGGATCAGCTGGGCTCTCAGCTGGGCTTTTGATTCCTTGTTAATAAAGTCGGCTGTCAGGTTTCACAGCTGCTAATCCCTCCATCTCCCCGTGCCGTGACAGGGCGAGTGGCTCCTGCTAATCAGCCGTGGCTCGGCGGTGAGGACGGGCGATGGCAGGGGGGGGGTGAGGGGTACCCTGATGCCTGTGCAGGCTGCCCTGCTGCGGCCTTAGCACCTCCCAACAGCCCGATGGCTTTTGAGCGTCTGTGTGAGGCAGTGCTACGGGTGCACAGAGTATCCCGGTGACCGTGCCGCGGTGTGCCCAGGAGCATACAGGGACATTTCAGAGTGACAGGGGGTCTTGAATCATCTCTGGTTGAGCAGCAAAGAGTTAAACATCATGTACACAGCCCAGCAGCTCTGGCACGGCTTGAAATGCCCTACTATGGCCCCACTATGGCCAGCGGCTGCCATAGCGAGGACAAAAAAGCCCCTGAAGGCTGGTGTGCCCGGCAGGTCCCCAGTGCCATGAAGGCTGTCCCCTCCCTCCTGGGGCTGGTGGGTGGGCAGGACAAGGGCACTGGGTCCCGTGGCCAGGCAGGTCTGCGATGTGCCACTGAACAACGTGGCACTGAGCGCCATGGCAGAGCCGGTGGCATCACTGGGAGGTCCCAGAGGGCCATCTTGGGACACTAACACAAGTCAGGATCCAGCCTCAGCTTCACAGTGCCGTAGCTCTGCCAGCCGGTGCTACCTTCCCTTCTCCCCTTGTCCTTTAAGCGCAACCCAGAGGCGCTGGCAGCGCCACGCAGCACGCTGTGCAGGGGAATTTAATCACTGTCATTAACCGCACAACAGCATCATTATGGAGAATGAAGTTCTCACTTCATTGGAGATGTTTAAAACCTCAGCCCGAGCAGTGACGGCGTGGGGGGGACCGGGCAGGGGGGAGTGTGTGGGGTCTACTGGGCTGTCACCTCCCAGGGCTGGRGCCTGCCAGCGTAGGTGCGGTGCCCAGCACCACGTGCCCAGTGCCACTTCCTCAAGTCCCCGTGGAGCCCGGGGAGCTGGCACCGACGGGCAGTGCCGTGGCCCGGCCGCAAGGAAGAGGGGACAGGCATCATCTGGGTGCAGGGCGGCCACGGTGGCTTTGCCACCACCATGTGCTGGGCCCTTGGTTTGCCTTACTTTGTTTTTTTTGCAGCTGCAAGGCCAGCAAAGCTGGGGTATCCCCGGGACGTGCCCCTCAGGAGGGTGGGGTTGGCCCTGGCACCTGCAGTGAGGTTGGAGGGGGAGGTCCCCTCAGGGGATCTCAGGGGAGGGGACCTGGCTGGAGATCCCTGCTCCTGGGGGGCTGCAGGGACAYGTACCTCTCCCCGTCCTGACCCACTTGCAGATGCTCTACGGGGCCCCGCACCACCCGTGAGTGGTGATTGCCCAGCTGCAGCRGGGCTCTTCCAGCACCATTTGCAGTAAAATTGCAAACTCATTATTTTAATTATGTGCAGCCTTCCTGCGCTAATGAAGTTGGGAGACTGGTAATGGGGCTTCTCTGCTAATTAAGCGCATTGTTCTCRACTGGGGCTGCACTCAGCCCCTACGCCCTGGGACAGCGGCACCTGCTGGCACCCGTCCCTGGCACAGTCTGGGCTTGGGTGCCACAGGGCAGGCAGTGGGTGTAGGTTTTGTGGGGTGATCATGGGGCTCTGCCTTTCTGCTGAGGGACAGGGCATGGGGTATTTGCAGGGCATAACCCTCTTGCTTATTCCCAGGCATTTCCCGACAGGGAGGTGACACCATGCTACAGTGTGACCATGCTGTGAAGGGCCACATGCAGGCGAGGCAGGTGACTGTGAAGCAAGGAGCAGCCCGCTCYGCATCCCTGTCCCCAGCGGGACACATGGGCGCCCCAGCGTCTCAGTGCCAGCTCTATCCTCTGGCAGCCTTGTGGTGCCAGGACTGGCCGCTTTCAGCTCAGTCCCTGCAGTCCCCTCCCTGCCCAGGGCTGCTGGAGCCAGGCGCAATGGACATGCCGGGGCTGAGGACTCCTCTCTGCTGGGGAGAGCGGCTCTGCTTCACGGGGTGAGGACCAGCACGGTATCATTCACATGCTGCTGCGGTGTCAGGGGACCCYGTGCTCCTGCCAGCAGCAAACGCTCTCATTTATTTGTCGAGGGGCCAGGATAAATCAGGGCTGCTTCAGCCCTGCGCCTGTGCTGGGTAATGGGGACTGGCCGCCCAATGCTTGGGGACATGCTGGCCCCGTGTGTGCCTGTCTATCCCAGCGTTTTCAGCCCCCAAATTTGTCCCTGGATTGCTGTCACCTCCATCCCACACTGGCCAGGGAAGAGTGGGGCTGGGAGGGTCCAGGGGTCCTGGCAGTTGGGATCAGGGCCGGGACCTGGCCTGCCCGGGCATGCATCCTGCCAGTGCTGAGCACGGCGCTTTATAAATGGGATTTTGGGAGCCATCTGTTTAAAGGAGGAGATAATGAATTAGGGGGAGATGAGAAAAACGCTAAGGCCGGGCAGTTTTTCAGGATGAGCTGGGGTTTGCAGGACTTAAAAGATGAATAACCTCCCCACGTGTTCAATATTCATGAGCTCCCAGCTGTAGTGAGCGGCTCGGCGCTGGGTGGGGACAGCCCTGTCACCGCGTGCTCCCTGCCGGCACGCCGCTGGGACCTATCCGTGGCTGTGACAAGCTGCRGGGACACAAAACACCCACAAGGACGCTCCCATGGCTGCCCCTTGCCCACATCCCAGTCCGGTCTGGTTGGTGAGCAGCTCTCCAGCCTGCGTCAGAAGCAGGTGGCTGCTAATTGACGTTTCCTTCCTCTGTAGTTTGATGAAAGGCTCCAGCGACACCGAACTGATTAAAACATCAAGGGGAGGCCCCCGTGCTTGCCTTTGATTTGTCTCGGGAGATGATTGCTGCTCCGCTCAACCGTCCAGCCCAGCTGGTGTGGGTGACCCCAGCACGTGCCGTCCTGGCACCTCTGCACCTCTCCTGCCGGTACCACCAGGCTGCCAGCACCCTTCCAGCCTCACCGGCCGCAATGGCAGCACCATTGGGCTCCCTCCTCACCAGGCATCGCCCCGTGGCCTCTTTGCTCCTTGCTCGGCTGTGGCTCTGCTCCCTGCAGCTGGAGCAGGATGGTTCCCCATGGCCGGGGCAGGGCTCAGCCCCCTCTCTCCCTGCCGGTGGGCTGGTGGCCATGTACTGCCGGCTGCAGCCCTGCACGCCGGGCAGAGGCCACAGGCGCCTYCACCAGCCTCTGCCCTCCTCCCTCCGCCGTTGCTATTTCACTTTCTTGCTCTTCACCCCCAGGGACTTTCTCTGGGGTTTGGGCCAATTTGCATATATTTTAATCTATAAAAAATTAAGCGGTGCTGGCTGCCGCTCTGAGTCAGACCTCCCCGTCCTGAATCTTAAGGAGCTGAATAATTTTCCACTTTTGCTGAGATGTGTGGAGTCTGATTCATGTTCATCTCATCACCTCTCATTAGAGGAGGGGGCTGGGGGCTTGGGGGGTGGGGACGAGCCTTCTCGAACCATCGCCGGCAGCCCCCAGCCCCACGGCGTGGCCGTGCAGACAGTGGAGGAGCCATCCTCCCATCCAGGCCACGCTGGCGGCGAGGGACTGTGGGATTTGGGTGCTGGCAGGATCTGGTCCATCTTCTGTTGGTCCCCAACTGCGTCCCCAGCCCTTGGGACACTGCAGGGAGCGGGAGATGCCCAGGCTGGACGTGAGAGGTGAGGATGGCTTTGCCCCCTCTCTGGGGATGCTTCAGCAGAGCTGCTCCCCTGTCCCCCTCCCCAGGCTCTGACGGATGGGCCGGAGCTGTTAATATTCAGCACGCTCCGCCATTTCTCCACCTTCTGCCATCTGCCCAGCTCTGCCCACCATTTCTATTCTCGCTGCCGACATAACGCTCCCTGCCTGGCGCTCGGGGGGGAGCGCGCGGGACCCTGGCCCCCAGCCAGCACCGGGTGCCGGCAGGGGGTGATGCTGTGCCAGCGCACCCACCTCCCCCGGCCCCTTCGCCCCAGCCCAGCGCCAGCGGCAGGGGGGACCCCACTGGCACTGAGCTACGGCCGTGGGTGCAACCTCAGCGTAAATAAAGAATTAGTATCTGGTTTAAGCAGCCCCTCCAGGCGTGGGGCTTTGTCATCGCGATACCTGCTTTCATCCGTAAACTACTACGGCAGCTCCCCGGGAAGGCAGCCAAGCTAATAATCCCCCGAAATGGTGCAATAAAATACCCAGGAAGGTGGTGCCTTTAAATCATGCCAGAGCCCCACTTTGCCGCCCGGTGCCGGTGTGTGCCCCTCCGCTGGCTGGCGGGTGCCAGGTGGGCTTGGGCCGGAGCGCCAGGATGCCGAAGCAGGGATGGAGGACAGCGCCAGCGTTTGCTTGGTGGTTTTCCTTGCCAAGTGCCACCTAAGCAGCAGCTGCTTCTGGAGCACACCCAGCTTGGCCAAACTGGCACCCMCGGGTGACACACCCACGGGTGTAGGCTGGGGTGCACCGGCTCGCGCAGTGCCCAGGCACAGGGGGACGGTGCCTCGGCCAGCCTGGCTGGCACAGCTGGGGATGCCAGGGCGGCTGTTCTGCTCATCTTGGTGGCTCTGGTCCCTGGGGCTGGCTGGCGGGAACGGCAGCACTGCGCTGTGCCGGGTCTCCCTCTGCTCCTCTCCCTGCTGGAGCATTAGGAAGCTGGCAGCGTATTGTTTGATGAGCGGATAATCCGCTGAATTGCAAACAGCTTTACCCAATTGAAGAGGCGGATTACCGCTCTCCAGCTTAATCATGTTGACATCTCGGAGAGTAGCCAGTGCTCGTCCTCTTTGGCGCGTGGCGAGGGGCTCGATGGCAGTGCGGGGTCCCCCGGTAGGGGCATGCCACGGGGCTGGGGGGCAGGACGTGGGCTGTGGTGATGGCAGCCAGCTGTGACCCTCGCTGTTGTGCCTCCCCACAGGTTCACAGACGCGGAGGCGGTGGTGATGGGCGATGTGACCTACGGCGCGTGCTGCGTGGACGACTACACGGCCCGGGCCCTGGGCGCTGACTTCTTGGTGCACTACGGACACAGCTGCCTGAGTAGGTGACGCTTGGCCCTGGGGTGCTGCTGAGGCAGCCGCATGTGGCACTGCAGAGGCTGCACCACCGCCACTGTGCCGTGCCGAGCGGCTCCCCACCCCACTCAATGCCAGCTCGGAGACTTAGTGCCAAGGGCTAATCCCTTCCCAAAGGGATTTCTGTTCTCCAGCCTCAGTTGCTGGCTTTGGACAGGGCCAGGCTGGCTGGGCGGCTGCCCGCGGGCAGGATTTTGGGGGCAGCAGGGCGTGCTCATCCTGCTCGGCCATGCACTGCTGCAGCACCCAAATCACAGCCCTGTGCCCAAAAGCAGAGCAGCAAGGCCATGACTTGGCAGGACCCCACTCGCCCAGGAGCCGCCGATGGGGATGGGGCTGCTCTCGCCCCCTGCCCCACAGCTGTGGGCTTTGGGGGAAGTCAGGRGTGATGGTGGAGGGGAGCGATGGCCTGGGGTTCTTGCTCACCCAGGGGCTGGCATGGGGCCGGGGAAGGCGGCTTTGTGGGTGCAGCGCAGGCTGGGCGGGGAAGGGAGGAGGAGGCTGTGTGCTCCCCAGGCGGACGGTACTCTGGATCCAGTTGCCATGGAAACTGCGCTGCTGTCCCAGATGCTGCTAACTTTGAAGTCCACCCAGGATGGAATCAGCCCAAAAATAACAATAAGACGCTCTGGGTTTTAAGGTGGATCGGCAGAATTGCCGTAGTGAGCAGCAGGCACGTGCATGACTGCTGCCGCTGTGCTCCCAGCACCCAGCGGCCCTCCTGGACGTTTATGGGGCCATATAAATGGGTTTGAAGAATTGCGTCGGGCTCCGTATGAAATACTGACTCCTTGCTTGAGAACTGTGTCCCGAAAGCCACGTCAGCGTGAGCGTTCGTGGTGATAAATATCTGTGCTAGGTGCTTTGTTACAGAAGGAGGGTTATGGGCACCACTGGAACAAGGAATATAAAATCTCTGGTTTGTAGCCTGCTATTACATGAATGAACAGCGGGAAGGGGCGGAAGGGGCCATATTCAGCAGTGCTCGGGAGTGCACCAGTGCAAGAGCCCGGCTGCTCCAGGGCATGGGAGTCACATCTTCTGGAGCTGCTCCCTGCAGGGACAGGCAGGCACTGCCAGGCTGCCTGTCACCAGCCCAGCCGCCATCCGCTGCCCATGGCTGTGCGGTCCTTGCCTGCACCAGGATGGATGGGTCGCAGGGCACCCTGGGGTGCCCACAGGGTGCTGAGAGGGTGCTGGGCTCCTTTCGGGGTGCCCACGGTGCTCCCGGCACTGGCTCGGTGCAGCCGCCTTTGCGGGGAGCCCAGTGGCCAATGGCGGGGCGCGTCCCGGTGCAGCACACAGGCGCTTGCCCTCTCCCTCCTGGCCCCACGTGCCCCGCGGGAGGGAGTAATTTGCACTTAATTGTGATCAGGTGAAGAGCACCAAAATGGGAAGTGAACGCGGAGCTGTGGATCGATGTGGACTCTGTGTACTTTAATTATTCACTTAATAGTGGTGACACAGGCTTCTTAGCACCGGGGGTAATTAGATTTGTGTTCATTGATTCCCCAGGCTGCCATTATCCGGAAAGAAATGAGCGGGTGCTCTCCATGGCTCCCATCTGCACCCCCTGCCCCGGGTGCCTGGGGCACCAGCGCGGGCAGAGGGGTGGCACAGCCCACCCTGGTCTGCCTGCACTGGGGCAGCTGGGATGCAGGGAGCCCCACCAATGTGCTTTATCCCCCAGCTGCGGGTGGCAGTGGCRGGGTCTTGCCAAGGCCCCGGGTGTACCCTGCACTCACACCCTCTCTATTCCTCTCACCAGTTCCCATCGATGCCTCGCAGGGGCTGAAGATGCTCTACGTGTTTGTGGACATAAAGATTGACACGTCCCATTTCCTCGAGACCATTCGCTTCAACTTTGCAGCAGGCACCTCCCTGGCCCTYGTCAGCACCATCCAGTTCGTCTCCACGGTGCAGGTGAGATGGGGACCCCCGGCAGTGCGGAGCGCGGGATGGGGCTTGTGCCTCCCCCCACCTTGGCTTTGGCTCAGTCCCTCCCTGCCCCGGCTCCGGGGCTGGAGCGGCTGCCCCGGGGTGCTGGTGGTGATGGTTCCCCTCTGACGAGTCGCTGCGATAATATGCTGCTGCCGTAATGTTGATCAAGTACTTTATAATAACTCTGATCAATGTTTCATGGCGGCACCCCTCCCTGGCTCCCCCGGGAGCTGCTCTGTAAATGTCAGGGCAGGCGGTGAAGCACTTGGCATTTTGATGCAGTGCCGGCAGCGGCAGGGGAAGCTCCGGCGGGTCTGTCTGCCCCTGAACGGCCGGCTGGGCAGGATGGGAGGAGATGAATGAGCCTCTTGAGCCATGTCTGTCTAAACACGGGGCTATCGAAGCGTTAAGCATTTTCCCTTGTCTTTTAATTGATACGTTGGCTGAGCCTCGCTGAGCATCTCGGCTGTGTGGGGCCGTTACTCTCCGTGACGGTGCCACCCTGAGCAGACTGGCTCCCCTCCGCTACCATCATGCCGTGGCACAACAGCACAGCCATTGCTGCTGGTGCCCCATGGAGCTGGGACTGCCAGAGCCAGGGTGTCCCCAAGGGTCCCCAGCAGTGCCAGGGACCACTGGCCTCGACCACGCTCTGTGCCACGGTCTGTCCCTGCTGGCCGGCTGACCCCACGTCTCCCGCAGGCAGCATCACAGGAGCTGCGCTCCCAGTACAAGGTGTGTGTGCCCCAGTGCAAGCCACTGTCCCCAGGGGAGATCCTGGGCTGCACATCGCCCCGGCTCACCCAGGACACGGATGCCATTGTGTAAGTACCCGGGGTCCTCCAGGACCCTCCTGCCTGGCCCAGGCTGCCCACCCTGCCTGTACCCCCTGCCTGGCCGTGGGGCGGTTCTGGAGGGCGGCAGGGGGACGTCCGCAGGCTGGGTCRGGCCCCCTCCGGCTCCCCGCGCTGCTCGGAGTGGCGTGTGCTCGTAGCACAGAGGAAATAATTGAGTCGTATATCAGAATAGATAATAGATGGAAGGGCGGGTGGATAATTGGAAAAGACAAATGGCCGGGGCCCAACATCACAGCAACATTAATTTTATTTAAGGACAGCAAATTAGAGGGAGCACTTCGCTTCCTATCACCTAATTATTTTAGGTAATGGAAATGCTTAATGTACTGTGAATACAGTGTGCTGCAGAATAAATAAATACAAGGACCCCACCCTTGGGGGGAGCTGGGGAGCCCGGGTGCGGGTTCGGGTCCCGCCAAGCCCCTTCTCGCCCGCCTTGCCGGGAGCCAACAGCACCGGCGCCTTTGTGAGCACGGCCGTGCAGGGAGCCGGGCTCACGATTGCCGGGGCAGGGGGTTGGTGGGGCTCTGGCTTTGCCCTGAGCCGTGCCAGGGCTGGGGGAGAGGCGCTGCTTTCCATCTCTCCTCAAGGGTGTCGGGAGCGGGCAGGGGTGGCCGGGCCAGCACTGCGTCAGCGTGAGTGAGTCCTTTCCACCGCCGGAGGAGCCGCGGTGTGGTATGAACCAGCCACCCGTGCAGGTGCACGCAGCCGGCGTACCTGCGTCCTCCCTTCATTATTATTTTCTTCTTTTGCCCATCTCTGGGGCTAACTTTTGCAGACAAATTAGCTTTGATCTCCCAAAATGTCATTCTCCAATTAAGGGCAAAATCTAGTCAAGTTTTACGTCTGAATTCATTTTCCAAGCCCTCACTCCATTAGGGCAGCTGAATGAAAGGCTTTGAAATGTAATTGCTGACTTGAAATCTGATTAGAAATGGAAGCAGCAGTGTCTAGAACCAGCCATTGAGATGGAGCAGCTCCTGGCCGCCCCACACCAGCGTGGGCATCCCTCCTCACCCCGAGCGTGGCCACCTCAACCGCCCCGGTGTGCCGGGGGGCTGCACGGAGACAGGGAGCCCTGGCTGTGCCCACTGCCCCCCGGGTCCCAGCACGGGCACTCGGGCTCCTGGCTTCTCTGCGCACCGCAGCTTGGGAAACTGGCAGGCACAGGGATGGGTGCTGCCGTTTCCCACATGCCGTAGCTCTCCCTCCCCTCTTGGCAGGTATTTGGGCGACGGGCGCTTCCACTTGGAGTCCATCATGATTGCCAACCCGGGGATACCTGCCTACAGGTACGGGCAACCTGGGGATACCTGCCTGTAAGTACGGGCAGCCCGCGGGCACCCACTCTGGTCCCCAACAGCACCGTGGTGGGGAGCACCCCAGCTCCCCCAGCATGCTGGGGACTAGCTGTCCCCACTGTGCACCCCAGGAGCACCCCCCACCCTGGGGCTGGGCAGGCAGCTGCCTGCAGCGGGCACAGGCAGGCGAGGGGCCGCGGGGTGGGTGAAGAGGTGCGGCGGGGAGACGAACGCCAGCCATTTACTCCAGCTGAATATAAACATTTTGACAAGTACCTGTGAAAGCTCATGGAGGTGCAGCCATTAAAGCCCGGCTGCTGCAGGCAGAGGCCATAAAGCGCGATGATGAGGCCGCTGAAAGCAGATGAAATATCAAGAGCGTAAGGCTGGGCCCATTTGGCGAAATCTGAATTTCTTAGTAGGTCGTTTGTTACTAACGGGAGGCGCGCGTCAGGTTTATGGCGCTGGGGAAGCTGCCGAAACCCGAGTGGGATTTGATTAAAATTCTCCTCGTCAAACAAAGCAACAAATCAAAGATTTCTTCATAATTGATGAGCCAGGACGGGGGGGAGCTGAGTGTGGAGCCAAGCGCGCAGCCCAGGCTGTGCTGGGTGTTGGGGGGCTGTGGTGGGACACTCGCCTTGTCCCCGTCCTTGTCCCCTCTCTGCGCCCTGACGAGCCAGCTGGGCCCTGYATTGGCCGGAGGGGAGATATGCTGTGGGAGGCAATTAGTGCTRACGAGGGAGGTGTATCATTTGGGGGGGCAGGGTGATGGAGTGTGGGCAGGTGATGGGGTGTGTGTGAGCCCGGCTCTGCTTTGCAGGTACGATCCCTACAGCAAGGTCTTCTCCCAGGAGCACTAYGGCCACGAGCGCATGCGCCGCGCTCGGCAGGATGCCATCCGCACCGCCGCCAGCGCCCGCTGCTGGGGGCTCATCTTGGGCACGTTGGGGCGGCAGGGCTCCCCCAGCATCCTGCAGGTACCGGCCCCCTCCCCATGGCCCCCACTTGGGCACCGGGTGCTGCTCCTGAGCAGGGAGAAGGACTGGTGAGCGATGGCACCATCGGCACAGTGGCCTTGCTGCTGGGGCRAGGGTGGAACCGGCACCACTGGTGGCCCATCGGTTGCCACTGGCCAGGGTCTGCGTGCCCCCGAGCCGAGCCGAGCGGGCAGGGCAATTAGCAGCAGATGAGGGAGGCCAGACAAGGGCTCATTAAACTTGCCCCTCCCTGGGGAGAGCTGGCCAGCCTCGGAGACCCCCCCGCACGGGCAGCTCGGCAATTAATTCCCTGGGTTTGTTTTAATTGGATGCACTTCCGATCGGGTTCGCCGGCCCTGCTTAGCTGCTGCGCTGCCGCTTTCTGCACCCCGGCTGGGCGAGGGGAGCAGGACCACAGTGTCCTGCCCCATGGGAGTGGGGCGCCCTGAGCATGGCAGCCCCGCTCACACCCAGAAATTTTTGGGGAGCTGCAGGTGAGATTTGGGGCAGCACAAGGACCAGCGGGCCGAGCAGGGCAGCGAGGTCCCAGCAGCCACTGTCCTGCTGTGGCCCCAGGGAGTGGGGTCCCAGGACAAGGATGTCCCTGGCCCCTCCTGGGCCCCTCTCCTCCTGCAGCCTCTGGCCATGGCCAGCCCATGGCAGGCAGGCGTCCCAGGGAAGGCAGCTGCTAACGAGAACAGATTGTTGTCATTGAGCGGTAATTACTTCATTAGGCTGAGGCACGGGCTGGGGAGAGCTGGGCACGAGCCGGAGCCACGGCCACGGTCCCCGTCACTGGGCCTGGCCTGCGACTGCTGAGGGGACATGGCCATGGGGCAGAGCTGGGACCCACAGAGGGTCTGGTGGCCAGGAAGGGGCTGTGGGCAGGGCTTGGGGGGCTTGCCGGGGGCATTTGTCTGGGCTCCCCTAATGCCCCTGGGTGCCTTTTCCCCCCCACAGCACCTCGAGTCGCGTCTCCGTGCCCTGGGCCGGCCCTTTGTTCGGGTGCTGCTGTCTGAGATCTTCCCCAGCAAGCTGCAGCTCTTCCCTGATGTGGATGCGTGAGTGCTGCTGACCCCTCTCCAGCCCCTCATGCCGGGATCCCCAGGGTGCCCCATCCCCGTCCGGGCCTCCGATTCCCACTGGAAGCCGTCCCTGCCACGTCTGTCCTGCTGTCACCTGGGCAGGCCCTGGCACTGTGCAACCCCACAGGTGCTGTGCCCACGGGATGGGGAGGAGACAAAGCTGACGGGTGGCTGGGCACCGGGGACATGGCTGTCCTTGGCAGGGTGGCTCCGGCACAGTGGGGACCTTGCTCCCTGCCTGCTCTGCTCCTTTCCCTGGGGGGCTGCTGTGGGGCTTCGTTGCGGCTTGTTCTTCCCAAAATGCTCGTCCCCATCCGTTGCTGTGTGTTTCCCTTCCAGGTGGGTGCAGGTAGCCTGTCCCCGGCTCTCCATCGACTGGGGAGAAGCCTTCAGCAAGCCGCTGCTGACACCCTACGAGGTGAGCACCCCCATCCCATTTTGGGGAGACCAGCCCTGGCTTGGGGTGACGCCCTGGAGCCTCCTGCAGAGCTGCAGTGCAGCAAGCCACCAGGACGGGGACGTCCCTGCGGCCGGGCAGCATCCCCTGCTCTCCCTGTCTGTGCTCCGTGCAGTCTGCGTGTGCCACTGGGATTTCTGATCTCTTGTGAAACCAGTGGGGTTCCCAGTGCCGCGAGCTTCCCTCCAGCAGTGCCCTGCTCAGCACGCCAAGCTACCGCGCTGGCGCTTCTCCCAGCACCGCCGGCTCCCCCACAGCAGGCACCGCACGGGGACTGAGCTCCTTGTCCCCTCTGCAGGCCGCGGTGGCTCTCCAGGACATTGAGTGGCAGCAGCCTTACCCCATGGACTTCTACGCCAGCCAGTCCCTGGGGCCATGGACGGTGAACCACGTCGGCACACAGCCCCCGCGCCACAGCCGGCCAGCCCAGGTGGGCAGCGTGGCGTCACCGGGGCAGTGGGGTGTCACCGGGGCAGTGGGTCCCCGCTCTGTCCCTTCGCTCTTGGTGGCCGTGCGGGTTGGCAGGGACGGGTGGTGGGAGCATTGGCGCGGGTTGAACGCCCGGTGCCGTACGGTGCCGTACGGTGCCCGGTGCCGCGTGCCAAAAGCGCCACCCTGTGGCTTCACTCCCGCTGAACAGTAACGGGGCCGGTGCCAGCCCGGCCGGGGAGGACACCCGAGCTCCCCCCCAGCACTGGCCAGGGCAAGTGCTCGCCTGGCCCCGCGGCTCCCCGGGAGGGGGGATCCCCCCAGCCGTGCCCCGTGGGGTGCTGCGGGCTGAGCACGGGCAGGCTCATCACAGGTCAGGCAGGGGCTGGGGCCCCATCCTGACCCCCCTTCTCTCTGCTGCAGGGGAAGCCGGCCCCGACCCCCACCCCGACGGAGGGTGAGGAGAGGCCGAGCACCGGGGACCCAGCAGCCTTGTGAGCGCAGCCTGCACCCTGTCCTGCAGCCGCCACGCTCCCGGGACCCGGCATGGGCACTGGCAGCGGCCCCAGCACCGGCCCCCCGAGGGTAAGCACCACCGGGGACTCCCGGTACCGGCACWGGAATGGATGGGGACGCACCCCGTACCTCGACGACACCGCTGCCCGCAAGGACCGTCCCGGCTGCCCGCGGGGAGTGCCTCCCTGCCACGCCAGGCCGTGCTGCAGGCTCTGCCCCCGGCAGGCCCCGGTCGCACCGGGGGCCCCGGCCCGCCCCCGCCCCAGCTCCCCGCGCCGCGGCCTCCCGCCGCCAGGGGGCGCGCTGGCCCCTCAGCTCGGTGGGGCACCGCCCCGCTCRCCGCGCCGTCCAATGAGCGCGATGTGTTTCGGCGGGAAGGGGGGGCTAGCTGGAAGCGGCGCTCTCGGCTTCCGGTGGCGGCGGGCGCCATGTCGGAGGGGAGGCCGCTGCGGCTGCTGGGGCTGCACGGCTACCGGCAGAGCGAGCGCCGCTTCCGTCAGCGCACCGGCGCGCTGCGCAAGGCCCTGCGTGGCCGCGCAGAGCTGGTGGCGGTCAGCGCGCCGCACCCCGTGCCCGGCGGCGGCGAGGACGACGACGGGGACGACCCTCCCCGCGGCTGGTGGTTCTCCGGGCCCGGCACCTTTGAGGCGGGGGAGGTGGCGGCAGCGCCGGCGGGGCTGGAGGAGTCGCTGTCGGCCGTGGCAGCTGCACTGGCGGAGCACGGGCCCTTTGACGGGCTGCTGGGCTTCAGCCAGGGTGCGGCGCTGGCCGCCATGGTGTGCGCCCTGCGGGCCCGCGGCGACCCCCGCTTCCCTGTGGGCTTTGCCATCCTGGTGGCCGGCTTCGCCAGCCGCGCCCCAGCCCACGGCCACTTCTACCGGGAGCCCATCGCCCTGCCCACGCTGCACGTCGTGGGCGATGCTGACACTGTCATCGCCGCCCCCCTCAGCAGGGAGCTGGCCCAGCATTTCGTGGAGCCTGTTGTCCTCACCCACCCTGGCGGGCACTTCGTCCCTGCAGCTGCGCCACAGAAGAAGGCCTACCTGGACTTCTTGGACCGCTTACACCCTGGACAGGGACAGGCTGAGCCCCCAGGGGCTGGGGCCATTTGATAATAGTCACTTTAATAAATGGGGCTTCAGCGAGCCAYGTGCAGCCTGCCATGTTGGTGAAACATCACTGTGTTGCCGTGCCCTCCAGAGGGTCCAATGAGTTCTCATCAGCTCACTGTGCTGCTCTG
>JAYKAV010000378.1:982822-1119621 GCA_035582835.1 Phoebastria nigripes | reverse complement strand
CCTTCTGCTTGGTGTGGGCAAAGCCCCCCCCCCCCGGCCTGGACCCCCCTGGCCCGTGCCCTGACCCCTCTGCCTGGGGCTAATGTGAAGCTTCTCCCCTCCCCGAGCCCCCTCCTCTCCTTTGCACACGAGGCCCCGGGGCGGCCGCCAGCAGCGACTGTCCCCAGCCTCGCAGCCACTGTGCCTTAGCCTGAGCTGGCCGCTCCTGCCCAGGTGCCCCCCTCGCCCCCGCCCTGGGCTGCCCGGGTCCCCCCGGGGCTCCCCAGGGCCGGCAGCGTCCCTCCGGGGCTGCCATGGGGCGAGCAGCAGCAGCAGCACCCAAAGCACAGCTGGCAGCGCCCAGTGGGGCCGCCGGCCCCCTCTGTATCACGTCCGATTTGTACACGGGCTCCTTGCCCTTTTTTTTTTTCTATAGTCGAAACCGAATGAGCAATAAAGTGACATTAACAAGCGTGGCCTGGCGTCCTTCTCTGGCGGCGGGCCTGGCCGGTGCAGGGTCAGTGCCGAGGGGGCTGGGAGGTGACCCCGGGGGGGGACGGTGGGAGGGGAGCAGAGGGGCTTTGCCGTGCGTCTGGTTTGCCCGGAGCCCCCTCGGTTGTGGGGGCAGCAGCAGCTGCAGGTGGGACAGAGCTGCCATTGTCCCTGCGAGCACAAACATGTCCCGCTACTATCCCTCCCCAGTGCCCCCCGTGCCCACCCCTGCCCCAACCTCAACAGCAACTCACCCGCTGACGGCAAATGAAACAACACGCTGCACAGACAAGTGTTTAATACTAAAAATTATTAAAACCATCTTAACAAAACAGCCCGAACGTGGCTGCTTCCCCAAGACATGGGCTCCCTGTGGGGGCTCGGGGCAGCAGCCTGGCACGGATGGCCCCAGGCATGGGGCACTCAAGCCAGCGAGCCCCTGCTCCGCTCGCCATCGTGCCAGCTGGTCTGGTGGCAGCAAGGCCTCTGTCCCACAGCCGAGCCCGTGGCACGGTGCGAGGGGTCAACGTCCGGCAGAGCCACAGGTCCCTCTGAGATGGTGGTACCCCGGGAAGGGCCTTGCAAAGCAGCCCTGAGGCAGCTCTGTTTGTTGGAAAACAAACATTTAAACACACCCAGCATGGAGGAGAAGTCTACGCGCTGCTTACAGCTGGCGTGGCACTGCACGTGGCTGTGGGCACCAAACTGGGGCGTGGGTCCTGTGTGCGCCGCGGCCCTGGGTGGGCTCAGCCACGGTGATGGCTCCGTGCACCCTGCAGCAGGCATGGGCACCCCAAAGTCTCTGTTGAACAGGCTCTGCCCTGCAGCACAGACCCTCCGTCGCCGGCAGCTGCCCTGCATGGTGCCCTGAAGCTGGGACATTCGTACAGCACAGGTTAGCGAGCACAACCCCGCTCGTCTCTGTCGCTGTGCCATGCAGCCCCACTGCGGCCGGGCGCTGCTGAGGCTCCGACCCTGGTGTTGGTCCTCGCCGTGAGGCTGGGCAGCTGGCGCAGGGGTAATGTTGGGCTTCCTGATGCAGACACCGTGTCCGAGCCACCCACGCAGGAAAGGAAAATGCTGGGCTCCGTCCTGCTGCTTCCTCCGCCACCTTTGACGCTTCCCTCCCACGGCCGTGGTGCCCCAGTGGGGACCGGGGACAGCCTCGGGGTCACTCCCACCCTCTGCTCATGGGACTGGGACTTGACAGAGCTCCAGGGGCTCCGGTTCACGGGTTAATGCTCCCTCTTAGCTTCTGTATCTGGCGTGTAGCTGGGCCGGGGATGGGACACTTGGTGATGGGACAATGTGGTGGTGGTGGTGGGCGGCTCAGCAACACCCCAACCCTGCACTGGCTCCCGGTGCGGTATGACCCACTGACGAGGCAGCGGGGTCCCTTCATGGCTCCCTCCACGGCAAAGGGGCAATTCAAGAGGGGACCCTCCCAGCTGGGCAAGCGGCAGGGGGGCCAGGCGCTGCCCCGGCTCTCTCCAGCCTTGCCCAGCCCCATAGCCACAGGCAGAAGCCGGATCCCACACGCAAGAGGAGCCCATGGTGATGCGAGGACATACGGGACCTGTGGGACAGCCGGTCCTAGGGTCCTTGGGGACTTGGAGGATTTTGTTAGCCTCATGCTGAGTCTTAGGTCAAAAATGTGTCTAAAGGTAGTGGGGTGGGACTAAGGGGGTTGGGGGAGGAGGGAAGGGGCAGGTAATGGCTGGGGGGGGCAGGGGAGCAGAACAGAAAGCAGCTGTGGGAGGACTGGGGTTGTTCAAAGCCTCCCCCCAGCAAAGCAGGCAGGGCACACACCTGAAAACTAACCTATACTGAAGTCTGAAATGAAACTCAACAAGCAAACCCTGCACCAGGGAGAGGACAAGCACCTCCACAAGCAGCACCCCCCGCATGGGGCAGGCACGGGGTGGGGAACGGGCCGGAGGCCTGGGGCTGCCTGGGCCACGCAGGACAAACAGGCTGGGGCAGGAGGGAACCTGCCCTTGAAGTCCACGGCCTCTCCGAGGGGCATGACCTAGACTAAGCAATCCCAAAGTCTGCGCTCGCGTGTCCCCGGTCTCTGCCCTACGCAGCCTACAAACCCGAAGAGCCACCGACTCGTGACTTGAGCTCTCTGCAACCAAGCAAACCAAGCAAAAGGCTGGCGATCCGGCACAGGCTCACCCAAAGCTTCCCTAGCCAGCGGGGCTCGCCAGCTCCGCTCTGGCACTGCCCGAAGGCTGGTGGGACCCTCAACGGCCCAGCCTCCACGTGAACCATCCACAGCAATGACCTTCCCAGCTGGTCTGCCCTTGGGGGGGGCGGCCTTCACAGCATGGCCATTCTGGGGTGGGTTGAAGACGTGGCGTTTATTGTTCATGGTGGGCTGGAAGGCGGTGGCGGCACGTGGTGAGGGCTGCCGCTGAAGCCGGTCTCCCACTGTAACAGGCTGCGTGACTCGCTCAGGGGCTGTCGGCCCCGCTCGGTCCCCTCAGCCCTCCTGGGCCCACTTGAGGAAGGTGGGGATGTCCCGCACCGGCACGTTGCGGGTCAATGCTTTGACTCGCAGGTTCCGGTCATCCGTCAGCAAAACCACTTCCCTGAGCAAACGGATGGGATCGTCTGCAATGAGAGAGAGAGAGAGAGCGGTGTGGAGCTCAGACCTCCCCACTCTGCCCCAGCCCTTGCACCCATCCCACACCACGCTGTCCCCATGCCGTGCCCCCCCCCCCTCCTCCGGTGCTGCGCCTCGGGCATGGCAGGGCCGCCCGGCACCCCGGCAGCACTCCCGGCTCCCTGCTCCCTGCCAAGCCTTCCCGGCGCGGCTCAGAGACAACACTTCATCTCAAAGGCCGACTTCTCCCCTCCTCTGCGCTGGCTGGGGGATGATTTGTGATCTCTGCCCGCAGCCCTGGGGCCGGGAAGGCCGGTGAGCAGCGCCAGGGTCCCATGCTGCCCGCTGCCTGCTGCCCGCATGGGGTGGTACACCATGCCGCAGGCAGGGAAGAGGAGGTCCCTCTGCCTGACCCAGGCCAGGAAGACGGCCCGCGACCCTGGCTCCAGCAGGAAGCTGGTGCTATTATTCTGGTGATCTCATTATAAGATCTAAAACCACCCCTTATTTTTTTGCGAAGCTTTTTGGAGTCGCCACTGACACCGAGGCGTTTCTGGCTGGGGCTCAGACAGCCAGAGAGAGTTGAAGCCTGAGAAATAACCAAAGGGATCTTGCCCCCAGATGGATGAGCTGCCCCGCACGCAATGCGCCGGGCTGGGATGTGGGAGCCACGCTTACGTGTGTGCGAAGCAGGGGAAGCATATGGGGTATGTGTAAGCAGCTGGGTCCTGTGACCAGAGTACTGTTCCTATGAGCACAGGAAACACAGTGCCTCCGAGCCAGGACGGGAATGGAAAAAACAGAGTTTATGGGAGCCCAACATGGGCCCAGATTGGCGGTGCAGGGAGCGGCAGGACGAGGGGAAGGGGAGGGTGGCCAGGAACACGGGCTACAGTCACGGTGTCAGGGCTGAGGGTGTCAGGGCGAGCACCCTGGCCAGCCCGTGCTGGGAGGAAAGGGAGCAGGGGCTCAGTGGGAAGGCAGGCCTGGGGCCGAAGGCTGCCGAAAGCGGGATCGGGAGGTTTTGTGCGGACACTTTAAGAAATGTGTAACAATAAACATCCTCTGCTCCGCGCTGGTGACGCGCCTCCTTGTTACAAACCAGAGGCTGTCAGCTTGTCAGGCCCCATTCCCCATAATCCACATGATTTCAAAATTCAGCATCATTTGCACATAAACATTTGGTGACGGTTTCTCTGTGAATCTGACAAGTTAAGCTGCTAAGAATTCGTGCTGACAAATGCGGGTTGATTTCTTGGGCAGCTGCTGATGCGATTCCCATCCCCACTGCCCTGGCAACAGCCTGGGGGCTGTCTGGTCCCCCAACGCGTGGCCGATGCCAACCGGGCATCAGGAGGGAAAAGAGCCCTGGCCAGGAGGCACCGGGGCTTGCGGGGAGGAGGCTCGTTCTGGCCCTTTGTCACCGCTGCTGGCACCATGAAATTGCTCCGTGGATATTTATGGTGGGCTCACAGGCTGGGGCATCCCCAGTGCAGTGAGGTGCGCATTTGGCGATGCGGTGAGAGGGCCACAGCCTGATGCTGACCGGAGGCAGGAGGTGGCACCTTGGTGTTGAAAGAAGCAAAATGCGGGAGGGATTGGCTCCAAGGGCCGTGAAAGAGAAACGAGAAGGGTCCACAGGATGCAACAGAGAAGGGACAAGGAGGACGTAAGGATGTTCTACCTTTGTTGGAGGGCATGAAATCCTTGGCCTTGTCATTGCAATAGTGSAGGCAGCAGGACAAAATCAGGTCATCATTGTTTCCCTGGAAGCAAAGAGCAACGTTACCCCTGGCAGGAAAAAACCTGCAACCCCACCACCCTGATTTCTGTACTGCCCTTGAGACACTGCCGCAGCTCAGCGGAGAGCAGGGCTGCTCGGAGTTGAAACATTTGCAGCCCGCAGGAGCCTGCTCAGCCTCCTGCAAAGGTGGGGACAGAGCTAGCCCCTGCCCAGAGCTTGCAGACCCCAGGGTGCCTGGTTTCCCCCAAGCAGGCAGTGGCGAAGAGCCTCCAGCCCTTGGCATCACTACCTCTGCGTCCCGTCCTCCTGGGGCCGGGATGTCCCTTACCTGCTGGCCGGTGGTGTCTTCACTGCGGAAGGAGATGGACTCCAGCTCATTGCCTCGGCTGGTCAGAGCCCTCAAGCAGTTGTCCCGGCTCTCAAATCGCTCCTCCAGGAACTCGATGGACTTCCTGGCTCTCTCCTGCACTTGGCGGGCATAGCCTGCGGCCCGGTGCTCCATCTCCGGGCCCTTGGCCAGGCCATCCAGCTCGTTTATCACTTCAAACAGGAAGAGGAGGTACAGTTACTATGGGACAAGGTGCTCCCGTGACCTGCTGCTGGAGCACACAAGTTGCCAAGGCCTCGGGGCCAGGGCACTGGGAGCTGGCTCAGGAAATCTGGGTTCAGCTGCCGCAGCGTCCCTGCACTCCTGGACTTGGCTGTGGGTCTGGAAAAGCTTTGCTGCCTTCCACCTCCATGGGTCACCTGGTTCAGCCCCGAGAGCGCAGGCACCTTGCCCCTGCAGCGAGCGGGTAACGCTCCCTAAGGGCATCTCGCGCTGCTCTGCGAAACACCAGGACGACTGCCGTGCCCCCTACCCCACGCTCCTGCCTCACAACCGATGGCACCTCCGTGTGTGCCCGAGGGTGTCAGAAAACCACAGTCTCCTGCAGCCCGCTCTTCCGCTTCCGAGCACAGCGACGGCCAGCAGCACCGTGCCTCCTGCCCTGCATCGCACTGCCTGGCTCTGCACCTCTCGGCTCCCTGTACTTACTTTCAGACACGAAAAGCTGCTGCCCTCCTGCCGCAGGGCTAGACGCAGGAACAGGGTCATGCGTGGGAGCAGGCAGTTCCCACTCCACCACTGTTTCCCACGCAAGTCCTGGCCCTATTTTCCCAACCTGAAGCCACCATCCCAGGCTCCTGGCAGGGGACACGCTCTCTCCAACACCTCACCCATCTGGGTTCGCACATCTGTCCTGACACATGCTGCTCGAGATGAGCTTGAGCCTGGGATCAGGCAGATTCCCAGCCTGTTCGCCTTAACTGGAGCCCGTCAAGCCTTAGAGCCTCCTGTATTGCTGCCAAGCGGCCGGGAACCCCAGCCACTCCGGCCCCCCAAGCCCAGCAGAAGCCCAAGGGACCCCAGCAGAGCTCCAGGAGGGACCCACCCTCTGGCGCCAGGGCTGCTGGAAGAGCCGCTCCGTCGCAGAGCAAGCGCGCGTGTGTGAGCAAGATGCCGCTCAGGCGGCGAGGCCGGGCACACAAGCGTGCGGCCAGATGTGCGCACGAGCGTCCTTGCCTGCGATCGTGCACAGGGCTGCGTGTGCGCGAGGCCGGGCGCGCGAGAGAGCTGGTGTGCACGTGTGCGCGAGGGAGCCTCTGTGCGCACAGTGTGTGTTTTAGCCATGGCTTCATTTCTGAAGATTGTTTCCGAGCCTGGAGCCAAGTCCTGAGTTCAAGTGGGAACTATGCATTCCTTGGGGGTTCGGGGAGAGAGCTCGGGGTCTGAGGCCTCTCCCCAGTGCTGTGAATCACTGCCCGGGGAGCCTGCGTGATCGCTCTGTTCCATGGTGAGACTGGCACTCACTGTCTGGGTATTCAAATTAAAGCTGCATGGAGCTGCTTTGCTCTTCGCTGGCCGGCGACTCTTCTTGCTACCGACCTGATGCTGCCATTTCCACACAATGCACGGCTGGGCCCGGGGTGGGGGGAGCCGTGCAAGAACGGAACATCAAACAGGAAAAGCTGGTATTCCCTCCCGAAATCCGCCTTCCTGCTTCCAAGCTAAACAGGCTTCAAAGGGGAGGCTTGTTTGTGCTTCTGCACCAGGCCTGGCTTCTCCATGGCGGGGTCAGCCTCAAGGAGCACGGAGCAGGTTAAAGAGCAAGAGAAACAAACCCAACGCAAAGCCGTGCGCTTAACCCCTTGCTGCATCCCCGGGAAGAGTGGGGAGGAGTGCCCCGTGCTGGGGGAAGGGCACCGYGCGTGCCTCTGGTCCGGCAATGGGGCACGGCACCAAGGCCTCTGCCCCCAGCAGCCACGGGCCCCCGGCTTAACCCGGGGGACGGGTTCCTCCTGCCTGCACCCAGGTCTCAGCACTGATGGCTTTCCTGGGGCATGAGGGGGAATTTGACCAACACCCGGCACAGACACGGAGTCGCTGGCTTCAGGGTGCTTCAGCAGCAGCAGGGGAGGCTCGTGGCGGGCGGTGGGAGATGAGTTACTCTGTCCCCCACTATGATGGCCTGTGCAGGGAGGCAGCAGGACAGAAAAGCACCAAAGGTGCTCAGTCACTGCTGYTCCTCCTGCCCGTGGCAGGCCGGGCCAGGCCAGGCTTCTTTTGCAGGTTGAGGGCAGCAGCGTCTTGGACAGGGACAGGACCAGGGTTTTCAGCTCTCTTGTAACTGCTGCCCCTGGCTGTGGTTCGGATGGAGAAGCCTCACGCCAACCACAGGAGTGTACCGGGAGGCAGGGCCATGGCTCCAGGGCAGGTCCCAGCTCTCTCAGGTGTTAACACACTCCACAGCCCCCAGGGCTGCCCAGGCTCTGCCGGTGCTGCTGGCTTCCTTCCCTTCGCTTCCACACAAAGCCCTGGCACTGCAGTGCCAAGCCACGGAGCTCCTTGGCAGATCCCGTGCTGAGCTGGGCAGGTGGCCAGCCCTGCTCCTCCCACCCAGGGTCCCAGCCCCAGCCCCAGGAATCCCTCCTGAGCCAGGCTGTTCACCCCGCGGGGAAGGGCGGCAGCTGGACGTTGGCTCTGGGGCAGGCAGAGCTGTCTGCTGGACACCAGGAGTTGAGAAGGAAGCCCCATAATGGCTTGGAGGGCAGGCAACCCTGTGTGCCGCAGGTCAGGAGATCGGCACGAGCGTACACATCGCTGCCTGGATGCTGGAGATGCCCACGGGGCAGAGCTGGCCCCTGGCCTCCTGGGGCTGCGGCTGGGATGGGGGCAGCCTGTGGGCTCTGCAAGGCTCGGCCTCGCTCCTGCCCCAGCCTCTCCTGCTGCCCTTGGGGATCCTCCGAAAGCCAGGTTGGCACCGGGACGCGCTGGGTGCCGGAGCGACACTGGCCAGAGGAACGCTACCTCCAGCCCGGAGCGTGATCAAACAATCAGAGCAAAGGCATTTAACCAAATCCTCCCGCCACCCTGGGAGACCACCCAGCAGCACAGCCGTTATCTGCCAGGGTGAGTGTTTACCAATAACGGGAACCAGCTTGCTGTTTTACTGCGAGCTTTATAAGGATAAAAAGAAGGGCTGGGCTTGAGCAGCTCTGAGACGCTGGGACACAGGCCGGCCATTTGCTCAGGCTGCCTAAGCCCCAGATCAGCTGGGATAAGCTATCTGCTCTGATTGTTTAACAATTCCTCCTCCTTGCTCCCTCCAAAATTCCCTCCAAATCCCATTTAACACCCGCTTGCCTCTCCCAGCCCCTGGCACCCCCAAATGCACTGGGGGAGAGGAGCCCGCTGAGCACCGTGGGCAGAAAGCTGGCAGGAAGGGAGAAGGGCGACACGGGCTGAAGGAACGTCGGCCATAGCTGGGACAAGACAGGGCAGGATGGATGCCAGCTCCACCTCTGCTGCCAGCTGGCCACGGCACGAGCCGTCCAGCCCCAGACCACACAGGCACTGCGGGCACATGGGGCAGGAAGAGAGGGAGCTGGCATGGAGGGACAGCCCACACCAGGGGAGAGGGGAAGCCCCCACCTCACGCCGGCCCTACTCACCGATCAGAGGCACCACCAGGATGAATTTCCTGCAGTCCAGCAGCATTATCAAGCTGCTGAGGTGGTCGATGAAGCCATTGGTGTCTGGGACCAGGAAGACAGGTCTGATCTCCAGCTCCATCTGCCTCATTTGACTCTGGTCTTTCAGCACGGCCTGGAGGAGAAGGACATACGATGAGTAAGTAGGACGTCAGCCCTACGACCTGTGGACCCTGAGAGCAGAAGATAAGCCTGGCTGGCACGCATGCCTCCCGCAGCAAGGGCATCATGCGAAGGGGACTGGCAGGAGGCTGCGTCCATCCCACCTGCACACCTCAAACACCAACTTTTGCAGGTCCACAGCGCACACGTGAGTGGGACGGTGAAAGCCTCCAAGGGAGCGCTCTCCTAGGAGAACAGCCCTGTCCAGGATCTGGGGAGAACAACTGGGACCAGCCTTGAAAATGGAGGTGTTTTGGGAATTGTCCCATTTATGGGACTGGCAGTTGCCAGGACTATCTGCACCGGTGCCAAGAGACTGACCCTGATACAAAACAGCGGGGAGAAAAGGGGGCTGGAGGAAGCGGGTTCTGGGACTCCAGATGGAAACAGCTCAAGGTGACACCAGCCAAAACAAACCAGTCTGGGACACACAAGTCCTGCCAACGGCATCCTAACACAGGGACCCCGAGCAGGCAGCAGGAGGGGAGGTCTGTGGGGTGGGGATGCTTGGCTGAGTATCTCATTCACTGTCCCACCATCTCCCACACGTGCCTTGCCTTTTCTGACTCCATCCAGCTGGGAAAACAGGTGGGTTCCAGCCCTGGAAACCCACAGCACTGTCCTTGGCTGAGTCCTTTGCACCCGCTGGAGACCAGAGGTGCTCACACATACATGGGAAGGGTCTGCTGGGTCTTACTGGCAACCTGCAGGGTTGCACCTGGACCTCTGGACAATGCCAGTTGCCAAAATGGGACCCAAGAGCTCACATATTACTTTCGATGCTATCGAAGGACTTGGGCTCTTTAGTAAGTCACAGGCTTAAAAAACTCAGGATGCTATTCTAGTGCTTCCTCTGCTTAAAAATAGCTTCCCTGGACTTGCTGATGTTTGTTGCCTCTAATAGGAACTGGTCACCCACGGAGCACAGCAGCACTGCTGTGGAACACATCCACCATGCAAACCCTTGCGACAGCGGGCTCACACCCACAAGACGCGCCCCGGGGACAGGAGGCAACCGCCGACCCTGTTCTGCCCAATGTTATGGGGAGCTCCCCCTGCCCGGGGTGAGGATCCGAACCCTCCCGCAGTCACGCCAAAGCCTCGGAGGCACCCTGGAACGACGAGCTGCACAGGCCAGAAGTGGCCATGGAAAGAAGTGGTTTTTAATCCATTTCCAAGTGTTGTCATCTGGCTTTAAATCAAGGCGACTTGATGCTGCCACCTCCCACAAGTGTCTCCAGGCAAGGCAGCAACCATAACCTCACCACGTGCCTCCCACCCGCCTCCTGGCAGCACCAGTCCTGGGGCCGCAGCTCCCATCGACCCCGAGGGGAGATGGGCAGAGCGGGGAGCACGCCAGGTCCCGTCTGCTGCATAGCAGCACTGAGCTGGCATGACAACGCGAGGATATGCGTCCCCCATCATGCAGGGGCAGCTACAATGGCACCAACATCCCTGTACAGATGCTGCCCTGGCCAGCCGCATGCCAGGTGCCACCCCTGCCTGTGCTCTGCCTTCACCCAGGGAGGTGTTGGCACTCCCTGGCGGCACGGGAACCCTGTGTTGGCAACCCCGGCACGGCACTGCCGCTGCCTCCTCACCGTGAGGAGGGTGGCAGGGGGGGTTTCTCCCCAGGGTTTGGGGGTGCAGGAGGAGACGCTCATCCCTGGGAGGTACCAGGCCCTGCTGAGCTCCACCAAGCTCCACCTGCCATGGGGAGATGGAGAAGGGCCCCGTCGGCCAACGCAGAGACCCAGAGCGAAGTGGCATGTCCCTTGTGCGGCGGCCAAAGAGGTCGACGGGCGGGGCCAAAACCATGCAGCCTCCGATGGGCGACAGTCCTATGCGAGCAAGAGCCAGTGGCAGGAGGGGATACAGGAGGGGATGCGCCCCGATACAGTTCCCTGACGCCGGGGCTTGTCCCAGTCCATGCAGGTGACCTCAGGAGCGCGGCGCGAGCGGGAAGCTCACCTACCCCTCCGGCCGAGGGGCGCGGGGGTGACGGTGGGGGGGCAGTACTCTCGTGTGTGGCATTTGCCCCAGCGGCTTTCACAGGCCGTACCCAGCCGATTCCTGGCAGCCACGAGCGACGCCTGTGCCGGCCGTCACGTCCCATTCCGCTCGCCGGGCCGCCCGGTGAGAGAAGGACACAGGATGCGCCGGGAGTGAAAGAGCGAGGTCGGCGGGGAGCGTGCCAAGTCCCCGCGCACAGCTCCGGGCCGCTCGGGGAGCCAGAGGGAAACTCGCCTTTGCAGAGTTCAGAGGCCGGCAGTGAGATTTATTTTTGTTTGTGTGAGTAAAAGGCTGCAGAAGCCTCCGGCCAAGGGGTTTCGGGGGGGAGAGGAGTGGCCTGTGATTCATGGGGACGCTGGCTGGCCCTGTGCCAGAGATGAAAGGGAGCCCATGTGCGGGGAACCGGGGAGGCGAGTGCCGCATTAACCCTTCTGCCGGTCTGTGGGGCACGGTCCCGTGGGGAAGAAGGAGAGCGTGGGGATGCGGATCAGGATGCCCATGTCTGGGGCCCAGCTTCTGTGCCGCCACCACTGCCAGAAACAAGCTGCTGGTCCCACTGTGCCTCAGTTTCCCCGACGCRAGGACAGGGAGATGGTGGCCCACGTGTCCTGCTGGGACGTGGGGTCTGGAGAAGACCCTGGGGAGAGCGGCATGGTTAAAACAGTGGAGGTACAGCCTCACCCTGGCCCAAGTGCTTTAGGATGGCAGGATTTCAGCCTTGTCTTACTGCGGTTAAACACGCTGCACAGCTCCATGGCAGAATGACCCTGCAGTGCTGGACATGGCAGGGGACCTCTGAAGCTGGGGGCTCTCTGCTCCCCCCGGGGCCAGGCAGCTCCCCCTCTCCTGCCTCCTGCACCCGCACGCTGCAGCAGTCAGAGCTGCTCCCACCCGCAGCCCCCTGCCCGGCCTCCTGCTCCGGCCATGGGGGCTTCTCCCAGGAGCTGGGCTGGAGCCGGAGGTGGCTCCCCCGGCTGCCCCAGCTGGTGGCAGCACTGAGATCAGACACTCCTGCACACACAGTCCCAAATTCCCAGCTCATCCATCAGCTGGGATCACCTGGGGGATTCCCCGGAAACCGCTGCCCGGCCGAGGGCTTCCAGTGTGAACAGAGGACCGGTCCCCCGAGAGCCAGGCCACCAGGCGCTATTTTCTGCAGAGTGCCAGCRGGGAGACAAGCGCAGAATAGGAGGGGGCTCCCCATTGATCCCCCCGGGGCTCCACACAYGGACCCCAGAGCTCCTCTGCCCACAGTGCTGGGCTGGTGGAGAAGCCCGGAGCCGAAGCCCCGGCAGAGATGAGTGCCCCGCTGCCTTTGGGATGGGTCGTACAGGGTCACGCTGCTCTACCAGGACAGATGGGCTGTCACCATCCTGCCACCACCTCTCCTGCCCCGACCCGCTCTCCAACTGCGGGGAAACCTGGCGTCGCTGCCCCTTCCAGCCCTGTGTGCTCCACGGGGATCGGAGGCGGATTTTCGAGGGCCGAGAACAATGCCTCTCTAGTCTCTGCTCGAGGGCTTCCTCCTCCCAAGGTTCGTCTCCAGCGTCTTCCTCAGGAGTAAACGTGCCCCGTGCCTGGTAGCAAACCGGGGCCGCCGCCGTGGCGGAGCCGCCGTGGGTGGGTGTGCGTCTTCCGCAGCCAGCAGGCACCCGCTCCCAGGCAGGTGCGTGTCGGTGCGTGTGCACCCGCGGCATTGTTCCTGCGCGCCGAGGAGAGCGTGAATGGGATACGGCTATATTTAGCCACTTACTCACACTACCGCCACAAAGGAGCGGCTGCATCTTAAGGGGGCGGCCGTTCCGTGGGCTCAGAAGGGACAGGAGAGCGGCTATTTTGGGAAGACATGTCATAATTGGCCGCCCCGGTTAAGCTGCTTCTGTAATGCTGAGCAAAACAATAGCAGCATCCAGAGGAAGAGCCTGTTATGTTTCAGGTGGGATGTTTTCAACCGGTCAGGAAACTCGACCGCTCCCAGCGCACAGCGGCGGCACAAAGGACAGGGGACGCTGAACAGCATGGACCAAAGGCCTGGCCAAGCAGCGTGGGCGGCTGGGAGCGCGCGGCAGGACCCGGCGCTGGCGGGGGACACAGCCCTGCCAGAGAACGCTGCCTGCCCCGGCAGCGTCACTACCGCCTCCTCTTGTCCACCTGCCTGCCTGGCCTCTCGTCCCTCCATGTATCTGGACAGCACCCAGGTATGTGCCTGGTCTTTCACCTCGCGTCCCGACGCATCGCTGCCGTCACCAGCCTGTGACATGGGGCTGGCAGGCGGCTCCATCCCAGCCTGGGCAAGCGGTGAGGGCAGAGGCAGGCTGGCAGCAGAGCCAGGGAGCAGCAACCAACCTATAACCCAGGGCCAGGCAGCAAAGGGCTGCCTCCTTGCAACCAGGGCTGCCCAGGGACACAAGAGACTACCACCTAACCCTGCTCTGGCCCATCTGCCCCCCTCAGAGTGATGGTTTTGGGGTCCAAGCTTTGGTAGGGGAATGGAGCCACCCCCGTTTGCCATTTAGCCTGCCTGGACCTGTACTCCCCCAGCAGCTCGAGCCACAGTCCTGCACGCACCCAGCCAGGGAAGGGACCAAAAGAGCGCAGTGAAGCCCAAATCCCCCTCGAGGTATAAATGTGACCCCAGCATTGGTTGTGGTTGGGAGCTACAACAAGGACCCGCAGGGCTGCCCAGCCAGCTGATGCAGGGCAGGTAAGCAGCAGCAGTGAACTTGGGACAAGCGTCGGGTGGATGATCTCCATCAGCAGCAGAGCTGGGCTGCAAGAGGTGGGGAGCACAGCAAAGGCAGGGATAGTGCAAGAAAACCTGCTGGGGAGAAGGTAGTGAATTTAGCTGCGAGAAGCACAACTCTGCAAGTCCCAGGTGAGGCCATGACACCGCGCTCCCCTTGGGCACAGAAAGAAAATGGATGGCCAAGAGATGAAGGCTTTGCCCTGCACCCTGGGTCCCTGCACACACCATCACAAGACTCTAYGGGAGGCAGCCACAGCACCTGGGCTTTCTGGAACTGAGTCCCCACCACCATGCATGCACAGCCACACGGCCGTGCGTGGAGAGCTGAGGCTCTCAGTCGTGCTGAGACAGGAACCGCATCTGCTGGACTCTGATGAATACAGGGAGCTGTGGCTTGTCCCCAGGATAATTAAAGGGGGACTCAGGAGAGCAGCCGATGTGTGAACTCTGTAGATGAGCAGTGAACAAGAGAAATGGTCTGTAACAGGGAAGGCAGAAGATCCCCAGGTCCCAGGAAACACAAAATCTCTTGAGAAGATCAGAAAGGTCAAGGACCACAGGCCAAGAGAGGGAAAGTGGAGGGGGTGGATGCTGAGCTGGCTCCAACCTGGCCTCCCCAAGCAGCACTTTCCACCCGAGCTCCTCCGCTCCTCTGGCTCCGGCCGCGTGGTCAGTACCAGGGCAGGGAGAGGACCAGGGCCTGCACACATGTTCTGCTCCGGGCTGTTCCCAGCTAGCTACAGGCTGGATGACTTTACCGAAGCCCCAAGGACTTCTCCTCCACCCCGCGCCTTCAGACTCCAACTGCACCTCAGCTCTCAGCTGTGCAGCCCCTGAAGCTGCCCACACCCTCGTTTTGACCTCTCTCCGCCTGCGAGCATCGGCCCCAGCACGGCTGGGGAGGAAGGGAGGAGCACGCAGGGGGAGAAAGCCCCTGACAACATCAGGCAGCCCCCACTCTCCCTGCAGAATGGGCAGCGGCCATCCCGGGGGGCCCTGCTGCAGCTGGGCTAGTCGCCGGGGCCGGGATCTGCTGCACGCTGCCCTCCCCGAACATGTGCAGTTCCTGTTTGCTGTGTCTGTACAAGGCAGTGGGAAGTGGGGAATTTACTTACACCTCCCGCTTAACAACCCTGGGAGGCTGGAAGGCTTCAGGCCGCTTTAATTTACAGCCCATCTCTCCAATCTCTCACTCGTTCACTGCTGCTTTCTTCCTCCTTGTATTAATGTGACCCAGGTACCTGCCAACAATAATGGACTCGCTTGCGGGGGCGGCCCCTCCCTCCCGGCGCAACTTCTACCTTCGCCTTGATATGAATTGCTCAAAAATTCAAATGAAAAAAGAAAAAAGGCAAAATCTGAAAGGTTGGGGTGGGTTTGGAAAAGCGAAGCGCAGTGGTTCTGGGCCCGGCGCCAGTAGCCGGAGGGTACACATGTGCACGCTCTCCCAGTAGGGCCTTCAGCAGCCCTGTTTTACAACCACCTCGGCACACACTGCAGAGTTCACGCATATGGCCAGACAGATGTGTCTGGCTTACGTTCAAGGCTGGAAAATGAAGAATTATGGAAGTGAAGGGCCCTGGGCATTAGAGAGGGCGGAGGTGAGGGGGAGGGGAGCCAGGGAGAATTTTTCCTCTGCTGAGAAATCCTCATCTGGGCTGCGAGGCTGGAGGAAGAGGGGTTGCGAGCAATGAGGCAGCCAACAGCCATGCATGTGAGATTGCTCTTAAAGCAACAGTGTGCACCGCCAGGCGTCTGCTCCCAGTCCAACCAGTTTACTTCACTAGCTCCCACTGGAAAACACGCTCAGATCAGGCCAGGGCCAGGACAGGATCACCTGTATCCCGTCTGTTTGTCCCCATAACGATGGCAACGCTTTGCAAGTGGCGCTCTGGCTGCAGCAGCCGTTYGCAGACTATTTTTCCTGCTGCTGGCTCCCACATGAACTCTGCCGTTCACGTCCCACCCTCTCCCCCGTCTGCCTGTGCCCCGCTGCACTGATTTCTCACCGAACCTCGCTGCCACAGAATGTCTGCCCCGGGCGGGGGGACAGCTCGCTGCCTGGCACACACTGCACTACAGCCATCAGCTAAAGCACTCCCCTGCCAGGGCTCCTGGGTATGCTGGCAGCTCCATGGAGAAGCCGTGTCTGGCTTCACAAGGGTCCCAGAAGTCCCCAAAACACCCATCTCAGCCTGGGAGGGCAGATCTTACCCTGGGTGGGGACAGCAACACCAATTTGGCCCTTCCAAAGGGCCAAAGCTAAACTTGCTGCTGGGTTTCACAGGGGCAGCGCAGGGCACCTACACCGGGGAAGCTCAAGGTGCTACGGGACATCCCGAGAGGCCACTGGTCCTGAAGCATGGCAGGAAAACGGCTGCGCACCATCGGCACAGTGAGGCAGGATCAGCCCGTGTACCAAAACAAAGCAGCTCCTCGGCAAGCTCGGGCGCTGCAGTCGCACAGCCCGTCCTACCTGAATCTTGTCTTGACGACGCTGTTGCTCAGCTACTTTCCTGGCCAGGGCTTGCTTCTTGGCTCTGAGCTCCTTGATGTCCATCTCTCCTCCGCTGCCTTCAGCCTCAGAATCATCTTCAAATGCCTCAATCCTCACATCATCTTCCTTCTTCCAGGAAATGCAGAAAGACAAAAAACAGGAGAGAAGTCATTATAAGGGATGCTGGTGGCAGGGACCATGCTCATTCTGCTCTCCTGCTTCCAGCAGACAAATCCCCACCAGGCATGGTCCATCACCACTTGCTGATGGGTGACTGACTATTTCCAAACATCCAAAAGAAGCAAGCAAAATAAATAAATAGTAACCATCCAGGAAATGACAAGGTGAGACAGGAGGTAATAGGGCAGGGAGGGCAGCGACCAGGCAGGGCAGGGGCAGCCCTGCTTAAAACTCTGTTCTAAAATCAAACCCCCTAGCCCTGGAAAACTCTTCCCACGGCCCTGGGCGAGTCACCGATGCTTTATAGGCTTCAGTTCTGTAAAACTGTGGTATTTCCCTATCTCTCCACTTTGCCTGGCTGTTTAGGCTGTACATCCCTCAGAGCAAATGCTGCTTCTTCCCCACCTGCCTGCACCAGGGCTGTGCAAAGCTGCTCTAACACTGCTGTCTCATCCAAGGCTAGGCACGCAAGCTGATCATCTTGACAGGAAACTTGGATCCGTGAATGCAGGAGACAAAAGAGCCCATTCCCCTTCTCCATTTTGACCTCTGAATAGGCCAGAGAGATTTCTGCACCCACCCCAAAACTTCCAGCTGAGCTGGAAGAGATGTTTTAGAGGGAGACGCTCAATCTTGATTTTAAAGCCCCACATGATGGAGAATCCACTGCATCTCGAGGTCAGTCATTTCAACGGTTAATTACTTCCTCTGTTAACGTTTGCATCCTACTTCTAGTCTGCCTTTGCCATGTTCCTGCTGGCCAGGAACCTTGTCTTTGCTGAACTGCAGGGTCCCTGGTTCTCCAGCCTCCTGCCTGCACAGACACTTCTGGACCATCTAGGATCTTCACCCTCTCCTAGAGACCCTTCTCCGGTTCTCCCCACCAGGAGGTCTGCAGACCCTTCCCAGTATGCCTGCACTGCTTGAACTGGAGGCCCCAGAATGGGCCATGCTGTTCCTACCCCCAGTGAACACTGTGCTGGCCCGYCCCTACGCACCCAAATCTCCAGGACACAGGAGGGTGGAAGGCAGTGGCTGGTGTCCAACTGGGGATCAGCCACAACCCAGTTCCGCCCCCAGCTTCACTGCTCTCCCCAATGGCTCCCTGCCCAAAGGGGAGACAAGTCCCTGTTCCTCAACATGTGTCCTGTCAGCAGCTGCCTGCAGGCACACGCTGCCCACGAACCAGGCTCTGCTGCTGACCCAGACAATCCCCTCGGCCCGCCCAGACCCCCTTGCTCCCCAGTGCAGCGACCATGGACCTTCCCAAGCCCTGCCAGTACCACTCTCCCCTTCCCTGCACAAAAGCCAAGGGTTATGATGGGGCTGGGAAGAGCTCCCGGGTGGGACCCGGGCAGAAAGACCTGCTGTGAGCCCGCAGAGGGCTGCAGGGGATGGATCCTGCACAGAAGGATCCCCCGGAGGGATAAGAGCATCGCTACACTCCCTGYCCTGTGCAGGCTGCCATGGCATATTTCAGCAGGAGGGACTCGGGCAGGAGCCTGCAGTCTTAATTTAAAGAACCCCAACACTACACAATCGCATACTCAATCATTATTTCACCCAGACCGCACACCCGCCTGGCCACAGAACCACGTACTCTTCTCTCCTTGTGACTTTTTAGCCTTGGGAAGGAGGAAGACGGAGCCCTCGGGCTCACTTCCCTCGGCCAGGACAGCCTGGACCACAGGGGATGGGGGGATGCTGCCAGAGGGACAGCATCGCGCAAGGGCCTCGGTGAAGAGCAGATGCAGATCTTCTGCGGTGGTTCGGGATCCGCTTGCCCAGGCTGGTGGTGGTCACGCTGGCGAGCTGGAAGCTCCCTTGTGCTCAGAGCCCAAGGAGGAAGCTCCAGGGTTGCGCAACGAGCTTGCGCAGAGGTTCCCACAGCCGAGCAGAGACTGTGGCGATGGGGCAGGAGGGAGTTATCCCCCATCCCGTGTTTGTTCATAGCAGAAATTGGAGGGACCAACCCAACAAGAGGAGTGCTCCAGAGAGCAGGAGCGTCCCTGTCGTGACACCAGGTGGAACCTGAAGATCCCCCCATATCACACGCTCTTGGCGGTGTCAGCTTGAAGACCTCCTGCACCGCCTCCAGAAGAGGACAAGGGTCCAGGTCTCCCACCTTATAGAGACGTCTCTTGCTGTCTGGGGTTTTGCTATGAGCCCCGGTGCAAAAAAATCACCTAAAATCTGTCCCCTGCTCAGCTGGAGCCAGGTGCTGGGATGAGGAGGGTGCCGAGTGTGTTCTTGCTCTGGGCTCCTCCAGCTGTCAGCTCCCTGGGGCGCATGGGGCCGCAGGCCACCCAGCGCCAGCAGAGGCGAGGTGCTGTCCCCTGCACGGGGCGATACCTGCTCTGGCTCTGCAGCGCCCGGCCCCGGCACAGGGAGGGGGCCCGGAGCGAGCCTGGGCAGTGCCGGGCCACCCAGCTCCCCGCTCCCAACGCCTCTGCCCCTCTCTCCTGTTTCCCTGGCCTTTCCAACTGCAAGATTAAACAGAAGAAAAGAGTCAACCTGCAGAGCGGCTGGCAGGGCCCTTAAACACACACATGGAGCCTGGAGTGAAGCAAGGCCTACAGGAACAAGCAAGGGCAAAAAAACAAGAGCTGAATTCCTTAATCACATCAGGATGTGAGAGGCAGGGGAGGGACAGGGCGCCAATGTCAGCTCTTCCTGTACGTGTGCTGGAGGCTGGAGCTCAGGCCCCTGCCGCAACGAGCTCCATGGCTATAAACTTGATCCTGAAGCTGAACCCTGACACCCCCTCGCCCACCTCCTCTCCCGGGGCCGCGGCGCTGCACGTTATTAAAGCTCCCCCCGCTTCGGGTATGAAAAAGCAGCATCTGGAACTCATAGCAGCGGGCGAGATAGAGGCAGGCGGGTTGGACTGGCAGGAAAGGGCACAAGCRAAGTACACTCGGGAGACAAGGGCTGTGCACCATTTGCCCCCCTCTGCCTCTCCCCATAAAATGCACACGCAGCTATGCCGGCTATAAATAGCGGGAGCTGCAGGGCAGGCAGAGGCTGGGCCCCACAGGGGTGATTCTTCCTTCACCGAGGCGCGCTCTTCCCGCACGGTACCTGATCTTCCAGTTGTTTTCCCTCTTGGCTTCCCATTTCCTTTCCCATGGCGTCTGGGACGGGTGCCACTGACACATATTTTCCACCCTTGAATGCCAGCAAAGGCTCTTCTTGTCCACAAAGGGCTTCCAGGAAATACTTCAGAACTGTGACCCTCTTGCAGTCGGCTGCAATAACCTACGGGGTGAGGACGAGGGGGTTGGGGAGAGGGAAAGGAAAACAAAGTCAGTGTAAAGGGGAGGCGGACAGGCAACAGCCAGGGGGAAACGTTCGGGGCTAGAAGGCCCAGCGGGACGCAGGCAGCACTGCACAGCACCCTGGGGATGTGCGGGGTGCCCCTCTTCCCCTAAACAGGAATGGAAGGGGTTTGCCCATGCCTTGGAGCCCACTGTCCCCAGGGAGAAGGAGGCAGGTGAAGTCAGCACCGATCCATGTCCTGTCCTCCCGCTCCGTGCACCCCAGGGCCACAGGGCTGCTGGGGGGGCAGCCAGCCCCCTGCCTAGCCCCACCGAATGGGGGGGAAGTCCTGTTGAAGCATGAGGGATGAATGATGTGGCCTGTCCTTACTGTTTCGTTCGACTCCATTGCCAGAATCTCCCCCCCCCCGCCCAAAAGCTGGGGAGGGATGCAGGTGCGAGAGCGGGCAGGTGGGGGCATTTGAGAAAAGTCAAGCCCCTCCTCGTCTCCAGCCTGACCCCGTCCCACAGGCCCATCTCACGAACCAACTGGGGAGCCCCGTTGGGGAGGCTGGGACGGATCTGGCCAGAAGGAAACTCAATAGCTTGGGTAATTATCCAATTTATGAGGCTCTCAAATGGAGTTTCCAGAGTGCGGGAGCCTGGTGCCTCCGCAGCCCCTTCCCGTGCGGCACAGTCTCTGCTGGCGCCTCCACCACAACCGGCCTCGGCTCAGACCTCGTCCCCTTGCAGCAGGGCTCTGCACCTGCAGAGCTCTCCCCTGGTGCTCCCTGCTGACCAGCGTCACCCCTGGGGAGCAGCAGATTTATAGGGAGAAAGTCAGCAAACGGGGGCTAGAAGTGCTACACGCTATGGAGACAAAGTCCACGTTGATGCCTGAGTTCCTCCTGCCCCCCCAAACTATCCTGTTTTTGCTCTGCTCGTACAGAGCAAAGCAGCCTCAGAGACCCCCATCCCAAAAGGGTCCCTGCAGGCTCCCAGGACTGGGATCCCAAAGCCAGGGAGAGGGCCAGACCCCATACAGGTGACTCAACCAGGCGCCTCGCAGCCAGGGATGCCCCCCCTGCACGCTCACGCCATGCGATACCAGTACTGCACACCCCGGCCCTGGCTTGGTGGAGACTGGCTCGTCACCCTGCCATGCCGGCAGCGGTGCGTGCCTTGGACGGGGCCGTGCCGCAGCAAGCGGAGGGCTGGCAGCGGCATGCGGCCCCACTGCACCAGGCTGCCGTGAGAGGAAACTTCTGCTCTTCCACAACGCTGCCAGTTTCCTCTCYGCGGGCTAATTTTAACCACCATGTTGCTGTAGTGCGTGTCAAAAACCTGACCCTCCTCTGACCTCCAACCTCCCACCCCAGCTACTGCCTGAGCGAGGCACCCTCATGCACCAGCAGCCGGGGCCGCCCCCGTTTGAAGCTGCCCTGCTGGGACCCTGCGTCCCCCCGTACCTGCACCGACAGGCAGAGGGGGAGGAGAAGCTCCTTCCTCCCTGTGGGAGAAAGTCGCTGCTGCAGAGAGGTGGTGCAAGCAGGGTGATCGCAAGACTGTAATATTTCAGGGAGCGAGGGACCCGTAACCACCAATTCTGCTCCAAAAAACGTGTCCTACGGGACAGAGGTGAGCAAAAGACAAGGTGACGCAGGCTCAGCAGCCCTGGGAGCACGTTGGGCTGCTGGGGACCCTCTTTCCTGGGAGAGCCCTTTGCTGCTCGGGACATCCAGCCAGGAGCAACCCCGGCAAGTGTCACCGCAGGAACATTTCCATCCTCCTGGCTCTCCTTTAGGAATGATTCTGCAGAGGGGAAAGTCAGAAGGAAAGAGAACAAGAGCAAAGTGGGAATGACTGTCATGGGAAACATCCCTCCTGAGAGCTCCGGGCTGCAGCGTCGCTGGGGGAAGTGGTGGAAACCTCACCGCCTGCTTCATCCCCTGCTTGACGGGCTAATACTGCGGAGACCCGGACTGACTCACACAGAGTGACTTCAGCCCAGGGATTTTCCAGTCCCGGTATCTGCAGTTCCCTTGTGCCCAGGCTGCTGGGCAAGAGAAGAACCCACCACCGCCGGCACAGCGGCGGGGATGTGCCTGTGGCAGCACCGGGGGTTGAGCCCTGCTGCCAGCAGCCACGTGCCATGGGATGCCAGGATGCAGCCGACAGAAGCAGCATCGGGGAAGGGGACGCAGGAACTGTCTGGCTAGGTGGGGAAGAGATGGGCACCCCATCCTGACACCAATCCCGAGGGATTTCTCAAGACACCTCTAGAAATAAAAGCCATCGCATCCAGTTTAGGACCCATGAGGTTTTCATGTATGCATGAAGGGCTGGGCGCTGACACAGCTGCAGCGCAGCCATCTCTGCACAGCAAAGGCTTAAATCTCACTGTCAGAGCCTCCTGGATTGGGAATGATCAGGCATATTGCAGGGCTGGGGACAAGGGCAGGTGGGTTCACTCCTTCCTTCCCTGAAGAAGAAACAAGTAGGAAACACCACATTTCCTGCCAAGCCAGCACAGCCCGATGCTTAAATTCAGCTCATCTGCTGGGGAGAAAAGAGCCCAACTGAAGGCCCATGACATAATGCCACAGCAACTCGTCTCATGAACACATTTTTCCAGCCCACATGAATGAAAAACAGGGAAGGAGCAAATGCTCTGCACATCCCCATCACGTGCAGCCCTGCTCGAGGAAGACACGGCAGAGCCCCGGGCTGCCGGCAGCCAGGCTGGCCCCGCTGCGGGGCAGCCCAGCCTCTGAGATGCTGGGAAAGAAGTGACCTGTGACTGGCACCCAGGTCTCTCTCGAACGGCGGAGCGGGACCTTGYGTGCCGCAGAGCAACCCGCTTTTGTCAGAAACTTCCTGTTTCGGAGTGGAAATGTGAGTGCCCGCAGCAGCACTGGGATGCCCAGGGCAGTGGGTTCGGCCGCAAAGGCGCTCACCGGCTCACTGTGCTGGAGCGGAGAACAGTGAGGATGCTGGGAGCCATGCCCGACCTTCCCGAAGGAATGGTCAAGTACAAAATGACACTGTGTCGATGTATTTGGTGATGCAGCAGCAGACACCCCGTCCTCGGCGGGGAATACAGCCGCCCCACGCACCCTTCCCCCTCCGACCGTGCAGTGAGACAGCAGGAACCGAAAGCCTGGCTTCAAGTCATTGCTGGGTATTAAAATAGGCCTGACACGCATGCAGCCGCTCTCAAAGGAAAACTGAAACTGAGAATTGCTGAAGTGGTCTGGTGCCCCCATCCGTGACCCCGGCTCAGTTCCCCAGAGGTGTGAGCGACCGAGGCATCGCCGAGCCCCTCGCCACCACGGTGCCTCTTGGGGACACGTGGCTGGGGACCAGGCGCAGGGCAGAGGTGGCTTCAGCTGCAGCAGCCCCGATCGCCAGCCTGATTTCATCAGGCCCGGAGACGAAAGGTTTCTAATCTCCTGCTGCATCAGACAGGCTAACCACCAGCTCCCAGCACCAGCCACCCACCGGAGGGCTGGTGGCTGCTAGGGCACGCTGACGAGGCTCATTAGCGCTCCGACTGCTAATTCATGGGTCATACATTAACATACTAATCATTGAGTAAGACACAGCAGGACACACATTAACACACACTAACTGCCTGTAGAGACCCACTGGGCTGCGCATTAACTGTACCAGCTGTTGTATTTTCAAAGCCACTTTGCAGCGCCAGTGCCACCAGGACCCTGCGTGTGTCATCTCCTGCCAGCAGCAAGCAGGGTCCCCACGTCTAACGAGGGGTCCCCAGATCTAACAAAGCTGATCCCCTCTATGGCCTTGGCTGTATTTTCCCTGAAGGGAAAAGCTTCCCCGAGTGCTGTGTGCTGCTCTTTAACAAGAGGAGGGCAGAGCACTCTTGCACGGGGCGGCTGGCACCTGGCCTGAAGGAGATGYAGCCCCGACGCCAGCACGTGTCCTCCAGGAGATTTAAGGGGAGGAAAGGGACTTGCTCCGAGAGCTGCGAGCGCTGTGCCCGGGGGGACGTGTGCACCTGGTGCTGGCAGGGTGACACCACCAGAAACCAGCCACGGTCTCGCTTTGGGTCAGAGGCGCGCCTGGAGCCGGGGGGGCAGCCCCTCTGCCCCCAGCCTTGGCCCTGCCAGCCCTGCTGCTCCGCACACGGCTCTCCCGCAGCTAAGCAAATCGCTGTCACACCCACCGCCGCCTTCAATCAACTTTTACAACTTGTTAATTTTACGCAGCGTCCTAAAGAGCAAATAACTGGGAGGCAGGAATGCAGACTCCTTCAGCTAGTCCAAAGAGCCTCCGGCAGCCAAGCCAGCTGGCCAGGGGAGCCCCGCTCGGCCACGGGGACCTGCCACATCCCAGGGGGCACTTGGTCCGGAGAGGGTTGCCCTGCACCCGCGGCAGCCTCTGGCAATGCCACGCTGCTGCCGGCGGCGTGCGGAGGGACCCCGGCAGCTTCTCTCTCGGCAGAACCTTAGACTCCGCAAGCAAACAGGAGGCAGCAGCTTTGGAGAAGGGTTTGCTTGGAGGATGGGCTGCCATTGCCGGCTCTGCATTCCTGTGTGCAAGGGGGAGACACGAGCACATCCTGACAGCTGGATTCAGAAGGGGAAAAGGACATGAGAAGTTTGAGTCATAGCACGGAGAGATCCCATCCCAGATTCGGGGATGGGAACGGGATAGGACCAGGACTCAGAGCCAAGCTCCAGCACGATCCAGCGTGGGGATAACACTGTTTTTGCCACATCGGTTTAAACATGGCTTAGCTGAAGTAGCTGAACGATGCTGAAACCAAGGGAGCCCCAAACAATCTAAACCACGCAGYGTCTACATGGCCCAGCTGAAACATTTGCACTGACCCTTCTAAAACATCCATGCAGGCCGTGGCTAAATGGCTCCCAGTGCCCTGTGCTGCCTCCTCCCGTCCCCAGGGACCCAGCTCGGAGGGCAGCCCAGCACGCTGGAGGAGGAGCGCAGTGGAAAGCGCCCGGTTTGGTCTCATCCCTTCTGGGTTTTCATCTCACAGGCTCGCACAAAAGCTGGGCTGGGTTTAACCCTGGACTTATCACAGCCCAGCTTCTCTGGGCTTGCTCCCTAGCCAGGATGTGGCCCGAGGAGCCCCTCACCTTGCCCAGCCCCAAATACAGTTTGGAGGGGTTTGGCCACCTGGGTAGGGAGGACCAAAGCATCCGTCACGGCTGGGCAGCAGCACTTGCAGCTGGATCGCAACCCCGGTTTCTGCAGCTGAGAGCTGACTTCAGCCACAGCTTCTCTCAGAGAAACTTCTGATTTCAGCTAATCCCACAAGCGGGCTCGGTGGACGCGGCTCCCACATGCCTGCAACTCTGTGTGTGACCCAAGAGAGCAACTGTAGCTGCAACAGGGCCCAAACCAAGACACCATTGGCTCCGATGTATCTCGCTGCTGCCCTGGCTCTGCAGGACCCAGTGCCAGCATGGGCAGTGCCTAGCACCAACCAGAGAGCACGCACAGGGAAAGGATCCACCACATCCATATCTGATGCTCCATCACAGCAGAGAGGTGCATCAGAAAACACCCAGGGAAGACAGAGAAGCTCAGAAGAACCACTCCAGTTGCTCTTCCCCATTGCCACTGCTGGAGAACCACTTTCTCTGCAAAGCAGGGTCTCCCCAAAGAGMAAGCATAGCCATGACAGCCAAACCTCTTTCCCAGCACCCTGAGCCTTGCAGAGGCACGGCTGCAGCCTCTGTACTGGGGCACGCTGTCTCAGACGAGTCATCGGAGCAGATGTGCTCTTGGCCTGGCAAACGCCTCCGTCTTTCCAACCTCGGCCACGTAGCTCAGCCACGACTGGCCTTTAAAACTGGAAAGCAGCATGGAAAGGGAGCCAACTGCCCACCATCACTAGGGTTTGCTAAGACCAGCCTTGCTTGTCCCACGCAGTGATGCAGAAAAGACGCACGGATCATATAAAGGTGCAAAGCAATAGATCTGAGCTGAGTCATCCAATTTTTAGTGTCAGAGATCAGAAGAAGCCCTGAGTAGCCTGCACAGATGCCTACCATGAAGGTCCTCAAACTGCACCCAAGGCACTGGTACCTGTCACTGCTGGCAGCTGTAGGACATGAAGGTGAGACCCAGCGACGTGGGGGAAGCTGTGAGCAATTCTGGGGCTTGGAGCCTGCTCTCAGCAAGCCCTCCCCAGAGGAGGGGATCCCTACACTGGCATGCGGAGGGAGCAGCCCTCCCCAGAGCTGTCTGTCTGCCAGGGGCCAGTTCTCTCTCCCTGACTGGCACCTAGTGGCTGTGGGGCAGGAATATAGACTGAATTTTTACTGATCTAGGCCAGAAGACACTTAAAACTCTGTATGGAAACCCCACGCTGCCACAGGTCCCAGCCTACGTCCCTGAAACCCTTTGTGTTGCAGCACAGCCTGGCACTGCCCTACAAAACACCTCACAGCTCCTCCAGACCCTCARTGCAGTCAGCTCCTCTCAGTTCTTCCCTTCCTTGGTGATGGCTTGCCACGGGGTTGGGGAAACCTCTTTGTCCACCCCAAAATACATCTGAGGGTGCTGCAGAAACCTTTTGTGACTTGTGTGGCAGCGTCAACACCAAAGTCACCTGAAGGAGATGCTCTGGATGGAAAGCCATCCTCCAGACCCCTCTCGAGCTCCTGTGCCCAGGACGACCTGGAGGGCTGGCTCCAGCCCAGCCCAGGACCAACTGCTCCTCTGAAGTGTGAGGAGCTACACAGCCCAGAGAGGAAAGTTTCTGATGGTTTCCAAACCAAGCTTTTGGCTTTCGCTGATGGTTGGAAAGACTTGCCCTGATGTCTTATTCACCTGTTAAATGTGCTAAAGAACCTTTTTGTCAGTTTGTCTCTCCAGTGAGCAGCAGCGTTTGCAGTAGGGAGCAGTTGGCTCCAGGCTGCATCCGACACCTCATAGACAGGAGGCGGGTGGTCGGCTTATTTAATTTTACCCCCACCAGCCCATTCCTACTGGCAGCAGCAAAACAAGAAAACAGCATGACTTGAGCCTGGGTGAGAAGTCCCAGAGAAGATGATGGGGTACAGGAGGTCTCCAGAGAGTGATGGAGATGTTCCATCTGGTTTGTGAGTGTGGCTCCTGCCTGGTTCTCATTGTGTCCTCAGGCATTGCTGCCAACAGCTCAGCGAGAGCTACGGGCTTCCCCACATTGCAAAACGTTGCCTCCAGTAAGACGCTGCAGGAATTTCTGCAGGAATTTCCATCGGAGAAAGCATTTGCTTCCACCCCCCGCGGCCACGTGCCCCAGCGCTGGGCAAGCCGATCCCCGCAGCTGTGAAATATCTGGGGCATTTCTGCTCTCCGAGGTGAAGCCTTAAGCCCAGGACCACACGTTTCAATTGTTTGTCAGGAGAACAAGGGGCTAAAAAATCACAGCGTTGAAAGAGGCCTGTGAAAGAGGCAGACGACTCCGGGAGAAACAGCGAGTCACAGCCAGGGACTCCCTGTTATAGCCATCTCCATGCCCTCCTCTCTCCCACCCCAGCTCCCAGCACATCCCCAAACTTCCCAGTGGAAAAAAGAGAAAAATTCAGGCCATAGAGTAAAGCCAAGACAAGTCCGAAGGAGCCCGCTCTGCTCCTCCCTTGCAGATCCTACTGGAACACTAACCAGGGAAGACAAGCCCCTGCCCCAAGCCCGTGGTCCCAGGCTGGGGAAGGAGGAAGGCAAGATCCATATCCTCAGCGAAGCCAATATGGCACCACCGTCAGCTTTCGCAGGGCATGGGCTGTTCTCCCTGCTGCAAGAGTCTCCAGTCTTTTCCTTTTCAGGGACTGGGGGAATTTATTTCCTCTGCCATTTCGGAGGATGCCTGCCTTGCCAGAGATTGTTTTGCAGAGTTAAGAAAGATAAGAAAGTGGTTAGCAGGCTCTTTGGTGGAGGAAGGGAGGATTGCTTAGTAAGGGAAAGGGGACTGCTCCGCTCTCGGCAGATACACGCTGCCCTTCCTCTGAGGCCACCGCTCCAGGAGACACTGGCGTTGGGGACAAGGCCGGTCCATCCTCACACCTCTCCACCTCCAGCGTTTCTCGGGTACATCTGCGTGGGGCCACACTGTGCTGGTGACCAGAGAAGCTGTTCCTGTGCCAGGGCTAGGATCTGTCTCTCCTGGAATTTGGGAAATGCAGCTGATGAATGTTCAATCCAACATCTCAACTGCAAATCTCAATGTGCTCTTGCAACAGTAAGAGTCTTTTTTGCAGGGTACGTGGAAAAAAAAAGGCAGGAGTCAAGTCCAGGCTGCCCACGCCATGGGGAAAACACTGCAGTTATCTGGCAACCTCCCCGTTTCAAAAAACACCTCCTGAGCGGCGGCAGGAGGGAGCTGGCCTTGCCGGGGCGTTTGCACGGAGGGAGCCCTGAAGATGCACAACTTCTGCCAAGTGTGTCTGTCCCTGGCATGCCAACACGTTGCAGTGCTATGGGGAGGTTCATCTCAGCCCCTCCAGACCCTACACCCACCCCTCACCCAGGCAACCTCCGAGCAGATACAGGCGTCGTGCACAGCAGCAGGGCAGAGCAAGCATTTTGCTCTTGCCGATAGCATGAGCTCTTTCACAAGGACATCCCCATAGAGACAACCGCCCCGTGATTTGATCCACGGAGTAACTCGGTGACTCCTGTCCCATGAGACAAGACACCAGTGTCTGGGATAGCAGAGGGCTGAGACGGTGAGAAGTTGGGTGGTGGAAGGGAAAGAGTTACAACACAGGAATGGGGGAGCAGGGATGAGGTTCTACCATAGCAGAAAACGGTGCAAACCAGAGCTCACCCTTACAGCATCCACCTGCCCTGCCTGCACCGTCCACCTCTCGCCCTTCCAGCGTGAACTCTGCTATAGGCAGCGAGGAAACCACTGCGTTAGCTGGTAACACCCATGGCATGGCGGACTTCCACCCCCAGAGGTGTTAACAGGCTGCTGCGCCCCTCGCAAACCTGACTTCTGACCTCGGCAGCGGGAGGGAGAGGAGAGGCAAGACCTGCAATATTCTGCCTGGTCCTGGCAGAGCCAGTCGGGAAGCCATTTCTGTGAGTTTACACAGCTTATACGTTCTCCATGCAGTTCCTGGACGCCTTCCATCGCAGATGAGAGTTTTATGTCGAATTTTAAGTTTGACCACAAATATTTAAACTTCCTTGGACCACAAATGCTGTATCTTCTTTGTGGTTTAGTTGGCACCAAATGAGTATTTACAGATCCCTATATGTCTGTCATTTAAATATCTCGCAGAGGTGCCAAAGGCTTCAAAAGTGGAGGGGCTCCTCAGGCAGACCCCCTGATTCCCCCTCTCTGCCCTTCATTACTCAGTGCAGGCAAGGGAGAGGTGCAGACGCTGGCCAAGCCCTTGCAGAGGGCACAGCTGCTGCTGGTCTGAGCATTTCATACTTGCACTCTATTAAGTTTGCTTTTCAGAGAATGTCATCTGAGATCCCACCGTAACTTCCACAGCTCCTTGCCCTGGTGGATATTTGAACTGGGATGAAAGTCTTCGGAATTTTCTCCTCTTCTTTTAGGAAACTGAGTCTACAGGAGACTGTTTTAATGACAACTGCTAAAACATCCTAAAGCAGCACAGCTCTCACCTGGCCGCTGCTCGCAGCCTCCGCACGGGTGTTTTCACTTCCTCAAACACAAGCAATTCTCAGAGGGTGACAATCCAGACCTGCTGAACTGGGATCCCGCTCTAGGGAAACGGGTTAGAGTGGTTAGTCTCAGTGGCAGAATGATACTGAATTCAGGGAAGGCCGTTTGGCCAGGAAAACGCAATCAAATAAACACGTAAAAGATCCCTCCAAAGCACCCCGTGCCAAGGGAATTTGGCCTTGCCGTTGCACGGAGCTGGATGGGGAGCAGAGAGCTGAGGGTCCCTGAGCTGACACCCAGCCGGGTGGGTGAGTTACAGGGAGCAGCAGCCCAAAATCTGAGTTAACGTGCGCATGCCGTCTCGAGTCAGGTTGTGTGTGTTTCATTTCCTTCAGACTTTTTAGTCTAGGACACAAATTGGATGCATGCCCCACCGATTTTAGGGGAACTTTTGAACACGTAGCGGTGTGGTAGATGCTGCTCCTGCAATGCTGCTTTTACCACCCCAGGAACCCAAGCCACCGGCCGGTCGTGGCAGCACTCGGGGAGCTCTCCCGCACGTCCCACCATCCCTTGGGAGCCACAGAGCAATTGCGTGCCCAGGGCAAAAGCTCCAGCAACTGCTGCCCACATCAGAGGAAACAGATACCTGAGTCAGAGCAATGCAATGAGAAACCTCCGCTCCGCAAACCAGAAGCCAGACTGAGCAACGTCAGCGCCAAGCTGCCCCACCGCTGCTCCACACGCCTCACCAGCCCCGGACGCTGCTGGGGAGCGCGGGGCACTCCGGCTCCCCTCAACTTTGAAAGTTGAAAGAGAAGCAGCTTTGCTTTGAACTAACAAGCAGGCAAAGCCCACGTGAAAGGGCAGCTAGCGGGGCCAGGGCTGCTGTGTGCAGGGAGGAGTTCCTCTGACCGTTGGCTCCTCTGTTGGGGTCGCTGCTAAATTCTCTTGAAAACAGAGGGTGGGGATATGGAAGGCAATGTAGTAACACCAGAAAAATGCCACCACAGCTCGGTCGGCTGCAACACCACAGCCCCAGAGATATTAGCAATACTGGCATTTCCACCCACTGCAAGAACCACACTGGCAGCACGCTCCCGGCGGCTCAGGGCAGGGCGGGAAGCAGCTCACACCACTTCCAGCAGCCACTTCAGGGAGGGACAAACGCTGTATTTTGCTTTACAGTGAAATGCTGCCACTTAGGGGACTCCCGATGACGTTCTTGTGCCTGAGAGCCCATGTCCTTGTCGAGGAGGGGCTGCTCCGAGTGAGACACGCTCCATTAGCCTACCAGAGAGGTAACTTTATGCACTGGATGTGAGCTCCAGCCCGTGCGGATCCTGCTCTGCCTCTAAGGAAGCAGCGAGCACAGCTCTGCTACTTATACCCAATACTCAGCTCTTTTGGCAGATGATTAATGGCCCGAGTCTTGCAGTCGCTCGCTTCCAGCCGGGCCGAGAGCTGCAAACACACCTAGGGAAGGGAAGGGAAGGAGGAATTGGAACGGCGGCTTGTCGGCGAGAGGAAAACTATTCGCTGCGTCTTTGTTTTCTGCAGAGCTCCTCCTCCTGGGAGCGGGATGCTGAGCGCAGAGCAGGGCCCCTGCCCCGAAACGGAGGAGCTGAACCAGAACAATAGGGTGGGGACTCTGGATGGGCCCCGACAAGTGGGGTGGGCTGGAGCAGGGGCACCGATCCATCCTTTTGACTTCATTCACACTTACAGCTGCATTAGAGACATTTCCTGAAAGCACAGTAGGAAGAGAGGGGTATTCGCTCACTCCACCCTCCATCTAACACTGTCCTTGCGATCCAGCCGCACACCGAGAGCCAATTTTGGCCTCTGGCAGAGCTGCAGGCCAGACATTACAAGCGCTGGTGTGAGCAGCGCAGGTCCCCACCCGATGAGCAGCACGCAGACTTGGAGCAGAGAGGAGGGGTGCTGAAGCCAGCAAAAAAAAATCAATGTAGGGAAACGCAGAGCTTTTGAGTGTGTCCAAGGTGGCCCTGAAGTTGACGAGGAGGTGTCAAGAGTGGGATCTGAGCGTTTGGCTTCGGGACAAGGGAAGGTGCAGCCACCGGCCGATGCCACATGAAACGAGGCAGAGCTCCTCCCGCAAAAGAAACAAGGGGAGCGACAGCCGCGTTGCACGGGGACCTTGAGGCAGGATCTGTGCCACAATGCTCCCACCCCGGGGCGACCGCATTGCTGGGTCTACAGCGCAGCATCTCATGTCATGACGATGACATGACCTGCAACGCGGAGCAGAGGATTGAAAACAGCGCGGCGAGCCCTGCGCCTGACTCACCGCAGCCCAGGAGCCCGCGCATCCCCGCCGTGTCATGATTCTGCATGTGGAGCCTGAAAAACAACTTTTTTCTTTTTTTTTTTTTGCTAAAAAACAAAAAACCAGCCGCCCTCCTCCAAATCTGGAGTTACTCAGCCTGACTCACACCAAGGCTCTCCTGACACTGCCGGCAGAGCCTGCACGTACCTGGAGTGGGCTGTGCGGGCTGCGCTGGTGATACCCGCCGCACCGCACACCTGGAGCTGCGGCACTTCCCCGAGTGCCTGCAACACGAGCTTGCTGTAGCCAAGCTAATTATTTTCAGCTTCAAACTTCAACCATTTTTGGTGAATCCCCGAATAAAAAAAAAATAAATAAGTGGAGACTATAATTTTTTTTTTTTTTAAATGGGAAAAGTATTTCTTTCATTCTCCCATAACACAAATCCAGCAAACATGAAAAACATGAACCCAAACCAAAGCTCAGACATCACATCTGGGGAGAGACCAAGCATGGAAAATTTTAATCCAAAGGTTAATGTTTGGGAAGCTCCGAGTGTGTGAAAAGAGGGGTTAGATGGGTGCTGCTCCGTGGCTCGAACAGTTGTTGCCGCCAAGTGGCGGCTTTCAAACGGTGCCTGCCTGCCCCAGCCCAGGCACTCGGGGTCAGAAGCTAAAATAGAAAACAACTGAAATCATTGCAAGCAAACAAACAGTCAGATCAGATGCTGGAAAAGCCAAGCAAGGAAGGAGCCAGCAGCATAAAATACAGCTCAARCCCTGTGACTGGAAACAGCCTCCTGACTTGCCCTGGTTGAATCGCACCAAACCACATGGCAGTGGTGGCCCTCGCCACCCTCTCCTGCTCCCCTGAGCTCTCCTGTGCCACCGCCGCAGCTTCAAGATCACTTGACAGTCCTGTGCCACTCCTGTCCCAACTGTCACCTCCATCTCCTTTGCTTGCTGCTCTGCAGGATCACACTCCAATGGTTATCACATCTTGTTTTTTTTTTTTTTCCATCCCGCAGCCTGAACCTTCACCCTTCTCACCCAGAACAACCATCTCCTGCCCAAGCACAGAGCACCCTGCTCTTCACCTTCACCCCAGCCCCAGCTGATACACCTCCCTGTACCTGCCCAGAGCAGTGTATCTCTGCTGCTCTCCTGCTCGCTCCTGCTTTGCACCCTGAGCTGCTGGGCTCCTGTACCCCCACTCCTGCTGCAGATCTGCTCTCTGAGCTCGTCATGCCCCCGTTTTCTCCATATCCTGCCTCCAAAATGCCTTTGTCTTCATCTTCTGCATTAGATTATGCCCTTTCCAGACTGCTCCTTCCAGACACTAGAAATCTCTCTCCCCCCAGCTATAACAGAATAGCATCCTAATTGCCTTTGTTAGGGATGGGGCCACGCTTGTAAAATTGCCACGTCTGCTTGCAGGGCCATATCAGCAATAACAATAGCTTAAAAGCTACAGGAGTTATAGCATCGAGTCCTCCCACACTTAACTAAACACAAAGAGAAGGGACCATATGTCTGCAAAGGCAGCCATGTCAGGTGGGTTGGAGCCCGGCTCCCCGGGCTCCCCGGGGGTGGGAAGGGAAGGCACGGCACCAGCAGGCGTGAGAGCATCCGGCAGAGCAGTACCACTCGCTGTGGCTTATTTACAGCATCCAGAGGGACGCCGGACGGGACGCTTCCTGGGATCAGCCAAGGCAGAGCTGCTCCCTAAGGTAGCAGAGACGGGCTTCAAAGAGCTGCAGCATCCCTGCCCACGGGCTGGGCTCTTCTCCCAAGCGCACACTTCCCAGGAGAAGAGCTGGGCTGCTTCTCCCCTCGCACAGCCAGCAGCCTTGCCTCACTGCCCACTGCACCCTGCCTGGCCCAGAAGCAGCCCCAGCTCCCAGCCTTGCTGCATCTGCCCACCCAGGGGGGCTTAGGAGGAGCAGAAAGCTGGAGTCTCTCCCAGACATGAGGAGACAAAGCAAGCTCTATCCTGGGCTGAGATGGACCACTTTGCATCAGTGGAGAGATCCGCTCACACCAGCGTACCTGGGTCACTATGGCTGGGAGGCCACCGTCACCTCCTGCAGGTCTCCAGAGTGCCACACGGCAAGCCCAGTAGCTCTTTCCCAGAGAAGTGCTTCCTGGAGCCATGGGAAGGTTTGATTTTCAGTATATTGCTGAGGGACACAACAGAAAATGACTGCGTCCTGCTGCAGAGGGAGGAGGAGAGTGATGTCTCCCAAACAGTTGGGATGTCATACATTGCTCCCCCCAGGATGGTGGTGCTGACCAGAGAAGCACGATAAGGAGGAAAGTTTGGATGGATGATGGGGTTCAGCTCCAAAGATGCTAATTTTGAATGGGCACAAAGCTGCTCAAGATGTCAGACACAACCAGGCTGCTGGGAGACACACAGACACTGGCCAGAGAAGGGGAGAGGGGGAATTGCCAATTGTTAGCAGAGAATCTCTGCAAAAAGATGGGAAAAACATAAAATAGTGCACAAAAATGTAAATGGTCCCTTAACAAACCATTGGATAATCCAGGTCCAGACCAGTTTTATGTGTATAGTGCCTTGCTTGGATGAGACAGGACCCCAAAATCCAGGCACCTCTCATGTAGCTCCCCAACCACACTCCTCTCTCTGCAAGAAGAAACCTAAATCTGCTCACGACTAACTGCAGAAGCATGGAGATAAAGACGAAAAGAAGAAAACAGAAGTGAGGTTGAGAGAAACACTAGGAATCTCTGTCGACACCGAACACTTCTCTAAGCTTAGCCCAGAAAAAGGGCTCTGCAAAGAAAACATGCAAAGCACCTCTGTCCAGGCTGGGGAGGGAGCTGCAGGGGAAGGGCCGATGGGAATGATGATGCCAAGGGAAGACCCTGAGGAGGAGCTAAAGGGAAATCGTAGCAGGGCTCACCTGCAAAGGCAGGGGAAGTGTGTGATGAGAAACACAAGCAGAACTGGCTGGCAAAGACAGGGCTCAGGACTGGGCTCCCTCGGGGTTTGTGCTCACGGAAGCGTGTGCTAGCACGCTCAGAGGAGTCCCAACAAAGGACAGGCAAGCRTGCTCCAGCTGCCCATGGACCATAGCTCCTGCTCTGTGCTCTTCAGCCCTCCAGCCAAGGGGGAAAATGTAATCAGAGCAATTTCTATTAGCAAGAATATAAAGACTTGGAACCTCTGGGCTGTCTCTTGACAACTAATTAATTACCAGGTAGCATCCCCTTGAAGCTGCCAACACAGCACGCACAAGTTCCAGCATGATTTAGGGAGAGAGATGAACTTTACAATAAACTCTAGAATTTTACTTCATCTCCCGCCACCATCTGAGATCCTGGGGGAACAGGAAGGGGTGGCAAGAGGCAAACTCTGAAGCCATCTGGGATCATCATTAACTCATTCACTCGTGGCCTCTGAAACAAAACGCCGACTGCGCTGTGAGCAGCAGCTTCGAGCCAGATGAGAGCTCCTCGTATTCTCAGTTTCTTAAATGCTCTTCTGCCAGTTTCTGCAATAGGGTGCCCATCCCCTCGCAGCCCCTTCGCCTGTCCCCCAAGGCTTTGGCCGTCAGGGCAGCCAGTCTTTGAAACTATTAAGAGCAGAAACACTATTTCAAATGGCTTTAGGTGATATATTCTTCACTAACAGCAACAAAAAGGAGTAAGTGAAGAAGTATGTCAAGAAAGCAGAGGAAAGAAAAGGAAAATGACAAAAGGAGATGGACAGAGTGACTGCTGCTGACATAGCTTTTATGGGAAAACACAGAAAAAAACCACAGTGGCAGAAGGTGCCGTATCTTAACCCCGGGGACCAAGAGGCCTGGGCTTGAGTTTATCGACCTGGCTGGTGTGGCTGTGCAGTGCCATGCCCAGCTGGTCCCTCACCTCCGACCACATCCCACTTCTCGCTGTCCTCAACAGAGCATCCCTTTCCAGTTGATTAGTTGCTAACTATTATGGGACTGGCGCATCTGGGCAGTCACAGAGCTACGCAGTGTGTCCCCACACAACAACTGCACCGTGCTGGAGGAAAGGAGTCTCCTCTCCCTGCTTCAGGCAACTAAACACTGCTGCCATAAGCCTCTCCTCTCCTCCCCTCTCCGAGCCTGGGACTAAAGGACCAAAACCTCAGATCAGCCCAGGATCACTCCCAAAAGGAGGACACAAAAGGGCAAAGGCTATCTGGGCTGCAGAGGTCGCTGAGGACAGCAGCGGACACTGCTAACCACTGCAATGTGCCAAGCTTTGTCCACATCTCATACAAAAAAAAGATAACAACAAACTACAGTTGAAGATCAGGATGCATGACCTGTTGGAGAGCGCTGGGCTTGGGCAGCCAGGCCAGAAGATGATTAAATGCAAGCCCCGTGGCAGCACCATGAGGTCTGAACTGGAGACAATGCATGAACTATGGCAACATTTGGGGACTGTCATCCCAACAGTGTAAGATTTCTCAGGCTCTAGAGACATGGGGAGATGGGAGATGCTGTTCAGTTTGGCACACGTGAACCAAACTACACAGTACACCAGGGAACATCTCACAGGGCTGGTTTTGTCTGCACTCAGGGTGGTATGAGGTTAACCATCAGCAACATCCTGAACAGCACGTGGGGACAGTGAGGACTGCTTTGAGGAGACATTTCACATATGATAACTCTCCCACCTCACCACTTGAGACAACCCTGGGAGCCAGCTTATCCAGGCAGGCAGCTTTTGGGACCAGAATCCTCCAACTCCCTGCTCCGGGCCACAGCTCTACCGGTGGCCGTGGATTTCCTCCTTAGACACCAGGACAGCCACAGGTCATCTTGCTCAGGTGCAAATGTTCTAGGCTAAGCCAAAACATTTCTTTTCTTTTTTAGACTTACTTGATGTAAGTCCAAAAACTGAGATGACATCAAAGAGCCCATTGAGTAGATCCCCTCCAGAAACACACAGGGACTTTACCTCGTTAGTACAAACACAGTTCCCCTGCAGACTTCCTGGGAACAGCTGAAGCAGCATCACACTTCAAAAACCAGCCTGCACATCACAGGGGTGGGGAGGAGCTCAGTTCTGGCCCAGGATTGCTGACAATCATTTCAAAGCCCATGCAGGATCACACACAAAAATAGTCACAGCCCTGGGGGGCACAAAAGTATCTTTGTCCCCAGGAGATGGGCTGTAAGGGCAATGGCAGGGCAGGAGCTGTCACATGAAGCAGTCAAGGAGGGCATGCAGTCTGATTTAAAGGAGAGAGAGAAGAAAATTTAGATGATGGAGCAATTTACCCCTCCTGGAACTGGTCAGTGATTGTTTCCATGAGCTACAAAGAGGGATGTCCCTTCAGGATTTCAACCTGTGCCGAAAGAGTCCATCTTCTTCCGAGGGATGGCAACTGCCAGCAGTTCTGTCCCTGCTGCAGTCCCCAGCTTGGGTCTGCCACCGGCTGGGGCCTGAGGTCACTTCCAGAGAGACGGAGGAGACCTGCAGGAGCCACTCAGCCATGGCACAGAGTGACAATCAGGAGATACGCTGCTTCCTGGAAGAACTGGAACTGATGTGCAAATAATGAGAGAAAAATGTGGGGCGAGGGAGGGTTAAGGAGAGATTAGTCTGGGGCACACTCTGGGAGATACACAATGTTAAGTATGAGGGCAAAGGAAATGAAAACTGGAAACTCAAACATAGTCAAGAATCCAATCCCAGCCTGGGCAGGAAGTTTACACTCTGCTTCTAAATATACATGTTTTTAAATCAACAAGCTTTCTTGTTCCTCAGCTCTACTGTACAACTACACAGGACAACTAACCGGATAAAGGCACTGCCAAGCTCTGCCTGGCGAGGCTTGCTGTCCCCAACAAGTGACAAGGTACGGGGATGGAAATCCCTGCCATGCCTCAGAGCAGGGAAGAGAAGGCAGGATCCCAAAGAAGCTCTGGGAGAGCAGGATTCCCGGCTCCAAGCACCCTGCTCAGCGCATCGGCGCCCAGTCCCTCACAGACAGACTCTTCTGTGGTCTCCAAGTGCCATGCTGCAGACCACGAGAAGGAGAGGAAGTGATAACCTGTGAGCATGAGTCAGATGTGGTGCCTCTTTCCTTCCTGCTCTCTGGCCACTGCATTCATGCTCAGCAGTTGGATAGTCACATATTTTTTTAATTTGATATAATTATCTCCTAGAAATTACTGTACACAGCCTCTTGGGATCTAAAGCAATTAAGTGAAGATAAATTTCTTTCATGGAGCAAGCTGTCAAAGGATGAAGCAATTTCATTCCCCATTTGAAGTGGAAGCTTTGGGTCATGCATGGTTTATTTGAAACAATGCCATCACCTAAAGCTGCTGATCTTATCTGTCTCTCTCTGTCTCTCCATTTCAAACTGCTGAAGATGTGCAGCGTGGCACTGCCTGAAGTGATGACATCTGGCACCAGGCCAGCTACAGAAACAAGCTGCTCCTCCCTGAGTCTGAGTGCAAGAGGCCAAGCATTCCTATTAAAAAGGGGGAAACCAAGGTGAAATCTGGGAAGAGCTGAAAAGTGGGAATCCTGCCCAAGGCAACAGGAGACCCACGAGCTACAGGAGGAGCAAGGTGCCTGCAGGAAGAGGCAGCACTGCCCAAGACAGGATGGGAGCACGTAGCGCAGTAACAGTCTACCAGGCTTCCTCTTCATCACCAGACTGCCCCAAAGCCATCTAAACCAGGCTTCGAGGATTTCATCACGACAAGGAACAGCCCATGCGCTTCAGTCTGTATGAGGAGAGACATGGCAGGACAGAAATTATATCCCATTAGCACATACATGCTAAGTCTCTCAGAAGTTCCAGCAAATTGTCTCCTGTCCTCACATTTCACCATGCCAAGATGTTTCATTTTAGACAAAAAACCACATAAAACATAAAATAACTAATTTAAATAAACCATTCTCCAAAGTGGTGTTTTTTATCCTGAAAAGGGGGTAAGAGATGGCCAGAGATGCTGTGGAGCAAAGAGTGGCCACAATGAGGGTTCTGCCATCTCCACAGGTTAAGCACTGAAGATGCTCAGATCCTCCCAGGGGAGGAAGGCATGCTCCACACCCCACAGGATACAGGCATCAGCCAAGCCAAGCTCTGTATCCTTAAGCAACCTAAAGGTGCCACCCTGCCAGCGGAAAAACTTTCACCTAACTATTGGGAACAAAAAGGCAGAGGACGTCAAGAAGAACAAGTATGAACGGATCCTGAAGTCCTTCTGCATGTTGCTGACAGCAAACCAATCCCACTCGTGCCACAAAAAGCCAACGCACACCCAGAGCACGCCGTGGGCAGGGAATGTGGAGAGCAGCGGCTGCTCACATAGAATCATAGAATCATTTAGGTTGGAAAAGACCCTTAAGATCATCGAGTCCAACCGTAAACCTAACACTTCCAAGTCCACCACTAAACCTTGTCCCTAAGCGCCACGTCTACACATTTCTGTCACCTCATCTGGATCACTCACGCAACCTTCAGAAAGGCTGCCCTGCGCGTTCAGTCTCTAAACCACCCAAAAGCTACACAAGACTTGCAYTGACACAGAATTATGCAGGTAATGGCCTGGAAATCAGGCTCCAATGGTCAGTTATTGCATGGGAGACGGTTCCCTGTTGCAGAGGTCAGCAGCACTCCATGACTTACTGGTACCTTCGAAGCTGCGAGCCCCTTGCTGTCCTCAGCCAGCATTTCCACCTCTTTGCCCACTTTTCTGTTTAGCAACTGCTCCGTCTACACACTTGCAATGATCATCCAACGCATCCGTACAGATATTCGCTCCCATTCCCACCTAGCCAAATCCATCCATACAACTCCCTTCCAGCTCTCCAGCCTACATGGATTTATCTTTATAAACCCAGCATTTCCCATGTGATTAAGCCTCTTGTACGTTTAGCAGGTACTACATACTTCCAGAACATGAGGTGTCCCTCCATGCTGATACCTGGAGGATCTCTCCTTTCCCACRTCAGGGCAGTCACTAGCGAGCAACCCTCAAGTCACAGGGAAGTCAGTGATGATGCTCGTGTCTAAAAGAAGGCTGAAGCTGCCGTTGTAAGAACAGGCAACTGCTGAGCAAATTCAGCTCCCATGGACTGGACCGATAAGAGCATTTCATCCATCAGGTTTCTGCAAAGCTCAGACCAATGTTGATCAAATCTTTGTTCATTAGGACAGATGCTGAACTAAAAAAGATACTAGTACTAGAGGGAGCTAACAATATAAGCTGGCAATGGGTACAAGTTCAAGAAGCATCTGGATGACTTAGGAGTGCAAGCATGGTCTTCAAAAGTGACTTCAGCACCAGGAATGTGGCAGCTGGTAGGTTCCAAAAACGTACATCAGCAGCCAAGTCCCTGATGCACTCTGGAAGTGCTGCTCCATGGCCACTTCTCCACGGGAAACATCACGCGTGGACCAGATATCAGGTAAACTGACACAGCATTAGAAGGATGTAGCAAACTCCATCTTCTTCTGTCCATAGACATAAATCTCTTTCCTTCAATAATAATGGAAGCTATAATAAACATTACATCATTTATGCTTAAGGTAAACACGGAACCAAAACGTAAATCTGTTCTGTTGTTCACAAACCAAGCAGAGCAGGCAGGCGATAACTTCTCAGACCTCAGAAAACACCTTTGTCTTCATACTAAGAATTTGTGTTTATACATGCATCTACCTATCCCAAGTACAGTGAAGTCTGGGGAAAGTTTTTAAAAAAAAAAAAATCAAGAAAATAACTAGAAATATATAYTATTATTGTCTCTATTTATAATATATAAACTTATAGACAAATATTTGCTACATGGTGGAGAAAATGCTTTATGTAAAATGCTGGTATGCAAAATGTTATGGCAAATTTTTTTAATTTAAATAAATGATGGTGTTTACCATATGTTTAAGTAAATATATGCAAATATGTTATGGGGAAAAATTTGATTAAATTCTCTGGATTAAATATCCAGCATTTTTAGTGTCTCACCACAGACACAGTTAGACCAGCAGCAGTAATGTTGCTCACGCAAGGCCTATGTTTGGGAAGAATTTTAACGCTTCCCAGTGAACCTTCACTTAGTACCCCCTCGTCTTCCTAAGGGACACGGGTGGCCTGGGGCTGAGGCACTGGCCTGAAATCCTGGGTATCAGGGGTTTGTTCTCCTCCTGAAGCTAAGGCTTCCTGTGGGACCTGGGTCAGTCCCTCAGCTTCGCGTACCTCTGTTGCCAATCTCTAACAAGGAAATTGCTTTTCCTTCTGTCATAACGTGTTGTGGAGATACGTTCATTAATGCCTGGGAAGTGGTTTGACTTCAATGACGGCGAGAAAAGAAAACAATAAATAAGACCACGGTGGTGTCTTGTCTTTCTGATTTGGGATGTGACAGCATGAGGACACCGAGGGTTACAGCTCCAGCCTGCCACAGGAGCTGGGCTCTCCATCCCCGCCCAGACTCAGCCCAGTGCCAGCAGATGGATTCAGCATCCACAAAAACAACGCGAGGTTYGGCTGGGAGCAGAAACGTGGGGAGCAGACTCCAAGCTCAATGACAGAGGTCACCTTCCGTCTCCCATAGAGACAGAGTAAATCCCCATCTGTTATTTGGGCTGACCACTCCCTGCATTCCAGCCCGTCCATTTCTCTGGCAAGCTTCCCAGGACGTGGATCTTTCTTATTCAGGATAACAATGAGGAGTTATTAATTGGGTCTTTTTTCAGGTTTCCTGAGGTCTTTCCAATAGCTGCGTTCGTGGATACCACAGCCGTCGTCGTCTTCAACAGGGATGTTTTAAGCATTTCACTTGGTCAAAGACAAAATATAAGTAGTGCTGAGCTGAAGCTAAGGCAGGGTCAGAGATGAAGAGTCAGACTCAGGACTGAGTTTAGTACCAGAGTGCAGAGTCTGAGCGGTGGCGGTGGATCCAGCAAGCAAAGCATAAAGCAGAGAGGCAACCCTGAGTCCCAGGGCCCTCCTGCATGATCAGAAGCGCCACATTAAGTCTTGAGCACCACAAAGATTGTCCGAGGTGAGGCCACGCTTCATGCCCAGGGACCGGCTTGGCCAACCAGAGCAGCCTTTCCATTTCCTCAAGGTTTCTCTGGGTAGCAATAAGAGATGGCTCATTGGGAGGGGATCCAGTGTTAATGGTGTTTTAATGAGGCCTTTCAATATACTTACAGACTAATCAGCAAATTCCATGAGGTCTGGACTCTAATATGTCATTCTGAGTACACTAAAGTCATGGTGAATACCTCTTTTATAGCCAGAGCCGTGCACTATCTGGGCCTGATGTCCTGCCAAGACGTGGCAGGTTTTGTGCCATTAGGGTGCTGGTGTGGCAGAAGCGAGGCCATTACCTGCTGAAAAACCCCAAGGGAAATGAAGGGTGCATGCAGCGTACGCCGAGGAGGTGCTGCACAGGAGACTTCATGGTTTGACCCTCCTTTTCTAGGTTGTTCCACTGATGCCAACTCCGGGAACACGCGGTCAGCGAGTTTCTTGAACAGGACATTTCCCGTTTCCCAAGAGTCTGTGCCGAACCTCTGGAGGCAGCTTTTAGGAAAAAAGGACTGAACACAAATAAGTTTTCCATCTCACTATATAAACCTGGCCTGATGATGACAGAAGTGAAGATGTTCGACAACGAGTGTCATCTGATCCGCACGAAAAGATCCAACGCTGCCTGAAACCAGGCATGGGACAAGGCTGATTTATCCTGTCAGTCTGTGCCTTCAGCTGATGATCACATCACACTTCCAGAAAACACTTTAAAAGAGCCTTTTGCTGACACCAGAGCCAAACTGTGCAGCGCTGGCTGAGTAACCGCACACGTGCTGGTACACGTGCACAGCTCACGCCCAGGCTGCCTGATTCACTTGGAGCCGACGCAGTGGCTAGAGCACCCTGTCCAAGACGAGCCTGGAGGAGAGGCAGAGGTGGAAGGCTGGGGGAAGGCAGAGGAGGAAGGGATGGAAACGTCACGAGCTGCTTGAGCAAATTCCCCACAGCTTCCCCATGCACCGGGGTGTTGCTCGCTCCCTCCAGGTGCCAGGAAAGAGGCATCTTGGGGGTAGGGAAGGTTGTTTCCACCAACTGCTGGTTCTTCCCTTCCCACTTCCCCCCCAAGAGATGGGGCTGCCTGGAAGGCAGCACCTCGTACTTCCCTGCAAACCGCGTCCAGACCACAAAGCCACTCTCACGCTCGCTAACAGGCACATTAAGAGAACATGTGTAACTGGATCTTAACACGTTGGCAGATGGTTCCTCACCTCGTAGTGAGACTGCAGTTCTCACACCAGCTCTCAGCTTCAGGACGGAGGCAAAGCAGCAGGACCCCAGCTTTGCAGAGGGGTGCTGGCTGGAGGTACTATTAGATCCATTCCTCCTCTCTGTTGTGCCTGCCTGGCCAGGGCTACGGGATCTGTTAATGCTTGGCTGTGGCAAAGTAGCTGCACGGCTTTGAACTCCTGCTGCCTTCAACACTGTGTCTGCAGCTCGATGCCATGGCTGTGCGTCATCAGGCAGGCAGTTGTCCTCAGCCTGAGCGCTCCGCACGGCTGGGACAAGAGGACGTGAACAGCTAGTATGCCCCAGAGACTGCAGTGCACAGGATACGGAGTGGATTAAAATCTGGTCAACAGAGGTCTTAAAATGTCAGCGTAAACAGGAGGGCAGTCCTGGTGGGGCTGCGGGGAAGCTTGCTTGGGCTTATGCTGCTTAACAATAGGTTCAGTGACCTGGACAAAGAAAACCTTTACTGATAAAGCCTGMAGATTAGACACCGTCTCCTACCCTCCCAATCTTTGAAGAGAGCAATTCACCAACAGACAAAAAACTCAAAATTGCTCAGTCACCTGCTCACGAACAAACAACACGCTGTTTAATACAGCTAAATGCAAAGTTGTCCCTCTAGGAGCACAGGTTGCAGGATGCTGGTAGCGTCTGGTGGGTATGGAGGAGAGCAGCAGAGCACAGTGGTCACCTCCTCCTTACAAGCTGATGCAGCAGCTCACAGAGCAACACATTGAGCCTGGACAGCCACAGCTCGGAATCGCCATGCGAATGGCTCAGGGGACCCAAACCATGCCCGAGAGACCACCACGTCTCTCACTCCCTCTATTCAGCTTATCGAAAGAGGATGGGGGGGACTTGGGGCACATTTATATATCAGGGTCAGAGCAGCAGGACAGAGGACTTCCCAACCTACAGCAAAATTCAATTAGTGGAAATTGAAACAAAACAAATTTAGCCTGGAAATAACACATGCCTTTAACAGCAATTGAAATTGGCTCCTGCAACAATTTGCTAAAGATCCCAATGGTTCTCAGCCTTTCAAAATCAAGGCTGAGTGCTTTCTACAAGACCTGCTCTTATTCCCTTGGAAATTTCCCTGTGGTTTCCCGAGGAAGAAGAGACCAGAGGAGATGACCACAGCTCCCCCGGCTTGCCAGCATCCGGGGCTCTCCCAGGCTGGATTCCCCACTTCCAGGACTGACGCACACCACCGTGGGCTCCTCTTTGAAGAGGAGGTTTCTGACCTGTACATTCTTCCCAGAAGCTCCCTGATGTTCAAAGCACCTTGCTGACAGACAGGCAGGTGTGCCTGTGACAGTGGCCACCTCCCCAAACCCAGCGTGGGGGGGAAGAGCGGCCCCCCAAACAGAGCCCTAGGCAAGGCACGGGGGAGTACTCCAAGCCCAGCTGTGACATTTCCTTTCACCTATACCTGTACAGCTGTTTCCTACAGGGCTGCAGCCTCAAGTGAGATGTGTGAGGCTTCTGTAGGTGCTTGGGAACAAGATGGAACAGAAATGCTTCACACCTGGCCCCAAAATTACAGCACGCTGGAAGGTGGCCAACATAAACTGGCAGAGTACCAGTTGCAATGGACATCAATTAAGAAGCCTGTCATCCTCAGACTGCAGGGTTTTCTTTTTGCGATCTGCATCGCTCCTTAAGCCTTCAGCAGCACCAGCGCTGGAGTTTTCCAGATGGGATCATTTCCCTCAGATTCCACTTGCTAGATTTATTGCAGTATTTTTTTTTTAAACCCACCCCCCCTTTTAAGAGCCTGAACTATTATTCCACATTGCGGATTTCTCCAGGGCTGTATTCAGTGTCCTCATGCAGCGCTAGTGCTTGTTTGCCATGACTTCCCTTTACCTTCAGCTGGAAAAACGCAGTTTTAAGAATACGCTCAAAACTCTCTTAGTTTAAAGAGTGATTAAAAACCGAGACCAAATGATAAATGAACAGAATACCTCTCTGGAAGACACCCTGCACAGCCCTAGGAGATGCAGCAGCAGCCACTAGGACAGCACTCATGCCCATTTCTATGAAGGTACATTTAAAACAGCACAAGACACACCAGCGTACCCTCCTCTGCCACCCAGACCCGGGGACACGGACTCGGCTTGACACTTCCCACTGTGCTAATGACACCTGGCAAAGGCAGAGAGAAGCTCCCGTGGTGTCCACACAGTCCCTGGCACTTGTGGTTCAAGGAAATGCCAAGGATGGACAAGGAGTTCAAAGCAGGTGATATTCTGCACGCTACCTTCATGGTGGCATAAAATCCAGCCTCTCCTCCATCACCCAATGACATCATCTTCCAACATGGCCCATAATTTAGCCTAATTGCCTTTTACAATCCAAAGGCACCACATGAAAGGGAAGGTCGAGGCTGGGATGGAGTTCAGATACTGGTCAGAAAATGTAAACATTTCTAACTCTGCCTCCTCGAGGCTGCCAGCTCCTGCCAAGTCCCCGCTCCGAGCAGGGCTGCCCGTGGCAGGGATCTTTCACTGCTTGTTTGGAAACCGAGGCAGGCAGGAATGGAAGGAGTTTTTCAAGGATGACTCCTCCTTGGACTCTCCTACATGGGGCTCTGATCTCTGCTCACAGTTTCCCTTTTCCTCTCTGGACCAAACTCCAAGCTGGAAGCTCTTGCTCTCATGGGCTGAGTGCATTTGCCTGCCAGCTGGAGGGAGATGCTCCAAGGCTATGGAATGGGAATATGGAAAGGATGCTGAGAAAACAGTTACATTTGCTCACTGGGGTTTTCTCTCTGCTTACAAAGAGTTTGTGCTCTCAGAGTCCTGGTCTTGCTACCCTTCCTCTGATGCCTTGCACGAAGTCCTCCCAAAATCACTGTAGGGTGGCCACTCTAACGTGGATTTCATCCCTGGCATCCCAGGAGTCATTAGGTCTTGGAAAGGACAAAACGTCTGGTGTTTGGAGGCATGACAGAGCCCGGTCACTCCGACAGCTATTCCTCCTGGGCTTTTAAACCTGGGGCTCCCTTTCCAAGAAGCATCAGACATGACTACACATTGCCAAGAGATATCTGCAAATCTTAAGACTGAAATACCATAAATAAGTGAAGTGAATAACAAGACAGGACTAATTTTAGCCCAAGCCTAAATAATAATTAGCTCCTAAATAGCTAATTCAAAGGCTACTAGCTCTGCAAATCTAGAGCATGTTGGGGCAACTAGAGAGAGGGYCAAATTTGGACTGTCCACCTGGGCTGGACAGTACAGAGGAAAGAGATTTGTGTTTTCTAAGGAGAACAAAGCTTGGATTTTAGGCTATCTGCACTGACAGGTGAGTAGTGCAAATAGCAGGAAGCAAGTACTTGTGAAACAAGAACGGCACCAAGTGTGGGAAGCTAACTGACCACCCTGGAGCTGGAGGAGCCACGCAGTACCCGGTTTGTAGGTCTGGGGCAGTAAAATATTGCTAGTTATCTTTCAGAGCCTTGCATTTTAGGGCTTTCACTTGCCTGGTGAGGTGAGACAGGGTTGAGACTAGCTGAGTGGTGAGTATCTGAGACAGTCCACTCCACACATGAGCATGCACATGAGGGAAAAAAAAAGTGCCTTTCTGTTTGAGAGGAGGGAACCACAGTGACTAGCCCTATAAGCATATGTATTAATCATGCACCGTCTGGTTTTAATCCACACACTGCTGATCCTGCGTCTCACTGTATTGTTATCAGGGGAAGGAGTATTTCTCCTCAATCTTATTCACCAGCCAAAAGCCTGAAAATGCAAAAAACACATTTGTGAAGTGCCTTCCCAAGGACCCTGGGCCCCGGACCTGGTGAGCTGGGGCTGCTGCCTTTTTATTGGTGTTTAAAAACCTTTTATTAACGTGTGTCAGGGCTGGGGGAGGAGAGAGAGGCTCAGGTTTCAGGACCCCCCATGCAGAGAGGTTTATTGTGGGAAGGGACATTAACACTTTCTCCTCCACATCTCCCTGGCTGGGGCATGTGGCAGAGCGTGTGCTGCAGGCACAGGCTTGGGTGATGCACACCTCGAGCCCATGCAGAGCTTGCAGGGATGCGGGCAATCAGTGATGCCATGTGCCTGCATAGAGGAGAAGGACCTCCCTGCTCTGTTCCATCCCGGGTGATCTGCAGCCCTCTTCCAGCCTTGCCATCAGCTCCATGGGGCCACTGCCCAAGACAACAGGATTCAGTGAGCTGAGGAAACCAGGATATGCCCCAGGTTCTCAGGGCTGCACAAGAACAGACCCACGCACAGCTCAGATGTACCATCACTAGGACTTGCTTTAACCTCAACACAACCCAAGAGTTTTCCATTACAAGTCACCCACAGCAGCACCACGCACCACCTGATGAATCCACAGTTGTTCCCTGCTCTTGTCTCGGGTACATCGTTGGGTGAGCGAGGTCCTGGCAGCGTCTCCTTCGGCTGCAAACGCTGCAGACACAGTCTGACAGCTCAGGCACCAGGCTGCATAGTTTGCTGTTGACTGGTACATTCGATGGTGTTCCATCACACAAGCTGCAATGGATATCTGCCCAACATACGCCCAGGAAAACATCACCAAGTTATGCTCACCCTGGAGCCAGCTTTTGTTGGTTACAGCTTCAATGACAGTGCAAGAGACGATGGGAAGCTCTAAGTGTCACACTGGCTCCAGCAGGAATCCGAATGCACAGCTTCATGGCAACGAACGGAGTCAGAACATTTTCACTCAAAATAAGAGCCAGGCCAAATGCTCAAAAACTTGCTGAGAAACTCTGGCTGAATACTGCACTCCATCTGCTAAATGGGACGTGGAGAACAAAAAGAAGTGGGAAGCACAGTGTTTGTCCTATATAGCTTACAAAACAACCATCCTCTTGGTGGAGCCAATAACCTAACACCATTTTAAGCCCAATACTCTCCAGTCTTGCCTTTCAACAGATTCCTTTCCTCCGAAATTTTACAAATTAATTAAAAAACTATGGTGCAAAAGCATGGGGTAAGGATTTGGAGCGTCAGGAAGCAAGGTGAGATATTATCCTTGCAGTAAAAAGCCACCCGCCTCTCCCTAGCCATGCAAGTGATAGGAAAGGTACCACAGCGAGCTTCCCAGAGCCACTTTGGCATACCAGAACCCTCTCCCAGCCCACAAGACATTCACAGGGTGCCATATAAAGAGCAGTAAATTTTCTTTGCCTCTCCAGCAAACAACTGTCAGGAACTTGGGCTGAACACTGGGCCAAGACTGAGAACACAAGAGAAAGAAATTGGGTGCAGAAAAAATAGCTCCTGCTAAAAAGCAAAGAAAAATCAGTACGGGAAAGACAGTTCTCGCTGCACAGAAAAACCATTTCTCACCTGCTTGCAGCTCAATCAGCAACCAACAAGGAGCACGCAAATGGGAAAGTTCCTGCAACACGGCTAGATGTGGCACGTGCCAGACAGAGCTGCTCTGCTGCAGTGCCTGCTGCCGTCGCCTGATTGAGGCTGAGGGATACAGATCCCCCTGTGCCACCATGCTTAGCATGGACACGGCACCCTTCCACTGCAAACAGCCCAGAAATACATCTGCTGAGGAGTCAGATTCATCTGGGCTCTGCATGCTAAAAGGAGGGCAGGGGTAGATGGTGGACTGGGGACCACACACAAGGATCCCCCGGTTAAGATGGACTGGGGGCTTCTTTGCAGGGAAGTGCCTTTTTGCATCTTGCTCACAGTCCTTCGTGAAAGGCATATGGGTTCATGACTCTCAGTGATACCTTCCTGGCTTGGTCTGCACTGCCTTCTACAACACCCCACTTCTGGAGAGTCAAATAATTCACTTCATTAATACTGTAGAAGGAGAAGATTTGTGGAACAAGGTAGTCATTTGACTGTAATGACGCAGCTGCCACTCCAGTCCCTTTCTAGAGCTTTACCRAATCACAGAAAATGGGGTAGGAGCATCCAAAGAGGTCACTTTGCCTCCTTTTCCAAGGCAGTTCACCTCCATCCAAGTTGTACCTGAGAGAGCCACCCAGCCTGCTTTTAAAAATCTCCAAGGCTGAAGAGATTCTGCAGAATCGCTAAGGAGGCTGCTTTCAAGTGCTTAACTACCCAAAGGCATGAAGCCTTTCCTAAAGTCTAGTCTTAATCTATTTTGCTGCAATTTATGCCCATTCCTTCCTGTGCTTTTCAGCATAGAGCTGGAGGACAGCTTGTTCTCCTCCTCTCTGCGACAGCTCACTGCATTTTCCCCGAATTTCCTCTAGACTAAAAAGCCCCAGCTCTTCCAGTCCCTTCTTGGAAGTCAGGCTTTCAAGATCTCTGCTTTGTCTCACTGGTCTCCTCTTAACCCTCTTGGGTGTCCTCCGCAAAGTGAATATGCACACCTGCTGTTTCACCAGTCTGACTATTAACGAAAACGCTGGTCAGTACTGGATCGAGAAGAGGCCTTGCAGAACCCGTTGCTTCTGCTCAGCGTGTCCAGGGTAGTGCTGGCACCAGTGGGTTCCTCCATCTGCCTCCGTGCGATGTGTTTGATCCGTAAGACAGAGACCAGAAGACGGCACAACACAACTGGCACACAACAGGGGCTCAGACCTGCACAAACACGAGTGAACACCCCAGCCTGCTGGGTGGGATCATGGTTCCAAAGTCAGCTACTTTCAAACCAAACAAGACCCACAGAGGCGGCAAAAAAACAAAAAGAAGAAAGAAAGGGGGGACGTACACAGCCAGGCCCGGCTCCTTCTCTCTGGGATCTGTGTTGCCTCTTCAGCAGAGCTGAGCTGGTACCACCGTGCCTGATAATCCCGGATGCTTGAGTGGCTGCTGCTGCACTGTGAAGGGCACCGACTCCCGCCAGTGGTGTTGTACAGTTTGTTTATAAAGCACCAGAACCAAAGGGAGCCAGGACAGTGAGAAAACTCAGCTCGGAAGCTCAGGTGTAGCTACAAGACAAAGACACGTCTCTTCTTTTACACACGTGAGTGCAAGTGCCTGGCAGGGCAGGTAGATGGCACTCCGAATAAACCGGTGTGTAGTTAGAAGAGGCAGAGTTCAGGGAACACCGACCCCCTCCCACAAGCTATGGGGCACCAGACCAGGCTGCTCAGCCACCTTACCTGCCTGCTGGGAGCTCTGGTTTGTGGCTGCTGGGGAAAGAGTCCCTGCGCAGAGAGTGGGGCACTGGGACTGTCCCCAGCAGAACCCCCGTGAGGCCACAGCACACACTGAGCAAACAGGCTACCTTAGGGCAGCAATGGCAACCACATGCTTGTTATTTTAACCGCTTCAAATAGAGCCTTGAAAATCTGTTTTTCCACTTCCCCAAACTGGGAGAGCCTTCAGTTTTACTGGGACCCTGTTCTTCTCTGCCGTGGGCAGTGCCGTGAGCACGGGCCTGGCAGACAGAGAAGTGAAACAGAAATTCGCACCTCTTGGGTCCCTCTGTGACAAAGATCCTAAATTTCTCACCATCATTTCACAAAAATGTCAAGAAGAAGAGGCGCATGGGAAGGCACATTGCCACTGTCACATGCAGGCCCTCCACAGAAACCAGCCCCTGCATCTCCACTTCTCCTCTCATAGCACCAACCGCTCAGGGAGGCAACGCCACGGCTTCCCAGATGAGCAGCGTTTCTGGTGCTGCGATTCTGCGTCCAAGCAGGAAACTGTTGAGAGCCACTCTTATCCTGCCGTGCCTCCAAGGGCGTGCAAAACAAATGCCATTGTGCCTCTTCCATCCCCCATCAGGTTCAGACACGTTATCCAAGTGCAGCCCCCAGGTCCCTTCTGGCCAGGTGGTGGCAGAGAGCAGACCCAAAACCCCACATCAACAAGGGAACTGATTTCATTATTCTAAAAACAAACAGCCAAAGGAAAGTTCAGGCTAGAATGGGCTCCTAGAGCAAAGAAAGGAAAATAGAGAGCGGGCAGTGGGGAATGCTTCATATTCCTAAAAGCCTTTTGTACGTTAACACATGGTGTCTGCTTCTCTCTAGTCACCTATTTATCACTCTCCTCTTTAGAGAAGGAAAAAAGTCCTGGCTGCCTTCCTAAGGCAGAGTTTTGTGGCCGGGGGGAGGGGGAGGGTGCTTTAAGCATGATGCAAACCATTTGGAGTGCACTGAGAGCACTGCCAACACAAGCTGCACTATTTAAACAAGTGAGGAAATGATCGTATATACAACATGCCAGCGAGCACACACACACCAGAGGAAGTCGAGAGGGGTTTTCATGACACAGAGCTGGATGTCAGCGGCTGAAAGGTCGATATTTTCCCTTAACACCCTTCTCAATGACTTAATCGTGTTCCGTTTGCACAGAAAACTTCCCAAGAATAAAAGTCTGGAGGAATCGAGGGGGGATGTTTGGCCTACTGCTGACCTTGTCCGAGGTCCTCTCCACGTAGCAAGGCTCCTGGGGGGCGACCAGCAGGGGAACGAAGCCCGAGAGCAGCCGATCCTCTTCCAGGCTAAGCAGGGCAAGGTCGTCATCTGGGTCCTTGTACAAGGGCACCTCCGACTGATTCACTGTGGTCAGTATGTTACAGAAGTCAGCCAGCGTCGCCCACACATCTACTGAGACCCTGGGAGAACGAGGAGAGACGTGAGCAATTCGGGGCTGGAATGCGTTGGGAGTTGCCTGCAATGCTGCAGCGAATACCAGAGAGGTGAGGCGAGGCGAGGCACGCCACCACCGCTGCTAACCTACCCCACCGGGAGGGCCCCAGGCGCAGCTGCGCTGGCACCAAACCCAGGAGGGCTTGTAACCCTCGCCCGCGAGTGCTGACACCGACCACCCTGTCCCCCTGGATGGGGACGACTCCCAGGATCTCGCCCTGCCCGCTGCTCTGCCCACCTCTGCCCACTTCCGAGCCGGCACACGTGTGGGAAGCAGCTTCCCCGTGCAGTGCCGGCAGGAACCCAGCTCATTCCAGATGGCAGAAATGCCACTTGCTACTCAATTTCAAAGCCTGCTGGGAGGACACACCGATCCCCCGCGCTGCTGTCGGGGCAAAAGCGGCATCTTGGGGGGCTCCAGCTCAGCCTGGGGGCCTCCAGCCCAGCCCAGGGCACCCTCCTCCTTCACCCAGCTGTTATCTGCTGCAACCACGTGCTGCAGCCGTGCTCTAAAGCACAGAGATTTTTTTAGTTAAACCCCAGCCATGGGGGGGTTGAGCCATGTTTTGCTTCTGGCCATGGTTTCGACACTTGTGAGTGACCTGCAAAGCTGCCTCTGCAGTGTCTCACCTTCCCGGAGCAGCAGTGACGTGTGGGGAGCCGGGTGCAAACACAAGGCCACCAGCAGCCCTGGACCGCTCTCTGCGCATCCCCATCACACATCCCGGGGAGGGCCCAGCACCCCAGAGAGGGCCAGCACGGGGGAAGCAGACGACAAGCACAGGAGCACTGCAGCCTACCAGGCTGCCTCCTACTGCATTTCCTCCTCCTGTTTCTAAAAGCACTCAGATTGGGGTTTTTTAGTGCGTAAACGAGGACGAAAGCAGGGAATAGAGGAAACTGGGGCTGATCTGCTTCTGGTGGGAGTCAGGAGGGCTGGTCCTCCACCCCACACCTCTGGGGCACTGAAAAGTGCAGGGCAGCCAGCATCACCGGGGGTGCAGCAGTGACCAGCGTGGCCCGAGGCAGCCCAGGGCTGGAGGGAGGCCCCCTGCTCTTTGAACTGCTCCAGGTGGACAGAGTCTGCACTCAGTTATTTACGGGAATCAATGTACCAGGAAAGCACACTGAAATGAAACATCTTGTTTTCAAGAGCGTCCTGGGAGCCAGGCAGAATGAGGAGCCATTAATCAAAGCCCGGCACGTAATCAGCACACATGTAACGCAGAGTCGCCCACGTCCCTAAGCCAGCCCCAGCCCGCACGCTGCAGAGGAGAAGAGGTCCTTCAAAGCCCTCTGTGCACAGACACCAGGAGCTGGGTTCATTCACAAAGCTCCATCGCTTGGCTCAGCCAGGTCTGGCTGTCAGAAATGTTTAAATATGGAAAAAAATAAACAGTTGCAACACGTTTTTCGGAGGGATCTGTCCGAGGCCCTTTGTGATGTAATGGGAAACGCTGCATTTGTGCTACCAGCTGGAAAATAAACAGAGCTGCGAGGGTTAAAAGGAACTGAACTTTCCACGACCCCTATCTGCAAAAGAAGAAAATAATAAGAGGAATGATCCACTGCCCCACAGCCCTGATAGTTTATCCTCCAGCCCAGGCTGCAGAGACAAGCACCGGATGTGATAGGGCTGCTCTGGGCCACCTCCAAGGCGAGCTCTGCCCATGGGAGATGCACAGGGCTTGGGAGGCTCAGCCCTCCCCCAGTGCCCTGCTGGCAACTGGGCTGGGCTGCCTGAGTCCGGTCACATAGCACTGGTGGGGCCCTGCCAGCGCAGGCTGTGACGAGGGCTCGGCTTGGATGAAGGAGGTGCAGAGGCTGCAGGCATTGGCGGGGGTGAGGAACGGGGAGAGCACCTGCAGCCACCGGGGAACGAGCGCACTGGGGTGTTGGGGACAAGCACCGATGCAGAGGATGTTCCCAGGGGGCTGAGACAGCCAGGTGCATGGGGCCCGGGTGGAGGAGAAGGGAAAGAAACATATTGCAGAGACCTCGCCTGTATTCCCCAAGAAACAGAGCTGCAGGCAGGGGATGAAGATAACCAGCAAGGGAGGGAAGGAGGGAGGCAGAGAACAGTGGTAGGATGCTGGGCAGGACCAGGATCCACAGCGGGGCAAGGGTGGTAGTGGGGTGAAGGAGCAGCACAGGTGAAGTACAGGGAGCCATCTCCCTCCACGGGGCTTGGCACCCCATGTCAGAAAAACGCCATGTGAACAGTCACTGAGCCGACGCTGCTAACACCCTTGCAGCCACCCAGCCCAGCAGTCCCCTCTCCTCTCCCGCCGCGGCTGCCTGCCCCCAGCCCTTCCGGCAGTGCTGCCAGGCGGCAGCCCCTCACCACCCTCTAAGTGCAAGAGCAGTCCCTGTCACTTTATCCCCTTCATCCTCAGCTCCCCGCAGCTTTGCAGCACCTTGTGACGTCTGTCATTTGCACTGGATGTGTTAGGTTTCCACCCTGGGCTTCCTTCAGTCAAACCACAGACTGTGCTGGCTCCCCAGGTAGCAAGATCTCACTGCAATGCAACCCTGAGCAGCTCTGTGGCAGCGGCCGGCAGCTGGGCACCATCCTCTCACATGCAGCATCCTGCAGAGCCTTCAAAAAGCCCACAGTGAAGAAGGTGTTGGCGTTTCTGCTCTGGTTTTCTCCTGCGACACAGAGGTAGCACCACAGAGAGCGGGTCTGACAATTTTCTGCCCTCCCCTCAGGTGCAGCTCCTCCTCTGCAGCGCATCTCCCAGCACTGGCACCACCAAGATCACTTACTGGCTGCTACCCACCAGCAAAGCCAGCGAGGGCTAACAGCTCATGCTGACACGGTATGGCCCTGTGGATCTCCTGCTGGGACATGCACTCGCCCTAGAAGGTCGCACAACACTTGGGAGCCCTGTCAGGCACCTTCTCCCCACTGCCCCTTCCCAGGATGCCGCCGTGGCCACCTCCAGGTGTTTGACTTATGTCACCCAACGGCGCTGCGATGCCGGAGCCTCTCTGCAAAGCCAAGGCAGGCCCAGGTGCCTGGAAGCGCTGCGTACGCACAGTGCCACGGCTTCGGCATCCCTCTGCAGAGGGAGGCCCCGAATTACTGACACCAAGCCCAGGCACGCAGCTCCCAGGTACGGGATAAGGCTCCCAGAGCTTTTAACCAAGGAAGCGAGAAGGGGGTTAGCGCGAGGTCTTTCCTCAGAACGGGGGTTCATTCACTTCCCCACAGACACATTTACATTTGCTTATTCCACTAGGACAGGAAAAAAAAATAAGAGTTAATTTCTTTTTTATTGCCTCAGGATTCCAGGTTTAATGTAGCTGTCAGTGTGAGCGCAGCCCAGCTGCACGCCGACAGGACGCAGCCCGGCCAGGCGACGGTGAGAGCGCCGCACAAGTGCACAGCCGAGCGTGCGGGCTGGAACACGGCCCCGGGGCAGAGCACGGCCCCGGTGAGGCCTGTCTGCATGGGGACGGCTCCTGGCAAAGACAGATGCCCGTGATGGGCATGCATCACTGCAAGGCACGCACTGAAGTGTGTGGAGAGCAGAGGGTGCTGGGATGAGCCTGACGCTCGCTGAATCCCCGCCAGCCACGGTGCCGCACGGCGCTCCGGCGTGAGCCACCATCTTCACCGGGGGCGCGGGCTGCCTGGTGATTAATATCAAGCACAATGACCCCATGTTACAAGCCTGCGGGGGCCTGTGGAGGTGGCCATTTCCTGTGTAATACCAGCTTGTTTAAACACTAACATTCAAACTCCACAGCTGCAGAACAAACCCGGAAAGCGCGGCGCAGAAGAAGCCCTGCATTGTGTTCCCTAGCCGCCAAGAGCCGCGCTGCCGTGCAGATGGCAAATGCCTCGGGCTCACGCGCTCCCGGGGCCAGGCGACACGCACCCACCGGCTCCCAGTGCGAGGCGGCATCAGTGCCCACCCCAGCTCCTGCACTGCCGAACAAAGTGCCCCGCATCCCCCTCCGGGGTTTCCTCTCTCCTGGCCCAGGGGAAGCCGAACTAAAAGCAGCACCTCTGCAAGGAACAACAGGGGTTGGCGGTGGGAGCTCTTCCTAAAAGGCATTCACCAGCCTTGCCCTGGACTCAGACACAGCTGCCCAGAGCGGGGACGAGGTGGTCACAGCCCCTCTGCCCCGTGGCACCGATGATTTCCCCCACTCTGCCCTGCATGCGGTCCCTTTGGCCAGGCGGGCATCCATAAACCCATTCCTCTCCCAGGAACCTGCCTTCGGAGTCAGAGGGACGCTCTCCTCCCCGGGAGAGGTGCAGTCTCCTCCCAGTCAGCCTCCGCTTTGCCACAGCCCCCTTCTCCACGGAGACTTTTGGCTTCTGCTTCGCTCAACTTTACCTTCATTCTCAGCCAGGTTTACACTATGAGACACCTCTGAATCCTCGCTTTGAAGTCTCGATAGGGAGACTGTGGTGGCCAGCATTACTAACTAAGGCTGAGATCTGCAAAAGGGATTTTCCATTTAGATTCCAGCAAACTCCAGCAAGGTCTTGGCACCCCTGTCCAAGACTCTGTCCATCTCTCCCAGTGGGAGCTGCCATCTCAGTGACACTTCTCCGCAAGAGCGATGTGATGAGAGCGATCTGGCAGATCTCTCTGGGAAGGTAAGCTCTAGAATGTGCTCAGAGCTTTTGGATTTAATTTAATACTTGGTTTAAATTAACCATTTTTAAATGCTTGCAGACAGTCTCCACAAACCGAGAGGCCCTTCGCTCCAGCGTGGAAGGAGCGCAGATTCGCCAGGGTCAGCCCTGCGGCAGTTTGTCTGTCTAGCCAGCGGCTTCCCCATTGATTCTTGCGCTTTGTTTAGCAATGGATTCATTGCGGCAACAAAGTAGAGCAAGAAGAAGCTTTGCTCTCCTGTGCCCAGCCCTCTTCGCCCATCCCAGCTCTTCAGCCGTATGTCCCAAAAGGAGATGGATTCACTTGAACAACAGCAGCTTCCTTGGAGATCTGCCTTTCACCCCATCTGCTGCTAACATCTCTGCCTTAGGAAATCCACTCTGCTCCCCTCTCCCCAAGACTCCCTGCTTTTACCCCCCAATCTCTGCAAATTACTCCTGGGGACAGTTGGTCTGAAAGACGCTGCTCCAACCCATGGCAATGCAACTGCTTTAAACAACCGCCTGCTCAGACCTCAACACAATGTTTGCCATGAAACATGCAGATATAAATTAATTTTAAGACACAGAAGTGACTGTTGCTTGCTGCTAGAAGACCTGGGAACACCTGGTCCAGACACATAATCCCTGAGCCACAGCACACTGCTGCTCTGAAGCAGAGATGTCCATGGTCAGGTTTAGCTCCTGGAAACACCTGAGAAAAGAGCCACGGAAAACTTGCTGAGCCCCTCTCCCAAATAGGTAGGGGGGAAGGATACYCCCTGCCTCTCAGATACACACAGCAGCCCCAAGAGAGGGATCTAGGCAGCCTGTCACCTCTCTATGGCCTTCTGGCCTGAAAACATGTCCCAGCACATCCCCYGAGCCATGGTGACTGTGCAGGTGTGGCTAAGAGCTGGATGAGTGCGCTTAGACCAAGGAGAGTGGTTTTGGGGAAAGGTGTAGATTCTCATTTGGGTTGAATTCAGGACCGCTGAGCCCCCAGGTAGGGAGAGGATGCCTGCCAGGAGCTGGGGTTCATTCCCAAGCCCCCACCAAGAAAARGACCCTGAAGACGCAGCCTCCCGAGCCTCCCATCCCGCTCCGCAGAGCCCACTCCTGCATGGCTCGCAGCCACGCGCCGGGTTTCAGCAGCGCTCACCCCTCACACCTTTCCCTCCGCCTCTGTCCAAGGGGGAAAGCAGCGAGCTGAGGAATTTGGTGTGGGGTTTTTTTTTTTTTTTATTGTAAGGACTCAAATCCAGCAGTGTGATAAATGCATCCGAGCTACAATTAGGAAGATATATAGCATCAGAACGCGAAGGTCTGGGCAGCGTGGTGAAACGCGGGCTCTCCAGAGCCCCAGCTATGTTTCCCATTATGTAACCCTGGTCATGGGCAGACAGCCAGACTCCAAATGAAAAAGAGACTCTGGCTTGGCACCGTTTCTATTTTCCTATCCTCATTCGGGGTCAGCGCAGTGTCATACAGCTGCAGAGAAAGCTCCGGGGATTAAACCTGGGAAAGACTCCAAGACCAGGACCCGGGTTCAAGTACCAGCTGAAAGCAATAAACCAACTGCCACAGCTGGGCTGAGTTTAGACGTTCTCAAAGTCCCCCAGCTCTCTCCCTTACTAAGAACGAGCGATCATGAACATGGCGAACGCAGCGTGAGCGGAGGCCTCAGGACGTATAGCCCCGGCAGCCCGAGCCCTAGGCTCTGGCGGAGTCTTGACAAGCTGCCCTGCTGGCCCCAAGCCCAGGCCGTCATTCTGGCAGCGGTGCTGGCCCCGGACGAGCTGCACTTTGATGCAAGCTCTGAGCCAGGCCTTTGCTCCTAGGGGGCTGCCAGGTGGGTACAGGGCCTGGTTTTTCCAGAAGCTTTAGAACATTTATGGCATCCTTGCAGGGTGCTTCAGGGCTTTTTTACTGTCCCCTTTCTGTGCCCACACCATCATGAGGAGCAATGAAAGTGATGGCTGCAGAACGCTGGGAGGCGGTTTCGGTGTGTCCAACCAGCTTCTCCATTGGCACTGGTGGGGACCTCACGGCACGTCCCACTGCTGTGAGACACAGAGCATGTGTGAAATGGCACAGGCCCCTTACTCAGTTCCGCAACTTGGCATCTGCACTTGCTCCTCGCATGCTCTCCCCACTCCTGAGCTCACCCTGCTCATAAACCTTGGCTTACTCCAACATGCCTGCTGCTCTGACCCATGTTTTACTTCTAAACTTCTTTGAAGCTGCTCCTATCTAAACCACCGGACTCGGTGACTCTACCTGGTTACTGAACAGCCCCAGGCCAGACAGCAGGCTTGTGTCAATAGAGAGCTGAAACAGTAACGCAGTGCTCCTCTTTTCCTTTCCCACCTCTAGGGAAAGTCCCAGGTCATGCCCAAGAGCGGAGCTAGTTCCCTGCTACTCATCACTACCTGCACCTCCAGGGAAGCTCAGCTGCTGCTGTCCCAGAGTCTTGGACCACCAACACCCGGCCATGTAATGCTGGGTCAACACAAGAGGTCTGGGCTGAAAGAGCAGCCTGTCTCCTCACCGTGGATAAGACAGATGCTCCTGGTGAGCTGAAGAGCACCAGGGTGGAAGAGCTGGGAGCCAACATGAGGAAGGCTGCCCATGCCCCAGAGTAAGGGCACGGATGGGACAAAAGGGGCTGCTCAGCCACCCTCCGTGGAGAGGGCAAGGTGGGGAAGCGGTTGGGCCTCTGCTACAAGATGAAGACCCTCGTTCCTCTGCCGAGCAGATCAGAACCTTGTGGAGTAGAGCCCCCCAACCCATACCCACTGCTCCCCAAAGAGCCACGCGCCGCCACGCCACGGGGTGGGCTGCCACCACTGCCTTCTCCCACCTCGACGGGCAAGCGGGAGCCCGCACCTGCTCCGGCAGCCCGGGGGGACGCAGCCCCACGCCCCGCAGGAGGGGGAGGCAGCTCGTCCCGGGGAAGGCGCCGAGCGCTGGCTGCGCGAACCCAATCAGAAATTCCATCTCGAGGCTGCCCGTCGCCAAGGGCTCAGCGGCTCCCTGCGCAGGCAGCGCGAGGGGAAGGGGGGATTGGTGCACGCGCTCTCACGTGACAGATCCCAGTTTGAGTTCCTGCCCAAAGATGGGCAGCAGTTCACATGAGCAGGCAGCGGTCCCACACCGAGCAGCCGACAAACAGAAAACAGACTCCATCTCCACAAAATGAGGCCCAGAACTTCCTGTGTGAGATTTCCATTTCCTCAGCCAAATGAAAAAGAACTGGAGTAAGAGGCAATAAACTAGGAGAGCAGGACTGGACCTGACGCACGGAGCGGGGACCCATTAATGGTTAAGCCACTTTGCTGGATTACTCTTAATGCGCCTTCCCATCACCCTGGGTTCTGGCTCCTTTGGATTAACAATAAGACGTGATTTCAGGCTCTGGATCCGGAGTACCGGAGGCAGATGGAAAATCCTGCGGGAAAGCAGCTACGGAGCATGCTCAGACACTGTTTCGCATACTCCATACTTGGCCCCTTCACTCGATTTTCTGTCCAAAAATATGCAAATTGCCTAGTCCGCATTATGGACTAATGGGCTGGAATCGGCCAGTTTAGAAAATTAACCCTTCTGTGTGTTGCAGGGGTAGAGACAAGCTGTTTCTGAAGGAGAAGGGAGGCGACTTTCGGAGCTCCAGGAACAGGCAAGCTGCTCCAGGCCAGCCCAGCCTGACCAAGGTTGGCCTGATTCAGTCACAAAAAGGCAACGAAATGCTCATGCTGGAAATGGACTTCCCTCTTGCAGAGAGGAAGGCCCTGCCTGTTCAGCTGGCTGGGCCAGCAGAGCGCGTAAAGGAGACTTATCCCAACAAAAGCAGACACACATCCTAAGTGGAAGGTAAAAAAATCCAGCTCATGGGACATTTTCTAACACACGGAAGCAAAGGACACCCGCCAGGCCCCCTCAGAGCCACTTCACCCCCACCCATGCATCGATGAAGAAGTCACTATGTCACCGAGGGTGACAAGTCCCCCCTCAAACATCCCCTGCGCAGTGAGTGTCTCCTGGGTGCTCAGGTCAGAGTGCCACAGCCAGGAGTAAGCACGAGCGAGGGGGAAAGGTGGCACAAGGAGCCCAGGGAGGAAGCAGGCACCAGAAGACAGACCAGAGGATGCACGTACTGTTTGGGGAGCTCGAGAGAGGTTGGAGGAGGATTCCAGGTGTCTGGGTGGCCAAGCATCCAGTCCGACCAGACCTTCACACTGGGGAGCAGCTCCTTCAGGTCCTGGGGCAAGGCAGAGACCTTGATGTCATCCTCCTCATCCTCCTGCTCCACCTCTCGTGGCTGAACTGCAAATACAAGATGTGAGAGCTGAGGCAGCTCACTGCAGCCGGGAGCCAGGCTCAGGGAGGGACAGGGGATGCACAACACAGATCCCAACATCCCAGCCTTGGACGCACAAGGGAACAGCCACAACCCACAGCAAGCGCAAAGACAGATCTGTTATCCCTACACAGACTGGCCTGGGGGGCAAGCCAGGACGTCTTTTTGTTGAGGGCAGTGATCCCTTTTATTGAGGGCAGTGGGGTGCCAGTGCACCAGTCACAAAGATAGGATCCCGAGGTCTCGGTTTTGGGATGTTTCCCAATATCTGGCAAAAGCATGCTCTGCATTCATGCCTTTCTTCCAAACACATCAGGGGCTTTCCTGCCAGATGATCCAGCCATAACCTGGGCAGAGCTTGGGGCACAGGGGAGAACCCAAGGGCCCCAGCAGAGGGGAAGGGCCTGCAAAATAGCAGGGAACCAGGGCCTGAACCCCACCAGGCTGCCTCACGGGCAGCTGCATGGATCCTGCTGGTAACCCCTTACCTTGCACACATTCCCTCAGCAGGCTGGTGCACCTCCTCACCAAGAGTGCAAACATGGAGAGCCCCAGGGCCGTGGCCTGTTCCTGGATGACGGAGCGGCAGTCTTCAGAGACGCACTCTAGGAGACAGAGAAAGGGTTCAGTGGGGAGCAGGTCAGATGTTCCATCTTGCTTCACCTTCACAGCCTCCCTTTCTGCATCCCGCATGGAGCAGAGATCTCTGCAGGGGTGGGTGATTCCCCAGCTCACACCTGTCCTGGACCCAATTGCTCCACGTAGGGGGGGGAAAAGGTGGTGAGTAGCTGCTCTGGAGCGGGAAGAGGCTGCAGTCACACTGCCCACATCATGCCCGACCCCACCTCGTGTGCTCAGCCAGCCCAGCCAGAGCCGGCACTCAGGGCTCCCAGCACAGAAGCTGCTGCTTGGAGCTGATGCCTTCCCCTGAAGGAGGGGGGTATGTTTAAGTGTTAAAAGGGTAATTAGCTGCATGTTTGATCTTTGTCCCTGCTGGAGTTTTAACCTCAGCAGCTGAGGAGGGGGCTCCTCCCATTAGTTCACCAGTCACACAACAGCTTGTCAAGAGAGCTTAATTGAAGCTGTTACTCAAGTAGATGCCACACGACCACAGCTCTTCCAAACAGAGCCGGCTCTGAGTGAGAGCAAATCCCCCCGGCACATCTACACCCAGCCAGAAACCACTTCTGAGGCTGCTGAGAGCAGCGGGGAGCTGGCTTGAGGGAACTGCCTGGAGCTGGGCGTGGGTTACATTTAGTGAGGCCGAGAGCACCGTGGGGCATACCAGGCTGCCCGCTTTCGCTCAGGCACCGCACCGCCTGCTCGCAGAAGATTTTTAAGCCTTACGGGCAGCCTCTGCCCTCTGAATCCCCTCTGCCCCCAATTCACATCCTCCCTTGAGATGCTGGGGGGAGCGGCTGGCTGGGGGCTTGCCTGGAGGGAGGTAGGGAAGCACTGCAGGGGGGAGCGGAACCACTGCCCAGTGGGACGGGATGCACCCGCACTGCTCAGGGGTCTCCTACCAGCCCATGCCATTGCTCTGCGCCGGCTGCTCTGCCGCAGCACCTCACTGGCTTGCACATCGCCTGCTGCAGGATCAGGGCTTCCAGCCCTCACCCTGCAGATGGGCAGCCGCTGTGAGGAAAGCTGCCGCAAGCCAGGCAAAGGATTTGCACAGTGAACGCAAATATGTAGGTACTGACTCCAAACCAGTGCCCGTGTGAGCAAAGCCCCAGTGCCGAGATGGGGAGGGAGAGCCCCTGCAGAGCCCCGGCTCCCAGGCACCTCCGCCGCAGACAYGAGCATCAGCTGCGCGTGTTGGAGAAGGTGTTGGAAGCTGAACTCCCCTGATGTGGCAGACCAGGGATTTTGAGCAAAGGGCAAGAGGATTAAAGCAAGACATTGAGACCCCATTCCAGCCAGGGCTAGCAAAACACCTGAGGCGCAGAGAACAAACATTGGGTTTTTAAGTGCAAATTATTACAGAGCAATGGGGTGGGAGGTTAAAAACAACCAGAAAAAGACTAAAACACACCTAGAAAATATAGGAAAAAATAGGAGGAAGATCTGTAGGCTTGATTTGGCCACCTCTTGCAGCGGCCAATGAGTTCAGCACCCAGTGAAGAGACCACCAAGGGTAACCCAGGGTGGCACCAGAGGCGCCTGGTAGCCRAATGAGGGTGCTCTGCTCCCGGAGCCAGGGCTGAGCTGATGCCGCAGAGCAATGGTAGGAAGTGCTGTACTGCATGGGCTGTCAACTTTTGGAGGAAACATAAAACTAAAGATGTGACCACTCTGGGACAGTAAATCTCTTTCATGAAGCCTTTCCCACAATTAGGAGTGTTAGTCCCAGTGCTCTGGCCACAGTCCAGTTCAAGAAACTACAGTCGTCTTCCCCATGCTCCCTCCTCCCGCATTCGGGTGAGATGCTGGACTCTCTTCACTTCTTGTCTTAAACGGGCACACAAGACCACGACCGTCATGCTGCCACACCTGAGTCTGGCAAGTCCCAGCTCTGGGCATTTCAGCAAGCACCCCCACACTTTGGGTGGGCAGCACCCCCGGGACTCTGGGCACTGTGCTAAAGCCAGACTTGCAGTTATCCCCAAACTGGGCTGGTACAAAAGCTAGGTCCTCCCCCTCCAAAAAAGGCAAAGCTTAAAAGGCTTTCGTGATGCTGAGGGTCACGAGCACTGCACAGCCCTGATGTATTTCAGAGATCGGCCCCAAGCGCTGGAGCAGTGCTCTGTGGTGGTCATGGCCAGGCTCGGTACCAGGGCCTCAGCCCTCCCCACTGCCACCGGCAGCTCTTCTTGCAGACTACAAGTTCCCCATAAAACATTAAACACCCAAAAGAGAGTAAAAACATTTCTTGCACGTGAGCTGTTGCAGGTACAGCCATCCGCGACCCACTCACTCAAGCTGAGCACTACAGCCACAGCTCCATCAAACATCTCGTATTGCTACACACGTGAACCATGTGCCCACTGGCTCACACCCAGTTTACATAAAGCCACGGTGCTTCGACGTACCACAATGATGCTCAGCCCCGGTACGGCCTGCGAAGCTGCCCACTGTGCAGGTAAGAGGAACAGGACAGGAGTCATTTCCCCACGGTTCCAGCTGAGCTACCATGGGCATTGTCATCTCATCATTAAATTACACAAAACTCCCCCGGTCCTGAAAGTTCATTCCCTGGCCAAGCTTGTCAGCCTCATTTCAAGGAGGGTCCCCCAGCCCAACAAGCTCGCAGGGAAGGACAAGCATCCAGGTGGGTGCTTGTTCAAGACTGCTGAACATACACCAGCACTCTGGCTCCCAGCCCTGCCAGCAAAGGCTCTTAAGAGCTTAATTGTAGGACAAAAGAGGAAAGTACCATAAATCAGAAGAAACTTTCTCTTTGTGCCTTTTCACCACTTTCCTCGGGAGGCAGGGAGCATCGGCTTTCACTGAGCTGGGAGCTCGGAGCCAGTGGTCACGACTGCGTGATGCGGAGGCTGTGGGGTGGCAGACCTCGGGCTACCCCCGGCTGCCCACGCCACAGAAGACAGTCAAGGTGAGCGTACAATCGAAGGGCAGAGCGCTCATGAAATGGGGGCATTTAGATAGAAACTTGTGAGTGTTTTGAGTGATGGGCAGTAAGGAAACTAGTTCTCCATACCCACAGCAAGGTCTCTCGCCCACAGCACGGAGTGTCTGAGCCTACCCTGGCACTAAAAGAAAAATACATTGTAGAAGATATGCTGAAAGGGGGGTTGGAGCAACAAATCTGCTCTGGAGCCCACAGGGCGTCATTACCTCTGAGCTGAGCAATGGTCTGTGCTGCTGGTAACGCATGATGCATTAAGACACAAACTTCATGGAAAGAGATGTTCTTGGAGGCTGGAGTGACACTTAGGTGATTCCTGTCCCTGCAGTTGAACAGCACTAGTGTAACCTGGGGACACTAGCTGGTACAGACCAACAAGAGCAGGCAGAGATCCTGACTGCCCAGATCAGGGCAAACCCTGTAATTCCCAGATCTGTTTCCCCAGATCCACAGCGGGTTCAGGAGAAGCAGAACTACAGCGTCAGGTCCACAGGTAATCCTGCATCCTATCCCCGCAGGCAGTCACCAAAAGCTTGGCGCCAGAGACATTTTCAGGTGGCATTGATGGCATCCCATCAGCTAAAGTTGCCACAAACCTGCACTCCACTTCCTCCCCTGAATCCCCAAATCAGGCTGTAATCAGATAATCCTCCTTTACTCACACCCAGCCACGCCGCGCAGCCAGGGCGCGGTGTGGAGGTGGTCAGGCAGACTATGGACAGAAATCACACGCAAAAGAAGCTGCCACGAGGTCGCGGGCCCCCGAGGTGGTCAGAGATGTGGCTCCTCTGTGCCACCAGCAGCCGCAGCAGTGACGCTCTGCAGGAAATCATCCAGCACAACACCAGGTTGTGCACCAACCACCACAACACATTCCCCCTCCACCTTCTCCCCTTGCAACCAGGCAAACGTCGCTGTTAATGCCGGCATCAGTTAAACAGCTCCTGTCACCACGTCACCTCTCAGTTCTCGCCTGCGCAGCCACYCTGTGAACCAGATCACTCAGCTCACTGGGGTTAGAAATGTCACCTTTCAGCTGTGCCATTGCCATCAAAGGTGCTGTGTGGGGGGAGAGGAGGATGGGTAAAGCTGGCACCGCTACCTAAACAACTGCTTGTTAAACCACAGCTTAAGGTCAGGGCTTCAGGACTCGCAGCGTTTGCAGCCAAGRCTGACTCAGGGTAACACCGTACCCTCGCCTCATGCTGCACCACCACCCGCTGTACTGACACTCGGCCCATGGAGCCATGCTGCAGTCATGGCAGGGAGCTGAGCCGGCCTAAAAACCCACCTTCTGGGAGCTTTCTCAAGCTGAATCTGTTTCTTAGTCACTTGTAGCCCCACATCTGCTATGCCAGCAAAACTCTGAGGTACGTGCAACGCTGCACAGGGCTAGAAAGGAGCAGGCAGAGTATTTTAAAGCAGGAATGTCATCAAACACTTTGCAGCCTGAACCAACAGCCTGGGTAATTTGCATTACCCCACACTTCATAGGCTGAATTTGCCTCAAAGATCTGTCTTTCTGCACCAGAAAAATAAGCGAGAGCCCTGCAGCCCTCTGCAACCCCCCCACAGAGGTTAGGGCTCCGGCCAGTGGGACATGAGCTCTGACAGTCTTTTTTGCAGGCAGGGTTTTGAGCACCGTGTTATTAAGCCTGCCTGACACTAGCCACTCATAAGACCCTTTTTCCAGTTGGCTCAGACTTTTAACTATCGGAGCTGAAGTTTCCATGCTGGGTGCCTGTCTCAGCCCAAATTCTTCCGGAAATCTTTAGCCAAAACAGTTCGGCTACTTGTGAGAATGAGGCTAGGAAACAAGATAGCGGCTTACCCTTGTTAGAAAAAACACTTACAACCTTTTCCTTGAGCTAATCTAGCAACTGCAAATCCTGGAAAGGGGATCTGAGATTTTGCTGCAGAATAACCTTTTTAACAGAGAGTTTTCCTGTCCTACTAGAAATCTGTCCACACTTGGCCAAGCTATAAACATCTGAAATACACCAGTTTTTCCATATTCAATAGGAATTCAATTCAGCAGCTAAAACCTTCTAAGATTTCACCTCCCTGAGCATGCTCCATCTTCCTACCTCCCTTACATCTAACCGTCCTTACACCTAACCTGCATTACACTCAGCAGAGCAACTGCCCTGCTCCCATCCAGCACACAGGGACCTCCGAAAAAATGTCCTTGTACTAGTCACTGCTGCTTGCTGCGAGCTGGAGATTGCACCAAGACTCCTCCAACTGGCGCCCAGGCTATCTGCTCTGAAGCAGAGCCCAAGAACAAGAGGAGGGAGAGGGGATGCGATGGAAAAAATGGGAGCTGTTGAGCATCAGACTGCAGGAACAGAAAAAAAGCAACTGGGAACCAGGGACAGGCGGTTTTTCTGAAGATCATGAAAACCCTCTGGGCTGTAGAAGAGTCCTCCTGTTTCTTCGCATGTAGGAAAGAGCATTTTTTTTTCTCCAGCTGGGTACAGGTCTGCACGAAGAGCGCTGTTTTTCTACCAGGAGGCAGTTTCCTTTGCAGAGAGCCTGGGGAGCGGGACGGGTCGACCAGCGCAGCTGCTGCAGCGCCCTCTGCGAGCGTCTACCTGGGCTCTCAGCTGCATCCACGCAGCGGCTGCGAGCTTTGCTCCGACCCAGCCAGCAGCAGGATCTGACCGAGGCTTTCTGCAATCATAAATCTACCTGCTTCGCAGGGGAAAGAGTGCATGGGGAGGGGGGAGAGAGAGATGGAGAGAATGGGGACTTCTGTAATGGGGAGAAATTTGTGTTTCTCTGAGAACATTATATTCATGGAAAACATAAACCAACTGTCGTCAAAGTCGTCTGAGCTCAGGAAATGGAGCGGCCGGGAGAAGGCTGCCATGTGGCCGGATGTTATGTATTTCTAATTAGTGCTATACATCTTTCAGCAGCGAGTGTCCTTTTGCTGGGAAACACAACACGCTGCCCTTGTTATTGTAACTGTCAGAGAGTGCTTAAACAGATAATCTCCAGGAAAAGTGATAAACACATCCCCTCTCCCACTAGGGTGTGCAAAACAGCAATGCCAAACCTCTATTAGGGCAACACAACCAGCCACAGGAAATGGGAATGGGAAAAGCGCAGGCGATGCAAGGGACAGCCGCCTCTGAGGAGAGGGATTTGCTGGAGAAAGCTTCTCGCGGCCGCTCGAGTGCCATGTGCAGGAAATCCTGCGAGGGACAATCAGGGCAGAGCGAGCGCAGGCCACGTGGCCTCGGCCAGGGGGGCGCTCGCGGAGACGGGGCAGGGGGGCTGGAAGTGAGGGCTCCCAGCTGCTCTGCTCCGAGCGTGCTCTAGGCAGTGGTGGAAGCGAGCCACAGCAACCCCCGAGCTCGCAAGCAAGCAGTAGACATGCTCCTACATCCATCCCAGCTAACACAACGCAAGGAGTGCTGAATCTTTCGCAGTTAAAACACCAGCCAACAAGCATTAGAGCCTCGAAGGAGACCAGATTCCTTTGATTCGGGCAACTGGACCGCTCTAGCCAAGGGTCGGGAGGACTTCAGTGAGACAGTTTCCATGCTGGCCTCCCCATCCTAACCTGAGCTGCAGTTCCAGGCAGCAGCGCTGGCAGCAGGTGGCCCCAGCGCAGGCAGAGAGCAGCGGGGATGTGCTTTGCTCCCAGGGAGTAACAGCTGAACCCACCTTCCCCGGTGACATGGTAAAGGACCATACGCGAAGGCAATCAAACGAACGAACGGGTCTCCAGACACAATCCCGAGGATGACATAATGGGCTGGCCAGGGGACGCAGGAGGTGGAGGAGCTCGGTGAGCGCGGGGCTGCGGGCGAGCCGTGCCTAAGGCACCCGGCTGATGTGTCAGCAGCTCGGCAGCACAGACAACTGATTCACCAGCCGGCTGCTGCCCTGCGGGGAAGAAGACAGAGGCTGGTCACCTCCAAGCTGACACCACCTGAAGGCAATTCGTTTGCTCTCTTATCGCTCAGACACAAGAGTGTTTTCCCCGTGAGTCACCCTCCGCCAGACGCAGTGTTGGCAGGGCTACCGGGCAGCCCACCGGGATGGGGATGTCTGCAGGAAGCGGGTAAGGAGAGCCATGCTGCCGGTCCAGGCAGCTGGTCCCGCTGCTGCCTGCCCGCGGTGGAGACTGCACACAACCGACCGGAATACAAAGCAGCAAAGCGAGGGGTATGCTCACAGCTGCGGGGCACTTCCCCGACACCCCCTCGCAGAGGATCTGTGAGTCATGGGCACTCCTAGCTCTCCGCTGGGAACTGGCGAGTCACACACGTACTCATCTGCCCCCGAAAAAGCCTGGGAACCTGGAGGCACTCACTCAGCCCTGGCTAATACCCTGCAAAGAGCCTGGGAACGATGGGCAGCTTTCCTGGTAAGATGCTCCCCGACTCTGAATTTGCAGGCAGCAGACACAACGGCAGCTCCAGCCCCACCCCGGCACAGCCCTGAAGCCGACCTGCAGCACACAGGGCTGAATCCCTCCCAAAAGGACCTTCGGATCGCAGTAATAACCTGGATGCCCCCAATCCACCTCCCTGTACAGGTCGCTCCCCACGGAGAGGCAGGAAGGCCCCGGAGGGGGTTCCGGCCGCAGTGCCCAGACAGGCAGCAGCACAGGGGAGCTCGCTGCACATGTTCCCAAAGCAGCCGTGGCTGCCCAGGAGCCTGCGGCTCCCTCTGCTCCATGCTGAAACCCAGTCTTGTCCGAGGGAGGGAGGGAGGGAGGCCTAGGAGGTGAGGAATGCCGGGGGCCTGGGGAGGATGGAGCAGCTCTCCCTGTGGAAGCCATTAGATATTCAACACTTCATTTGTTTCCAGCCGTTCTGGACTGCAGCACTGGGCTCTAGGACGGGAGGCTCTTCTCTGACGTAACCAGGAAGCAGCTGCAAAATTAAGGAATCCCTCATGACATCATAAAAAGGGTCGATGGTTTACAGGGGAAGGTATAAAAATTAATGACATATTCCCACCCGAAGCAGCAAGCCTGCCCGAGAGCCACAGGGGAAGCCGTGCTCTGCCCGMCATGAAGGGGCTGCCTGCCCAGGACAGCTCTGTGCTGCCAGCTCCCTCCGGCTGATCCAGGAGCTCGCCTCCAGCTCTGACCGTCCCCAAGCCCAGGATCCATGTGCAGGGCTGGATCATTGCACCTGGGGTGCGATAACCAGCTCAGTATATATCCTTCCTGACCCCGATAAACAGAGCTTTAGGCTAGGCAAGGGAATGACTTTAGAGACAGCTTTCTTGTGTACTCAGGACTGGCCAGGAGTCACCGACAAAGAACATCATTGTGAAGTGACTCGGGGGAGGTGGTTGGTTATTCATTTCCACGGGGAAAGCAGACACGTGCACAGAGTGCCCCCAACACCCCAATTTCTGCAGCCCTGGAAGACCAACAGGTCCTGCAAGAGGAGGCCAGGGCAGTGGCACACTGTCCCTCCCCACCACGCAACCCAGGCTAGGACAGAAAGAATGACATTAGCCTTGAGGACAAGCACAGAGCCATTTCCACTTGAAAAGGGAAAAGGATAGTGGTTTAAAATTAACTGCAGCCTTTTCCAGGAAATATCAGTGGAAAGAAGCAGCCATTTTTAGAAATGTTATTCTCAGAAATTTCCTGAAAAGACCCATCAGTCAAAACACAGATTGAAGCCATTTCCACTTGCACTAAGCAGCACTTCGCAGCTCTCCCTCCGCACTTGGGGTGCCTGACCCAGCTGGCAGGGCCAGTATCTTGCTCTGCACCCCTGGCCTCAGCGAGGTTGCAGGAGTCAGTTTGGATGTGCAATGCCCCACAAAGCGTCAGAAACGCTCCTGCCCAGGGAGCCACATACGTCCCAGCTTTCACTAGCCACATTTGCACTGAGACATGCCAGTCCCAGACCGTCACAGCTGAGGCAAAGGCACCTACAGTCTCACCCACACTGGCAAAGCCTGGAGAATCGCCAGAGAAACTATTATTTCTCAGCACTGCCTTCACCAGAGCTGCTCCAAGGGGCTGACGCTAGGACTTACGACACAGGAACAGCAAAATCTTCACTAGCCTCAAGGCTCTGCGCAATCCCCCGGAGCTACTGGTTCTGCTGCCAACAACTGACAGCAACACGAATTTGACCTGTCTGGCAGCTAAAAGGCTGGCAAACCCAAATGTACACAACTCCTGGCTAGCTCGTAAGAAAGTATGTCCCTCCAAGCTGGCAAGACAGCTCATCAGCATGCATATAGCTCCAGACCAGCCTGGCACCAGCCATCTCTTGCTGCGGAGGGAATATTTGCTATAGGATGCACAAGCAGGATGGGACTGAAGCAGCTGCAAGGGTGAAAGGGCCCAAAGGCGAGCAGGGCTCGGTACACGCACAGGGCATCCAGACGAAACAGAGAACGCTGCATCAAAAGAAGAAAAACCGTGGATGATGGAAACGTGAAGAGGCATTAGGGACACTGCAGCGAGGCAGGACAATGCAGCCCGATACAAGAAAACCCCTGACGGCCTATCCTCCGTCTGCACAGATCTTTCACCCCTTCTTGAAGGAGCCAGCTGCGCAGCTAAAGCCCTGAACCTCACCCTGAAAGGGCCGGCGAGGAAAGCAGGCTCCTCAGCACATGTGCTCGGGGGAGCGCGCTGCCATGGGAGCCCGGCTCAGCRCTACGCAGCAGGCATGGCAAGCTGCTACTAGCATCCCACCCAGGAGCTGCATGCGCCCAACCATAATTGTGTCAGATGTTATTTACAACGGGGGAGGAGGTGTGAACAGGGCTTCCCAAGAGATTTACTCCAGCCCCAAGTGAAGTTTTACCAGGACAATCGCAGCAAATAAAAGGCAGCCTTTTCCATCCCCCCTCCTCCCCGTGCTGGAGGTGGGCATGCCTCTGGCAGCAAATGCAAACAGACAGCCTGGAACATGCCTCCTCTGGTGTGAACCTTGGTGAGCGCTTCAAGCCTGGAGTAAAAGTTAATGAAAGAAAGCGCCTGCAGACAGGCACATTCAGAGAAACCAGCTTTGATGGGGCAGGAACAGCAAAGTGCGGAGCTTCCGTTTCAACACATTCACTCGTTTGCTGCTCTTCTTTTTACAGCTTCCTGAGGGACCAGAGCGCCAGTGTGTCAGTTTGCAAAGTAAATGCCAAAATGTAAAGTGAAACCCATGCCCCCCCCCCGCCCGGCCCCGCCAACTCCAGGGAGGCAGTAAATCCCAGGGTCCTCATCGGATGCCTGCAGGCCTGAACTGCCTCCTCACCTCCTGCTCCAGCCCCTGGCCACCTCCAGCGCCTGCTCAGTCCCTCCAGCCTCCCCAGCTGATGCCAGTGGCACCCCCAGCACCAGGACACCCCTCCGAGAGGGGCACAGTCCAGCYGCTGTGCCTACAGTGAAGCTTACCTAACACTTTCCATTATAGGACCCTGGTTTTAGTTCCTAACAACTTTGCCAAACTTTAACCATTTAGGCTGCAATCCTTCACGCCAAAAGCTTTCTTCGAGCTAAATTTATTGGGAAAATTTCATCTACAAAGGTTCAGCCATTTGCCAGAATGAGGTTAGGGAAAATATATTGTTCTTCTCAAGTTAAAAATTCTTTGACCATTTCAGCAAAATCCCTAGCACCTTCACACTTCGGAGCAGGAACCAGAAGTTTGGCAGGGGACGGCGGCGGGGTCTGGGCATGCCTTCTGCCACCTCTGTCCACCCCTGCTTTGCCGAGGCAGGGGCCTATGGAAATCTGAATGTTCACTATGAGACAGCTCTCACGTGCCACTGCAACCGAAGCAGCAGCTGGTTCATCTGCTTGGAGGAGGGAAGAGGAAACCAAACCAGCCAAGACAGCGGAGAGGGAAAGGCAGGTAGAAAAGAGGGYGAAAGCAGCACATGCTAGGTGATAGCATAGCAGCCCAGCTGCAGCCCGTTCTCCAGGCCCCCACGCTGCTTTGCTGGCACCATCAGTGGCTGCTCACCCCAGCACCTCGTGCGCACGGAGGATAACAGCCCCGCACGTCCAGCGTTCCTGCCGTGGCAGAGGCTTGTGTGGTGAATCTAGATTTACATGCCAGCCAAGGATCCCAGATGARGTCAGTCTGGTTCCACAGGGGAGCTCGCTTTTCTAAAAACGATGGGAATTACACATACAAAAACCGTTACATAAACACAAAGTCAAGCACTCAAAGGTCAGGAACACCAGTYTGAGAGTCATCTATGCAATTTCAAGTTAACTCCATCACACATATGCGTTAAAAGGTAGTCCTAATGACATATCACTTTTCCCCTCCTCAAGCTGCCGTTTTCAGTCGACACAGAAAATGAACGGTCAGTAGAGACCCTCCTGCAGAACTGCTTTCTGATGTACTGAAATGCGCACATGTTCAGTAAGGCTGAGGGCTGCAGGACTCGGTAATGTTTTGGGGATTAAGACAGCTTAGCGCTGTACTGGAGAACTAGATTCTGTCTTTGCCTTGGTCCTGAACTTCCAGGGGGATCCAGAAGCCACCTTAACCAGTTTCAATGCACGTGGTCAGTATTTGTGTGTCCCTTGCTTGTTGGCTGGCCATGGTGACATGGTGGGGATGAAATTTGCAGACGCTGGGCAACTCGGCTTTGAATAGGAACAAATGCAGTTCCTGAAGGACTATGTTTTTAGGAGAATTCCATCACCTGCATCTCAAGGTGAGCAGTCAAAAAACTAGAAAACCTGTTATTTTCCTTAAGCTCAGTTCCCCATCTATACGCATTAGAGATACCATGCAGAAAGGCATCCAAAACCGAGATGCTTTAAGACAGAAGCCAGTGAGTTTACGCTATCCAATTATTTGGACCTGAACCTTCTAGCTCTTCCTATGCTCCATGCAGCACCGAGCACGATGATAACACTTAATCAGCGACTTCTCTAGAAAACTCCCATGTGAAGGGAAAGGAATTTTACAAGCAAAAGGACAATAGGAAAATTGAGGCTAGGATCTCTTTGCCACATCATCATCTCATCTATCACAGGAGGCCTTATCTGCATTACACCACACCTCAAGCGCATGGAAGTGCTGCCGTGCACAGGCTTCGAGGCTCGCTCTGTTTGGAAACAACCCCTCACAACGGTCCTCATGAGGATATGGCCAGATTCACCCACCCGACCTCTCGTGGTGAATGGGGGCCATGGTCTTCTGTGGAAATTCGAAAAAAAATCTGCTCTGAGCGGTGCCACGCAAAGGGAGGTTCTCAGGTGTCAAGTGAGCAATTCCCTGCTGGAAGGGCTGAGACCACAGGCACAAACCCACAGCACGCAGAGAAACCATTCCAGGAAGTTTAACATCCGAGCCCCCACATTAGAAAATACGATCTCAGTGCTCCAACAACTTACATGTAGCCGGAGCCTCAGGTCCCAAAGCCCCGTGCAGACTGCAGCACGCACACACTCACACCGGCTATTGAGCCCCCCCGCCACGGGACTCAGTAACTAAAAAGCCTTAACCTTCTACATTCATTAACAAGCATAAGACATAACGGCTTTATGCCAAATTCCTCTTTTCCCCTGTGATTTGAGATAGGATTGGCATGACCATGAAGTTCCCTGCAGCTACCGTTGCTGCACTGTTCCCAGCAGGGCCATCTGCAGGGAAAAGCTGCACCCGAGGGTGCGGGGCTCAGCCCTGGGGTGCCCCAGCACCCCTTTCATTTGCCGCTACATCTCCTGCCAGGAGGGCGCGAGGGAGCTGCGGGCTCCCATACAGCCAGCGCTGCTACGTTTCCTGCAGAGATTTGAAAACCTGTTGCAGTTCCAGAGAGAGCTTCGATTTCACTGTGACCAGCAGCTCAGAGACTCATAGTTACTATACAGCCGAATAAAATATTTTTTCATAAATTTAACGCCAGCATGTCTGTGTTTGGAAACTTTGAAAATCCATGTTGTATGGTTTACTGCACTGGAAAAGGTGCCAACAGAGTTTCAAAGGAAGGGAAGTGTATAACTGTTTCCTTTCAAATGCATTTTCCAATGGGATCCATTGAGGGAAAAGGCTGGAACTAACTAAAACATTATTAAAAACTGTTATGAAAAGAGACAGAGAGATGGAAAAAGATAGACAAAAACTCCAATACACAGCCGAAAGGGAGGGAGGGAGACAGGCAGCAAGAAAGGGGATATGGGCAGAAAGACACTTTGGGTGGGGAAAATGGGGCGAGACGGGGAGTTTTAACTGGCAGTCACCCTTCGTGGTTTCATATTGTTGCAGATCAATTGATCAGAATTTCAAGTGCTGCTGGCCCGGTGGCACAAGGCGAACCACAGAGTTGGCTGCAAGCGCAGCACTTGCGAACTGCTGACCTTCAGTTTTAAAACCAAAAATATTCTTTGGGAAACAGTTACACCAGGTTCCAGCCCAGGCTGCCAAGCAAAAAACAAGCACTACTAACCTGAAGTAACACCCCCCACCCCTTACACCAAAGCAACAACCAGGACTAGTAACCTGAAGTAACTCCCTGGTCTGATTCAATCAGCAGTAACCGAGCGTGACATGTGTGCAGGGGCTTGGCTCTTCCTTACTCCCTGAGTGGAGCGGTTAATTCTCCAATCGCTGACACCAGCCGTCGCGATGAGCGCGCAGGATGCAGGCATCGGCCGTCAGACTGCTCCTGCTCCGACGCGTTGGCCACGTTCAAGCTATTCTAACGAAGTCTATAAATACCAAAGAGATCGGGTCTGTACAGCGCGGTCACAGCCCRGGTCCAAAACCACCGCTCCAGCTCCAGGCAGAGCCCTGGGTTTGCTACCCCGCGAGCGAAGGGGGAACCAAAAGGGGCTGAAAACGTACATTTTGTCAAATACTTCAGTGCCCTGGACATCAGGAGGCTGCCGGGGTTGGGGCCCGACCGGGGATGGAGCCGGATCTCTGCTGCTCTGCCAGGCTTCAAAGAGCCAGGCTGGGGGTGGGCAGAGCTCGGCGCACGCCTGCAGAGCTCCAGGCCTGTGGTTCTGCGGGGTGTAGTAACCGTGGGCTGTAGCACACATGTCGAGGGATGAGGGGAAAAAAATAAACAGACAGACAAAAGAATGAGGATGCTCTGCCAATTCCAATTGTGCAGCTTTTATTTTAAATGCTTATCAAGCTGAGAAAGAGCAGAGTTCTTGGAAAACAAGGTTTCCTTTCTTCCCATGCCAGTGTCAAACACCCTCAAGGACGGGTACAGCACAGGCGCTTGCTGCCGGCCGCCCTCTCCGCAGCAGCCGCCGTCCCGTCCCGTCCCACCCGCCTCGGGAAGGGTTTGCAAGTAACAGCCCTGGCGTTTCTGGTAAAAAGATCTCTCTAATTTTTTTTTTTTTTTTTTTTTTTTTTTTTTTATTAATCTCCAATCTGGCTGGGTTCAAATTATGGCCAATTACCCACCAACACTTCTCTCTAATAAAATAAATTTTTACGGGCCCTAATTACTGCTTTCGCTGAACTGCTCTACAGGAAGCTGAAAGGCTGCGGCTCTCCAGACGGCAGCAGACAGTAAAGCGAGGCACCCGCGAGTAAAGCAGCRAGTGACTCAGAGGAGACAAGCCGCCGGAGGGGCGGGCGGAGGGGGAGCGCTCGCGCCTGGCTGGAGCGTGAGACACATCAGTTCATAAAACGCTGCGTGCCGTGCGCATGGCGCTCCGGGGCCGGCTATCAGGTCCCCCGTCAGTCGCAGCACCCGCTACCTGTGACGCAAGGCTGTTCCTGGGAGCCAGAGCGACGGCCGCAGCGCTCCGCTGGGCATCTGTGGATGCGAACTGGTGACCAAATTATAGTTGGAAACGGCTGCATCAATCACGTGCGGCAGACAGACGGAGCCGCCTCCCATCGCAGCTTGGGGGAACGGCCCTCGGAGCGGGGGTCCCCCTGCGCTGGCTGCGGGGGACAGAGGGGAGGCGGCTTCTCAGCCCAGCTCCCACCTTTGGTTCTCTCCGTTACAAACACAGTTAATTGAAGGAGACAGAAATAGCAGAAAGGTAGAAAATTCCTCTGAAAACATGAAGTATCCAGCCTGCTCCCAGCTACATACACGCTCCTGCTCGCCAGCACAGCGCGGCCCCGAAGGGCTCCCYGAGCATGAAAAACAAGCAGGAACCCACTGGGTGACTGCAACCCGCAGCCAGGCCCTCCTGGCTAGCAAGCTCGCCCTTAACCCCGCCGCTCTGTGCAGCGGCAGGGAAAGCGGAGCCGCTGCTCTGAGCCCGGCGCGCGCCGGCAGCAGGGAACACCCTCCGTGGCAGGAACGCAGCAGCAAAACCACTGGCCCACGGCGCGCTGCCGGCCCACGCAAGCCCAGGCTGCTGGAGTCTTTCAAAGCAGGGCTGCCACGCAGGTATCCAGGCTCAGCTGGGGAAACACAGCTCTGCGAGATTGATTAATTTTTTTTTCTTTCTTAACCAGGATTACTTTAATTTTCGAGGCCTAATGGAGTCCAGCTGCGATGGGGAGGCAACGCTGCAGTAGTACAAAGACAGACCTTTACACACTGGTGCAAACTTGTACAACATTCAGCACACACACATGCACACACACACACACAAAGCCCTATAAAAAGGATGCACTGCAGCGGGATATTTTTAGTCTTGACAATACAGCACTAAAAATACGACTTTGCTAATACATCACTACAGAAATATTCCCAGTGTCCATTCAGGAACGGTTTAAAACATTTATTTTTGTTTCCTTTTGCAATGGTCAGAGAGGAGGGAGAAAATAGAAACTCATTGATAAGAGGAAACGAGAGAGACATGAAAAATTGAAAACTACCTAAAAGCTCATGGAGAGGTTTATTTTATTAGTTCTTAATAAATATCTTGCAGATTTCCTCAGGAAATACACCAGATCACATGTAAAATAGTTTGGTACTGATGTCAACTGTGTCAGCATATGAAATCTATTAGGGTGAAGCCACAGCAGGGTGATCAGCGTGCTGAAAAACTGCACGGCACCGAGGCAAGGGGGGGCGGGGGGAATCTCACGGCCCTTCCAAATTCTTCGAGAGGTAAAAAAGTCAGCCAAGACGCAGAGAGAGAGAAAAAAAGATCCCACATCCTGCTTTGCGCTGCCAGCAATGTGAAGTGCCCAGAGATTAATTCTATGTCTGGCCTGGAAATGTGACTTTAAAGCATTGGAGGGAGCGGGGAGGAGGAGGAGGAGAAAGGAACGAGAAGGCCAGGCGAACCAGGACTGGCACCGTGCCACCGACCCCCCCCCCCCCCCCCTTCCCAAGCCGTGTTTCAACGTAGACAGCAGTAAACCCCAACAGACGGCAGCTCCCGGGGCTGCCAGGGCCTCGCACCAGCTGGGGCGCGTCTCCCGCAGATGGGCCCGAGAGCATCACTTCCGCTTCGCCTGCTTTTAAAGACACACGAGCCCATGTGGCGGCATTTCGCCGCTCCCCGCCACGGCCCCGCGCGCGGTTGGGGCCCCCCGGGCAGGACGAGCCCCGCTCCCAGCACCAGGCATGAGGTCTTGTCAGACCTTGGCTCCCCAGGCCCTGCTCTGAAGGGTTTATGCTGTTCCCAACCCGCCTTTGGCAGCCGGCGCCTCCTTCTCCATCTCCGTGCCATTACCCGGAGAGCAGGCGCTGCTTACGCAAGACTCCCCTGCTCCACTCCTGGGTCCAGTGGAGAAGCACCAGGAGTTCACCGAGGCAGGGTCAGGGGACCACATGTTCCTGGCAGGGACGGGAGAAGGGGGAGCAAAGGAACCCCAGAGTCGAAGCCGTCCCTACAGGGCATCTCCCTCCCACCCTACGGCAACGTGCTCCTGTCTGCCTCGCGTCCCACCCGTGCCAAGGGCACACGCYGGAGACCCATGCCAACCTCAGGGACAGACAAATCACTCATGCCCTCTCTGTGTCGCCTACGAGCCAGCCCTACAGTCACGTTAACCACAGCCGTCGCGAGCCACATCAATCAGCATTAAAAATGACCCTTCAAACAGAGAAGGGCCACGTCACCCGGCTAGGGTTAAACTGCCCCGGTCCATACTGGCTGAGAAGCTGGACTGAACATCACGTTAGCCTGGGTGACTCCTGAAGGTCAGGCTCAACAAGTCCTCACCTTCCTCTTGCCCATCGATTAGCATGGGCAGAGCCAGTGCCGCACTCCAAGAACCTGCTGCACAGCTCTTGGCAGACCCTAACCAGGGAAAATAAAAGATCTCCATAGGTAAACCCGCGTGGGGTCACCTCCTAGCTGCAGATGCACTTGAAAGTAGAAACACAGCCTCGGCTATGCTACCATTCCAGATCTCAGCATTAAGGCAAGAAGAGATGCCAACAAGCCCCCAAGGGTGCCTGTTCCCAGCTGAAGCCCCCCCAGCACCGGGCACCCAATTCACTGAGGGACTGCAGCCTGCGAGCAGGCAGATGCAGGACRGAGCTGGTGGGGGACGAGCCCGCAGGGCAGCCCCCGGGAAGGAAGCTACCCTCACCGAGCTGGCAGGCTGTACCCGAACCTGCACAGGGCATGGGGTGGGCAGCCCTCCCTGCCTACACCTGGCAGGCTATAAAACAGCCCCGCAAGCTCAATCAAGAGTTTTACAACTTCACAAAGCACCATAATTAGCCTAATTATACAATGTTCTCTCAGAGAATTAAACAGAAGTACAGTAATTGACTTGGTGCTGCTTAGAAGCACGAGGAAATCAAAGGTGCAACGCACATTAAAGAGTCAGAAACATCTCTTTAAAAGTGAAAGGATTTCCTGTCACGGTGCAAACATCTAAAGCTTCACCAAAGCCGCTTCACCTGGTGCAACCCCACTCCAGCTCCCTGGCACCCCTCTTTCTCCACCACCAAAGCAGGGGTGAGGCAGAGCCCTGGGACAGCTGCCTCAGGCACCTCCTTTCTCGTTTTACAGCAGGACGGACGGACACTGCATGCCAGTGCTCCACTTCCTGCCTTTCATTTCATACAGCGACGCTGCTGCTTCGTCAAAATAGTGGTTTTGTTTCAGCGTTCGCATTGCCCATGCCTTGGTGGCACTGCAGCATGAAAGTCCCTCCAGCCTGACCTTGCCTGTCACCGGCTCTGTCCTGACTTGCTGCTCGGGCTGCCGAAGCTTGGCTGTAAAGCAGACTCGAGCTTTGTGATTACAAATCATTTCCCCTCTATTTGTTGCCCTGAAATGAGATCTCTGTATCACCCTGCGTTTGGTGGAACAGCGTCAAGGGCAGATGTAAGGATGTGCTCGTGTGACAGGCAGACCGGGCAGAAGCCCCCAGCAAGCTCATCCAACACCACTTGATGGGGACTTTTGCTGCACTTTGGCTGGAGGGCAGGACTGGAGAGTCTGACACACCAGCAAACATTCGGTTTTGCTGGAAACCTTTCCCTTCCCTGCCACAAAGCCCTGCTCGATCTTTTGCCTCCAAAGCCAACGTCTAGATTTCAGAAACCTGAACTGCAAGTGGAAATTCCCTGCAGCGCGTTGATTATTGCATCTCCTGCTGGCACTTGTGGCAAGGGGAAAAAAAGTCACATGGCTTTCTGGACACACGTTTCACTAAAGAGTCTTGCATCAGAGGGCAGAAGCCAGCAGCCAGGAAAATAACTCCAATTACGGTAAATAAATCCCCAAATATGTGACAATCTGCCTTTTAAACAGGAAACAGAGGGGAATAAGCAAAGGAAGACTTTGGTCTAAACATTGCTGCCACCAGCCTCAAGAGCCCAAGAGCAAGACTGAAGACGCGTCTGGGCCAAAACTATTTTACCTGAACTTTGCTGATGTGTCTCAAGTCCGAGACAGCTTCCTTCCCTGAAAGGAAAGGCGCCAACAGTTCCCGGCAACTGTGCCAACCTCCAACACTCCCAGCCGCTCAGAGGGGAAACTCTGGAGGGTCAGCTGCCACCTCCGGACATGTACGTGTCCCTCAGGAGGCTCAGCATGAGCAAGCAGCTCAGCACAGGAAGCCGCGCGGCTCTCRAGATGAGCAATGCAGGTATCGCCCCCCGTGCCATTTCAACCCTTCGTCCTGCTCACACGGCCAAGGTCTGGGCTGCGCCTGGACACAGTGAGTAGCGGACATCACTCAACAACGGGTTAAGGATAAAAGCCCTTTGCCCAGGCAGCAACATCTCAGCACCTGCTCACTCCAGAGAGCCTCCATGCAAGCCAGGCAGCGCAGGGAAGGATGGACTCCAGTCCCAGCCAGCCCTCCTCTGGGTTTCCTCTCCTCATTACAACTCAAACCCGAAGCAAATAAAAGCAGCAATGCAAAGGGAGGGGAAGGATGAATTTAACATCCAGTTCCTCCAAACTTAAGGCCTTGGGAAGTGTTATGTCTTCGCAGCACCTCGCTAAAGACAGCACTACCCAGTCTCACAGGGAAAGGCATGCAGCAACTGCCAGGTGCACGCTGGTGATCTCAGTATAGACACTTCAGTCCCCACTTGCTACATGACGCCAGAGCCCTAGCACCCCTGAGAAAGCCAGTTATGAAACTGCTCAACTCCATCCTCCTTGCATCAAGTGGGCCGCGTTTGCATTACAAAACTGAGGCCCCCAGGCAGGTGGAGGCACCTCAGGCTTTGCTCTCAACAAGGCACACGACTGCAGCCTCCCCGAGACACAGCCCTGAAATAGGACATCTTCATCCATCTCCCAGTTGTTGTGCCCAAAGTTGCCATGGCCCACAGAGCTGCCTGCTCGAAGGAGCCAGCTGGACTTCGGTGAAGCACGTATTTACCACATAAGGAGGGGAATTAGGAGAAAAGGACTCAGTTCTGCTCCCCAGACAGGGGAAGATCAAACTGCTGCTTCTGCTATCTACAGCCTGAGGTTTATTAAGCTTTGTTTTGTGCCTAATTTTAAAACTGCACCAAACCAAGGCAGCCATCCACAGCACTGCTTTATTTTTAAACTCACTCAAATGCACTGGACTCCCGTGTTTGACTCCCAGCACCTTTTGTCTGCTCCAACATGCAAGATGTGGTTAGAGCCTCATGAGAAGCCATTGAGATGTGGCTGCAGCAGAAGAGCGGTACATGCTTCCGCTGAGTCTTTTTCTGATGCTGCAGTTAGCTCTTTGAGCAAAGCTGGGTCCGAGCATCAGAAACCAAACAAGAACCGTAGAGATGGTCAGAGTTGAGGTTCTGCTGAGGGCAGACACCATCAGCCTCTGCAACGTCTCTGGGGATATTTTAAGGGTTCACGCTTTAGCTTGCAAGCCAGAGCAGCTGCGGTCAGCAAAGCGAAACATGGTCCATCCAGCGCAGGGCCGTGCGCAGTGGCAGGACGGCAGGACAGCAGCGGAGCAGGCTGCTGGTTACAAAAGCACAGGCTGAATTCAGGGGGTCCTTTGGGTTCGATGCGTCCTTTCCAGCCAGGCTGGGGTGCTGAACACACATGCAAAAGGGAAAGTCCTGTACCTGCTTAGACATTGCAGTTGATTTGCACTAACCTGTGGATCCTTTGTTGTGTCTATCAAGAAGACTTAGGCAAGATCAACATCTCAGAAGCTGGTGTAGGTCTTCAAGGAGCAAGCAGGACTGCGCACATTAGCAAACCCTTGCAAAGGCTGTAGTTAGTGGACACTCACCACCTAACAGCGGTTCTCTGTGAGCCAGGCAGAGTATCTCTATGCCAAGTGGCCTGTGCGGTATTGACCTACTCCATGCTGCTCTGAGGACACTGGTGTGGCAGTGCAAAGGGGACAGATGCTACTCTGAATTTGCAGCAGGGAGTGGGGCATGAATCCTCCCTTTCTGCACGAGCCTTCAAGGTTTCCCAGCCAACCCTATCTCGCGCAGAAAACCTGACCATGTTCCACTCACGGAGACAGACCCGGGAGGGCCACGAACCAAAGCCCAGCCTGACCCTGCCACGCTGGCTGCCCCCTTAAACCCTCCTCACGTCCCACACGAGCTTTGGCAGTAGGACTGCCGCTTAAGTAGCGGGTCTTTCTCATCCATCGGCCTTGGCAGAGCAGACACCCTACAGGCTGGTCACCCTGCCCTGCCGAAATTTTCCTCTGGTTGAAACGCAAGCCACTTTCCCAATCCTCAGCTAAAGCCGCGCGCTTGGCCAGAACTTCCCCGCGCCTCTGTGCCCTGACTCTGCTCAGCCCCGGGGGATGCAACTTCATTCCCTACATGTGCTGAGGATGCACATATGGCAGCCCCCTCCCCTCTCCACTTCCACCTAAGCCCGACCTCCTAACAACCTCCACACGGCACAACGCGACCGGCCCGAGAGTGCCAGAAGGCATCCAGGTGCTGCAGCCTGATGCTTCACACCCGCAGCCAGGCAAATTTGCTGGGATTTCCGGGAAGTGTCTCTAGGGTGCCCCGTGCTGCTGCACCCCCACTTTGGTGCGCGCTTGTTTGGAATGCGGGGCCGTCGGGGGGGAGAGGGGAAGTTATTCTGGTGGTGGCCTATGAATAACATCCAGTGATTTATAGGAAGTATAATCCAATAATACAGTAAAATAAAACAGTGTGTCTGAGATGGGTTTGATTCCAGGAATTATAAAACAAATTATTAAAGAGAGAGAGAAAGAAAAAAAGCCTCAGAGAGGCCAGATCGGAGTAAATTGGGCACAGATGGGCTGGGAGGGGGTTTCTCTCTCTCCCCTCACCGAGATGCCCCTGCCGCAAGCACGGCTTCAATTAGTCTTTTCAGAAACCAGAGTTTTATTTCCCCAAATTACAGAATTAAAAAAAAATTAAAATTCTTGGAGTATTTGTGGTTGGGATAAAGGGATCCAAGCTTCTCTGTAAGTTGGTTGTGCAGATGGCTACCAAACTGTTAAACGGGCCACCCCACAAAGGTCCCGCCCCAGCCAGAGCCCAGGATGGCCCAAAACGTTGGTAGTCACCTACGTCCCATGATGGAAAGCTCCAGCAACTGCATGTCTCTGCCATGTAGACTGCCCGTCTCTCTCTGCCTCCCTCCCCTGGGTGGGCCCTCCTTGCCCCATGGGTTTGAGCTCTACAAGAAGCTTTTTCACACCTTGAATGCTCCCGACAGGAGGCAGCCAGGAGGTCAGAGGGGCCCTTGATGGCTGCACGCCTCCGTAGACAATGGGGAGAGCGGCTCACTCGGAGGAACACGCCGTTTGATGCCGAACAGCAGGGGAAGCACTTCATGTGGGAATTCTTTGGCTTCCTCTGTCAGAGAAAACAACAGACCCAATCCATCTCCCAGGGTCTTCCCAGTGCTGCCCTGCTGCACAGGCAGCTGAGACCAGCTCCGGCACGGCTGGCGCTGCCCCTGGGGGACCAGCACAGCTCAGCTGCCTGTGCTGGGCACTAGCTGTGGGGCTCCTGCCTGCACTCACCCGAGCCCTGCCTTGGGCACACGCTGCAGGGTCTGGGTAGCCGGAGGCCGCAGCGGTGACCTGCGTGGGAGGAGGCCGTGAAATGCCACGTGCCACTCACAGCTGGCTGGCTCTGAAACCAGTTTAAACACCCCACTGCACCCCAAAAAGTCAGCCTGTCAGCAGAGCATGTGGTGACCTCGCACAGATTGATTTACGAAAGAGTGGCAGCCGCTAGGAGCCGGAGACGTGCAGGAGGACACATCACAACTGCCATACGGGGGACCCACACCAGGGCAGGGACACCCTGGAGGGACCACGGCCGACCCACACCACAGCAAAAGAAAACAAGTAAAAAGCAAAGGCAGCAGATACAAACCGTTAYGCACGAGTCCACAATCTCCTGTGCTGCCTGTTGGCTCATTGAAGGAATTGGGACAGACTGAGCATAATCTGCAGCGAAAATGGGGGAAGCCGAGACTGAGATGGGGCAGGATAGGTGTTTGGTGTAGGTCTGAGGAAGAGGGAGGAAAGGTGTTTATTAAAGTATTTGATTGTTCAAGTTTCCTTTTTCTCAATAGCTGAATCTGTGATTAAAAGTTTGTGTTCAGGGGCATTAAATTGTGTAAAAATTCCCCACGTCAAGACTGTTTTGCTGACAACACCGCCCCACAACTGCTAGCACCGCTGGATCCCAGCACAAGGGATTCATTAGACACCAGACACAGGGCAAGCAAGCAAGTTTACAAGTTTCTCAGGAGTAGCTGGGGCTCCAGAGGCCTGGAAATACATGGCGGGGGAGGGAGGGAGCAGCTATCCCCAGAGAACTACCCCTGGACAGCAGGAAAGAGAGGCTCTCAGACAGACCTCCCTCCCCGGCCCCAAACCCACAGATCTCCTCCTGCTACCGAGAGCTCGCAGCTGAAGGTCAGACAGGCCTGTGTGATGGGAAGGACATAGAAACGCTCTGATCCCAGATTTGCAGAAGGATTTCAGTAGGAGGAGATCTCTGGAGGACGTTCGGTCCAACTGCAAAGTTACATCCAGCTCCACAGAGCTGACACAGACAAGCTCTGACTACGGCGAGCCCAGCTCGCGGCTCCCTAGTAATGCTTCCTGGCAGTTGGGATGCAGGCAGGGTGGGACTGCTCGCTGCGCCCTCCCACACGCCCGCAGGGGCAGATCGGCCCCCTCGCACCCGCTCCTGCCACTGCCCATGCTACTGCAACCCAGGGAGGTGACTCATGTGCTGGGAAATGGAAACCCGCACCTTCCCGACAGCCGTTTCTGCCGTATGCTCCAGCCAGTCCTCTGCCCACAGCAACCCACACGCAGGGGAAGGAGCCAACACCCTCACTCCGTACTGGGCACTTCGTAGTAATTCAGCAAACATTCTTGCTTGCCTTTTAAATTACAGGCCCTTTGCTCCCCCCCCCCCCCCCCCCCCCTTCTGCACCCAGCTCTTCTCAATATCACAGTGTCGGCACCAAGCCCAACCTGGGCTGTGCCAGCACTCAGCACACGAGCACTCAGAGACCACCAGGGTATTTGCACTGACAACGGAATTTGCTTTGCCAACAATATTCTCAGCAATATTTTAGGGTCACCAGAGCAAGGAGCCCTCAGGGAAATCCCTGAAGGGCGCTAGGCATCAGATGGCAGCCGCAGTGCCATCCAACCTGCAGGCATTTCACGAACACCGCCACCTGCTCCGCGCACAGCCTGCCGTCCCCAGCAGAACGGGTTTGCTTTTCTCCAGAGATCTGAAAGCTGGGAGCAGCTGGCAGCTACCCACACAGGAGGCAGAAAACTCCGAGAATACTTATTTTTCACATGAGATAAAAAGCACTCCCTTTCTGTCACTCACACATATCCACAACTCGGCTACAGATGGAAGAGTAGAGTCCAGTGGTCTGAGAGCTGGGATCTCTTCCAGCTCTGCCACAGGGGCTTGCCGTACAGCCCAGACAAATCTCTTCCTCTCTTTACCACCAGCTCCTGTCTGCGGCACAGACGGCGCTATTAATATACCTACCGGGGGACGGCACAGAGGCATTTACTCATAATCGTAAAGTACTTTGCAGCTCAAAGATAAACACACCGTTGCTGGTTGGCATCTAGCAGGCGGGAGGGCGAGGCTGCCTTGTCAGCAGGACTGACAGCTCCCCCAGGGCTTCCCCCGGGAGAGGAGGGTGCCTGCAAGCCTGGCTAGGCAGCAGGCACGGCGCACGGGAGCTGCTTCCCAGCCCTCCGGCTGACGCCAGTTCGCTCCATCAGCTGACCTTGGCCACTAACCACCGGCCTGACAAGTGGCCAACCGGCTCACAAGGGAGAAATCTTCCAGCAGCAGCTCTCTGGGGCTCAGCCTGATTGCCCACATGGTGGCTTTGACTGAAATCCATCAGCTGGAGGCCTCCATCTTTGGGATCGAAATCCCAAGCCACTGGCATGCAAAATGCTGCTTCCTCCCACCCAGGGAGCGCAGCCCCATCCCTGCTCCCAAACACGCGGCTCAGGCAGACCTGGGCACCTGCCGCTGTGCGTGTCGGGGGACCACAGTGAAAAACACGTCCCCTGGAAGCACCATTTCAAACTCAGTGGAAGAGACTCTGGTTTGGTGGCATCTCTGCTGACCAACACATTAAACCCGACAATGGCAGAGACCACATACAGCCTCCTGGGTGGATGGAGAAGGGGAGGATGATGAGTAATACTAGATCTTTAGGTATCTTAATATGGGGAATAGCCTCCAGCCTGGCCTTTCAGAGAGCAGCACCTCCCATCGCATCACCCAGCCGCCTGCACGGACACAAGCGGTCACAGGCAATGCCACTCTCCCAACAGCCAAGGCCCTCCGAGATCCTCCCAGCCCTTCTGGCGCCAGCATGGGCACTGAGCATGGCCCAAGCTAAACGCTGGGAAGGCAGAGCCGTAAAGCAGTGCCTTCCTTCTGTACTTGATGACTCGGGCTTCAGGGAGATGCGATGGCGCCTCACTCCTCAGATGCCTCAGCCAGCTCCACAGAGGCCCAGCCAAGGTACCTTTGCTGTCCCTACGCACACCGACACCCCCAGGCATCCAACCACCGCTCCACTTCCCCACCTGTCTTCAGCTGGTGAGTCCCCCCACCCTTCTCCATGAGCAACTCAGCCATACAAAGAGTGGCTGATCCCCAGCCCAGTTCCCCTAAAGCAGCACATGGTACCTTTGGGCTGGGAGTTGTACACTGCAAACATGTTGATTGCCACAAGCTGGAGCATGCGGGTGGTTCCGATGGGAGGGGGGCTGTGCTGCAGCAGGACCTGGAACTCCCTCAGGACCTCCTCGGCCACCACAGGGAAAGTCTCCATCCTGCAGACAGAGAGAGAGTCTGTAGAGCGCAGGCTATGCCCCGGGGTGCAGGGCGGTCAGTCGGCACAGCTCACTCAGTGTCACATCTCCTGGAGAAAGGGGACTCCCTGGGGTGCTGTCTCTTGTCCAGCAGCCATGGGGAATGAAGGTGCAGGCTGTGACAGAGGCAGCTGAAGCCTTCCTTAGAGAGGGTAGCGAGGGATTGCTCTGTGACCGACAGGCAGCATTCTTTTGGCAGGAAAACACGGCCTTTATGAGTCATTTCTGACCAACCATTTTTTTCTACTGACTTCTACCAGTCTGGGAGGGGTGCCAAGAGGCCAGCAGCTCACTTGGACCAGGAGCAGCCCATGGGACTCCCAAGAAACCCAGGCTGCAGCAAACTGCACACACTGGTGCCACATTGCGGATGTGGCAATTCCAGTGCATTGAATGTTGGCCAGAGCGTGCTTCCTCCAGAAGAACGGTGCCTGTCCCTGGGCTCTGCACCACAGGATCAGATCCCATGGCACCGAGCCCCATCCCCCCAGGCTACRCACTCCCCGGCACTGTGATTGAGCCCCTAAACTTCATCACTTAGAGCCCCACAGGACAGGGACTCACAGACTAACGACTGGCCTCGTCTAGCTGCTGGAAACATCAAAGCTGGAGCTGGTCCCTGCAGCACATGGCGCTGCTGTTGCTCATCAGGACACAGCAGCCAGTGGCTGCAGTGCCATGGCCGGGGATGCGGCGCGCTTTTTTCAACACCGCTCACGAGCGCCCACAGAAATCTGACACATTTATCCTACTCTTCATCTGGCATCACTAAAGGAATTAGCTGAGGTTACTTATCAGAGCTGTTGGATCCTCAGCAACCACCCAACTGAASTGGGGTCAAAAACTGAACTGATTGCAAAGGAGAGTACAGTCAATTCACAAAAATGACTGAGGCATGGTTGCCCACAACAGCCCTCCCAAAGAGAGTCCTCATCTGGTATCCCGTGAAGACAACTTTATAACCAAGAAGCTGCCAAAAACCTTGGAAACTATTGGGGCAGGGGGGAAGGTCCTCCTGTCCCATTGCCTCTTCTGCTGAGCTTGCTGTGTTACTTCTTGCTCCTACACTAGAAAAAGCCACAGCTAGACCCAGCAAGAATGAATATCTGTCTCACAGCCAGTGTCCACTCCAGTTATCAGTGACATTGTACTAGTGTGCCCACATGGGAGCGAGGGAGCCAAAACCCGCAGTGGGTGAGGCATCTGGAGCAGGGGCAAGCAACCTCAGGGGCCTCCATAGCAATTTCCTCTGTCTTCCCCCGAGAGATTCAGATCTTGTGATATCAGCACGCTACAGGCTGGATTAGCAAGCCACTTCTGGTAACCCACATGGGCAATTCTGCTGGGCTTCCCCAACAGACTTTCAGGACAGTAATAGGCTCTATTTTTAAAGACAGAAATGGCTTTCTTCTTAACCATATTTCACGGATGCCTTTCAACAACCGGTTCTGCCTAGCAGCAGGGGTACCCTCTCCCCGGGCACTGTTTGCTGGAGCAGTTCAAAGTCTCTGTTACCTTCCCACAAACATGGGCTGTAACAAACAGGCCTCTTGTACTTTGTAGCTATGCAGAACGGAGCAGCTCCACCGGTACAAAAGCACTGCTCCCCCTGGAAGAGGCAAACTCCCTGGATTTGGGGCACAGTCAGGGAATTAGAGCAAACTGATTGCTTCTAAAGACTTCCTAATTTTGAGAAATCTCAGACCACATCCAGCATATCCAGCAACATCGTCCTAGGGCAGACAGGACACTGGGGATGGAGGAGCCCCTTGCAGGATGGGTTGTTAGTGAGGAGATGAAGATTATTGCCATGGAATAACAACAAGAAGGAGCGAGGGCTTCCCCAGCCCCGCCAGCTGTGCTTTGATACCACAGCACATCTGGAACGGCATGCAGTAACCCCACTGAGCTCAGAACCAGCAGGTCAGGAGCAGAGCGGAAGCTTTTAATAAATTGCTTACCTGTGGTTTTAGGAGCAATAGAGTCCAATTAGGGCAACATCATCTTTTCCGTACTTTTTACAGATAAATCACTGAAGATCCTGCCCAAAGAGGACTCAACTATTCCTCACCTTTTACCTATTTTAAGCGCGGAAGCTGTTTAGCAGGGCTGGACAATTTTCTCTTCCTGTGTCATGGTATTACTTTCTAGTTCCCTTCTAAGTACTTCAGGGGATATTCTACCATTAAGCATACTTGGGTTTTCTAAATTACTGTCCTGGGAAGCAACCGCCTCGAACGCTGCATCTTAATTTCACAAAAGTCTCAGGAGCCAAATGTGCAAGCAATCTCTGCAACATCCCCATTAATCCCCCTGCTGGCATGCGTTCAACCGGAGCTCGGCCGCGAGCACGGCCCCACAGTGCCGAGGACCAGCAGCTCCCCGGATGCTCTGCCCTCTGGCACAGACACGCTGCAGTTACCAAACCTTTCATGGGCTCTTGCAGCTTTCCTCCTCTTTTCCTGCGGCCAGGAGGACATCCAGTTCTGCCTCCTCACTGCAGGCCAGCCTGCTGCCCGCAAGCAGAAAATCAGTGCCTTGTGACTCGGGGAGAGATCAACAGCACCGGCAGCAAGCGGCTTGCTCTCTCCCTCGCCCTCAGACAATTGGATCTCCAGCAAACTGGCCAGCACACCTCCTACTTCCCATTGCTTTATGAAGGGTCCAAAGTCAAGCATGTTCCACTCCTGACTAGCCACCCCAGAGAGCGCGTTGGATGGAGAAAGTGCTGAGGCTTCAGGCTGCATGGCAGGATCGGTGCTGTGTCCTGCACTGCTGTGCTTCCCCGCTCCAGGAGGGAAAGGGGACAGGCCCAGACAGAGGGAAGGAACTATACATCTGAGTCAAAAAACCAAGAGTAGGGACAAGATGCCACTTTGCCTCCACACTACCTTTACCTAAGTGGCCTGGAAAAGGTCTCTCAACCCTGTAGCTTGTAGCCGTTAGTTCCACAAGAGACTGAAGGAGCCAACAGAGCTCATGAGACTACATCTGCTTATGAGGCACTGGCAGGCTCAAGCAGAGACCACCATTGCCAGAGACCATCTGAACCCATGCGAGGTCTCACTACAACAGCCGCCCCCATACAGCCGTCCCATCACCTGACAGCAAGGGCCAGTCCAGACCCGGAGCACGGACAGCTCCATGGGAAGCCCATCGGCTGCAAGGGCTTTGCTCTCTGGGTCATAAGGATGTCCCCCAGGCTGGGATCTCATCCTAGGCCTGAATCAGGCTTGCTTTGCTTCAAGAGTAGCTGTTCAATTACTTGAAACCAGTTTCTGACAGACATTGCCAAGGGCACTTTGCATAAACCCGTTCCCACAGCCAGGGTAGCTCTTAGCTACGAGGCTTTCACTGAAATGGCAGCAAGGAGACGAAGGGCAAGGCTTGTCTTGACATGCTCCGGACGGCAGCTTTCAGCCACTGCATGGTTCTGCCTTGATGGCTTTGTGCTCCTCGCAGGCAGCAGCCACTGAGAGCCCCCCAGAGCCACCTCTCTGCTGGCTAAGAGTGGAAGGAATGGGAGAGGGGGGCCAAAACCAGAAATTAAGGGGGACGGAGCACGGTTAGGTGATGGGAGAGAGAGAATACAGCCTCTAGCCCCTCCCATATGTGTATCAGCCGGTTGAGCTCAGCCTCTGCCAGAGGGTCCTGGTGCACAGGCAGGACCGGGCCTTGAGGTGGGGGAAGAAAAATCCCAAACAATAACCAGTGTGGATCGGAGGGCGGGTAAGGAGAATAAGAACCAGGAGGCTAGGCCTGCAAGAATTCACACCCTGTGCCCTCAGCTCCAAACACAGCTTAGTTGCTAACAATATTAAATTCCAAAAAGACTTGTAATGTAGGAAAATAAAATAAACATCCTGCACACTTACCCAATCCTGGTAAACAGCTTCCCATGGGCATGGAGAAAACTGAGGATGAACCTTTTGTTCAGCTGCATGGGAAGAAAAAAAAAAACCAACGTATTCATATATATATACACACACACACGCGCGTGCACATACGTATTTTTAACAAAACTTAAGGAATTTTAAAAGATAAATTCAATTTATTACTTTTAACAAGATGTCTGCATTGGCTGAAAATGAAAAACATTAAAAAAATTATTTTAAAAAGAAAAAAAAAAAAAAAAAAAAAAAAAAAAAAAAAGAGAGGGGAGAAAACAATTAAACTCTCTCCGATTTCCTGTGAATTAAGAACGTCCCCAGTGACAGAAGAACCTGGCCTGGATGCTGGGGGTGGCACTGGAGATGGGAACCAAATGGACATGCCCAAACTCTTACAAACATCATGCACACAGGCACGGTCAAGTGCCAAACAGCTGGAGCTGGAGCGGGGAGAGGCGGTGGAGACACAGCACCCTCTGCCGGGTCCCGCGCTCCCTCGCAGGGCCACCCGCCCGGCGGGCACCCGCACCCCGGGCAGCTCCGGCTGCCAGCCGGGCAGCTCTGGACCAAAGGGTTCCTCCTGCGTGCCCCGTAAGCTCAAAGCACAGCACAGCCTAAGGGCTCGTGCAAAAGGAGTCCCCAAAGGCAGCCTTTCCCACTAGCGTTTCTCACCAATGGAAAAAAAACAACCAACGAACAAAGCAACTTGTTCGGTGCTCCGCGATTGCGGCGGAGGCTGAGCAGCGTCTGGTCAACGCGGGGAGGGAGCGGGATGGCCTCACCAATGCTCTTCTGCAGAGAAGCCAACACGGCGAGTTCAGCAGGAAAGCTAGGAGCGCTTGTTTGTGCCCCGCCAGGAGCAGCCTTCAGAAGCAAGGAGGCATTGGGGTGATGCTGCACCCCCTCATTTAACCCCAGCCTTAAGAAATTACAGAGAGGGAGCCGGTGTTCAGATGTATCAGAAAAGCCCCTGAAAACTTGCAGCAGCGATGCTGCCATTGAACTACCAGAGCAACATGGAGCTAAGGGGATAGAGGGGGAACTGGCTGTAGCACATGGCGTGAAGTCAGCTTCCTGCTCCGCTTAGGTCCAGTAACACCAAAACGTGACTTGAACAATTACTCACTACTGCTGTAAGCCACCTCTGCTAGCTGAGCAGAGCTCTGGGCTTTCCCAGTCCTTATCTAAACGGCTTTGAAGAAGGCCGTGGGTGGGTAAGTAGTCACTCTGCCTGGCCCTGGAGGTGGCTGTGTCACGCTAGGAGTGGACTGGCCTTGCTCTTACCTTCTCCACAGCACGAGGCTTTCCTCTCGCACCCGTGCGCCTGCACAGCCTCAGCACGGTGAGAAAAGCCAGGCTCCAAGCACCGCGCAGGGAGATGCTGACCAGGAGCGACACAGTCTGAGCACCACCGCTCTGCCCCCATTCGCGCAAGATTTTTATACCTTGAACCCCTCTATAAAGGTCAGCAACACCACTTGAATTTACGGGGGGGATCAGACGCGCAGAGGGAACACGAGGTTACCAGGCCAGGCGCACATGAGAGGCCACCAGCCGGTGCCTGCAGGCAGCACCGAGCTCCCCGCCAGGCCTGGCTGCAGGGGATGGCTATCACRGGCAGTCCTAGCTCTGGCACTACCTCCCACCCTCATTTGCTGAACCCCTTGGCTCACACCATGACTTATGCCAGCTGCTCCACGAGGTCCGATTGCTCAGTTAGGTGTAATTAACCCAGGCTGCATTCCCGGAGGACCCATGCAGGAGAATGATGCCCTGCTGCAGAGTCGCTCCTGGGCCATGTGCGAGTTTAAACATAAAACCTGTCTCATAAAACAAGCCAGACCAATTAAACTGGCCCCCGCAGCAAGGGGTTCTTGCTTACTCACTATTTTACTGCTGCCCTAAAGAGCCCTTTCTACTGGAACTCAACTTTATTTGCCACCATTTTATTAACTCTGCAGATGAAACCCAGAAGAGACTGGGGAATACTGGGACAGCACAGCAAAGCCCTTACTCACTCTGCCAGTGAAGTTTGGATATAGCCGCTTCTCCACCATCCTCCTTAGGACACCAAGGCAGCTCAGAGCTTGAAACCATTAACACATACTTTTTTTTCAGGCAACAGCGTGCGGAGCTAGAAAGCTGGTTTGTGACCAGCTCCGTGGCTCCAGCTGTGATCACATACCCCGACAGAGACACAGCCTAACAAGTCTGAGCCCCTAGCTCAGGTGCGAGAGCCTTGGTGGGGTGGTGGGCACTGCTCAGCCCCCCAGCGAGCCCCCATGCTGCTGCAGCCTGCAGGAGCTGGAGGAGGGGGTCCATGCTCTGTGCTCTCTGATGAGGGATATGGAAAAGAGCAGGAGCTCCTGACCTGACCCATCTCTACTGGAAAGCCTATCACAACACTGGGGGAAAGAAGAAATTGGGGCAGAAGTTTTTCTCCAAGGCCCACATTCACCCACAGCCCCGGGAGCGCTTACCCTGCAATCCCTGCAACACTTTACTGGCAGTGGGGGAGTACCAAAACTCCCCACCTTGAATGGAAAGTGACACCCGCGCCCAGCGGGGACATGCCCAGAGTGTTCCCACACAGACACCCGACTCTTTGAGGGCTTGCCAGGACATCGGCTTCACCCCCATCTTCTCAGAGCAAGCTTCATGCTCAGCCTTTTCACTTGCAATCCCAAGGACTAACCGTCACGCTCCACAGGAACCAGTGCTGAACTGGGACATACATATGTGCATATATATATATAGTTATAATTTTTTTTTTTTTAAAGGAAGCAGGATACCTGCCTCTAGGAAAGAAGCATGTTTCATACCTCTTGCCAACTTAAGCACAAACCCAGCAAGCCCAGGCAAAGACCTGGGTGCCCCAGCACTGTGGCATCTCAAGCAGGCACCGCTCATGTTTCTTTCATCACTTTTTCTCTCATGGCCTCAAGGTTTTGATGAGCTCATCACTTAACTTTGGACCTTTCATCTCCGAGTTCACACTAAGGCCACGGGCTGCTTTGACTGGGCTTTTCTCTGAATGACTCTTTCTCTAATGACTCACCTGTCCCTCAGTCTCCGGGAGCCCTCCTTGCTCCTCCCATCAAACGCCTCTTCTCACGGCGAGAGGGAAACAGTGACTTCCACAGCAGCCCGGCTTCGGGGCAGGGAGGAGGAAGTCCCGTCACCTGCTGTTCTGCATTCGCACGGCGGAGAGGAACACTTCCCCAAAGCCCTGCTAGCGTGCTCGCTACCCTGACGGTGCTAGCATGAGACCTGCAACAACTTCTTGCCTTCACCTCGCTCACTGTGCAGTCCAAAGGTGGCCCCCTCCAAAGGTTTCCTGAAAATGGTCCTTGTGCCGATGTCAGGATGCCAGGGGAAGACAGGGCTCCCTGCACACTTACATCTCTGCCCTTTGCGGGCAGCTTTGCTCCTTGGGACAGGGAACCAAATCTGGCTGGTCCCAGTTGGTCGCTTGGGAAGAGCCCACCAAGTAAGGCTTATACAACAACGAAACTATGTCAAAAAATGGATTTTGGCCCTTCCAGTTAAAAAGCGGGCATCACAGATATGGAAGTTATGAGCATATAGTGAAGGCATTAGTTATGAAAACAAACCAGCTGTCAAGAAGAAGAAGGGGTCCCTGCACACAGTAGTGCCTGAAGCTGAAAACAGCTGTTTCGGCTGTCATGAGTCAGCATGTGCAGACAGACTAAATCCACCTGGGAAGAGGCAACCTCACCAGAGGAAGCAGCCCACTGCTGCTTGGGGAGCATTCACACACCACACCGCCAACCAAACTGGATTTGTTACCATGGAAGAAATCAACAGTGACTAACAACTTCTCATGGAGCAGCTAAGTGCAGAGATAGCAACGGTCCTGGAACAGCCAGCTCAAATCACCGAGAGGCCACGAGGAGTACGTCCTGACAACACACAGAACAGAGGCGGTCAGACAGCTTCAGGAAAGGTTTGCCACGTCTTGAGCCAGAAAAGAAGAAAGCAAGACCCAACCTCAACAGACCGTGCACTGACCAAAAAGGGTTGAAAACAGTGTCTCCCAGCCCAGCACAGAAACACTGGAAATGCCACCGGGGTGCGCAGGAAAAGGAGTGCCACAAACCGGGCTGGGAAGCAGAGCTGCCACGCTCGAACCCAGCGCGGACCCATTTGGCTCACTGCAAGGAGTGCACAGAGCTTTGGCACCTGAGCATCAGTCCCAGCTGTGAAGGAGGCACCAAATAAGGGAAGGATTCTGGAGCAGCGACTCCTGGGGAAAAAGCATTTCAAGTTAAAAATTGTTACTTCAGGTTTGGAAGTAAATTTCAGGATCTGGTCTTTATCAAGCGAGGCAAACTTTCTTCAACATCAGCAAAGCATCTGTGGAGCAGAAAGCAGTGTCAGAGTCAAAATAGGCTGCAAAAGACAAGTCCATTAATCAAGAGACCAGATGCAAAACTGCCTGTAACAAACGCGCTGTCTCCACCGGAGTGGAAGGGACTGGAGCACAGCGGGACATTCTCCTGAGTCTAGGGGTCTCCTCAGTGACAAGGGGTTGGGATACAGACCACAGAGCCACACAGCTCCGCTCCAAAACACGTACCACACTCATCCCAAATATTTTCAGGGTTTCTTGGGCAGCCAGGCTTTTCCAGGCACAGCTTCCTTGCTGAGAACTATGTGAAATAACATCCAGGCACCCAAACCATGCCATATTCTCACTCCCAGCTCAAGGGCTGGATATACCATGTTAACTATTAAGATTATTCCTCTCTCCCACAGGCAGCTCCTTTAAAGCTTTAAACCCCCCAGTCCAACAGAAGCAGTGAGTCCGCTGTCTCCCCTGGAGATGGCCTTACATATATGAGCCTGAGCCTTTATCCCACGCCATCCCAAACTTGCAAGGCACAGCTCTGGCTGGTGTTTTCCATGGCGGTATCTCGCTGAAATAACACCGAGCACTGATATAGAGCTTCCTGAAAAGCCCAAGATGCTGCAGTGGGCTCGACTGGCAAGATACCAGGAGGAGGTTTTTGCTGTTACAGGTGCAATCACAACAAAGTGCTGGTGGAGAGTGTTTTGTGTAAATGGCTACCTACATAAAGGAGACAAGACAAAAGGGCTATTAAGACTGTCTGGCATTTTTGCAGTATTTACAAGATACCCACAGAGCTGTGGGCAAATTCCAGCTGGGCTAATTACCATAATCATTCCTCTTCATATACCACCTGCAACCACAAATGGATACTGAGCTCGCCTTGGCTGCTTCTTGCCAMGTGTTGTAGTGCAGGTTTCTGTTTAGCAGTCGCAATGTCCTGCCCTGAACCAGATTAATTTCTGTAGCATTAGAAGCAATTCCAGTGAGAATCCCGATACTTAACATCAGACACTACACAAATGTAAAATCCAAATTGCTATGACATGGAAGAAAGAGGGAACCCTGATGTATTGTGGACTTGAGACATACAAAATTCATTTCCAGGTAAAGAGACCTTGAGACACTCCGGCAGCTTCCTGATCTTTTGGACTGCAGCAGCTACAGCTCCAGGACACATCTCATGGCTATAAGAGTTGCAAGTCAGCAACCCAGCAAGAGAAAAAGAGGCATTTAGGAAGCCCCCCAGCAAAACCAAGGAGCTTTTGATTYTTCCCTTCATAACTGCAGGGAGCAGGTGAGATGAGAAACATAAGCAAGAAAATTGTGCACTTCTCCAAAACAAATATCTGGCCTAGAAATAAATTTAACATTATTTAATAACGAATTTACTAGTACAACTTTCAATTTAAGGAAAACAGGTCAAATAGAATATTTATATGCATGTTATTTCCTTTTCAACCAAACCTGTATCTAAGTTTGGTTTCTATGAATTAGTAATACGCAACATTCTTGAAAAACGTATTACCATTAAATAGATCAAAAACTGATTAAGTAACCTCTTATAAAGCAGCGGTCTTCAGGGACCCTCACTGAACTGGATGGAAAGAGGTTGGTAGAGACTCACTAGCAACATTTTTAATCAACGAACTGAAAAGAAACTGCCGTCAAACTGCCTGTGACACAAAGGCGAATGGAGCAGTAAGTAACGATGGCTACAGCGCATTCACACAAGGTTATTATAATTGCTTCAAAATCTGGGGTTTTCCAGCATCAAATGTCATGTTATGCATCTGGGATCATGTAAAATTAAGTCTCCAGGAGACCGTGCCCGAGGCAGCTTCTCCAGAAAGGCTCTAGGGACTACAGTGGCTAAGTTCCCAATGCAATGTCCGGTAAAAAGGGTTAACGCGTCCCTTAGATGTACAAGCAGAGAGCAGGCACTGGACAGCACATTTACATCTATATACGGCACTGGCGAGGCTGACACTAAAATACTGCATCCAGTCCTAGTGCCCTTATTTTTAAAAGGATGCTGAAAAATTGGAAAGGGTCCAAAAAACAGCCATAAAAGTGATTCAAAGGCTAGAAATGATGTCTTGCAGCGAAAAACTTAAACAGCTCAATCTGCTTAGTGTATCAAAAAAGACTGGGAGGTGATTTGATTGCAGGGTGCGAAGTGCCTCCATGGTACTTAAGGGCTCTTTACACTTGCAGAATAGCAAAGCACAAGAACAAACTGGAAACATTCACCCTGGAAATAAGGTATAAGTGTTTCAGAACCAGTGCAATTATCACTGGAATGAACTCCCCAGGAAAAGGGTGGATTCTCAAGACTGAATGTCTTTCTGGAAGTTTTGCTTTAGCCAAACACAAGTTATTTGGCTTCATACAGGAGTAGCAAGGTGAAATTTAAGGACCTGTGATATACAGGAGATCAGACTAGATGATCTAATGGTCCCTGCTGGCCATAAACTCTATGAATCTATGCAAACATGCCAGAGAGTCCTCAGCTGAGATATCAAGTTAACTTTCAACACAAAGCTTTTCACAAATTGGCTCTGGTGCTGCAGGTCGTTTAGGATACAAGCTCAGCTCTTCAAGGCTGCATCTGGTTAAGCACTGAAAGCGAGATGACCCAGGCAGAGCCATTCTTTATCCAGCAGGTAAGGGGGAGGCCACGTGCTGTGCACTGAAGCAGCCCCAACCAGCAGCTTATACTCAAACACATGCTGTTTGCCAGGAGTAAACAGCATTCCCTTCCTGCGATAGAAAACTGACACYGAGAAACGTGTGATGAGTTCTGGTCATAAGAGATCTCCTGTTAATGTAGCTCAGGGTGTTGTCAGCCTTCTTCACTACTCCGGAGTAGATTATTTGTGGGGTTAAAGCACGAAGGAGGGAGATAATATAAGAAATTAAGAAGGGTGAAGACTGAAGAGGTCTAACCCTGAAAGGCTTAGGATGGAGTTAGGCCAATAGAGAAGACATTTGGACAACAGGCTGAGCAGAGACAGAGCCTTCCAGAAGGATGACAGCATTATCACACGCAATCTTCACGCTCCCGCTCTCCCAGCCACACTCACCGGCAGGGATAACGGGAGCCACTCACAGCCAGCCTGTGCCCCAGGCTCCCACAACCTGGAAGTAGTTGTCCACCCTGCTGCATTCCCGGAGTACTTCTGGAGCCTTAACTTCTACCTGGGCAGTATAACACAGGGCACGAAGGCATCTCCCTCTCCACTTTGAATCACGCAGCAATGAAATCTGCTGGGGAGGAAGAGTAGAGCCAAGGACAGAGGAAATGACACAGATTCCAGCAGGTTCCACTCCCTGATCCTCCGGAAGGAAGTTTCTTTCCTAATACCCACCTCCACAGTGGATACAAAGCCCGTCTGGAAATGGCTCATTCAACACTGAAGAGAAATAAACATTCCCCATGGCAGAATTAAGAGGCTTGGCTGTGGAATATGAGGTGCCCATCCCAAAAAGTGTACAACAGACAGCAGAAAAAGTGGGCCTGGGCCAACTTCAGACAAAGATCAAGGTTAGACTAACAAAAAAAAGCTCAAGAGAAATCACTGTCTACAGCCTTCACCCTGCTCTGGGAAATTTCCCAACCCTGCTATTAGGCATTTTACTTCCTTTACCCGTACTGCCAATTCTGGCAGTATTCTCGTCTGAAGTGCAAACTCTCCCTCCCAACACCACTCTGCAGTGCCTGGATCATCAAATCCGCTGCCACGAGAAAGGACTAATGTGCAGCAGCAGGAGGGGGTTTGGTTACACACAAATCCCTGGCTGATCAGCACCAGCAGGAGAGGAAATGAGGAAAGAGTGACTGACAGGGAAAGGCGGTTTCTGGATGATTGTACTTGGTTTTAGAGTATGAGAAGCTTGTTGGAACTTGAAGTCTCGCCCCCCTCACCGCAGCCTCTCTGAGCACTGGGATATAGCAGAGCCCCTCACACAGGCATAAGTCATTGATGTCCTTGTAGCGCTCCCACCTCTGATCCACCACGATACTTCTACACACATTAGCACCAGATGCCTGTTACCGGAAGGAGAACATGTCGGTGTCTCTCCCATTCAAGTAACATTAGTCCCTGCCTTGTTCTTCACAGTTAAATAAAACCACCAACATGGTCTAAAAAGAAAAGGAGAAAAAAACCAAAAAACAAAAACGATCAACACCAACTTCTGGAAACTCTTACTGATAGCTTAGCCTTCACTTTCTGGGTAGTGACAAAAGGTCAAGTTGCGCTGGAAAGCAACATGTGGGTTCTACACGACATGCATGCACAGGCTAAATAGGTAACCAAGCTCTGCGAGCTCTGCCGAGCTCTGGGAGCTTCAGCGGAGCAGCACTGAGCATCCATGGAAGATCATGAGCCCTGACAAGGTGCAACAGCATTTCTGGTTGGATTGCTAATGCAGGAACTGCAGCTGAGAAGGTTTTTACCGGCATTTTAAAGTAAAAAACAAAGTTTATTAAAAAAGTCAAGTGCAGGGAGGGTGCACAACTGGTGGGCAAAAAAAGCCAGCACTAAGCTGCATGGCTGAATGTCACGTCTCAAACCCAGAGAGGCTAGGAGTGTGGTTTTAGTGTTTAACCAGTTTCAACTGCAGCCTGGCACTCTTTTACTTCCTCCACAGAGAAGTCTTCTCACTGCTAGAAGAAAGAAACCAACCTTACCACGCAAAACAAAACGGCTAGAGTAAAAATAAAGCCCCAAGGTGGTTTGGTGACCGAGGTCATATTAGGAGGCGGAGGGGTTGCAGGCTGGGAAAAGCACTCAGAAATACTCACGCTGCCAACCAAGAAAGAAATTACAGAAAAGGCAGCAGGGCAGAGAATTCATGCAAGCCCAGCAGTAGAGAGGCTGAGAAGCCTCCTTCGCACGCCACCAGCTCCCCCGTGCTCAAAACAGTTTGTAAACCGTTTCCTAAATACAAAGGAAAAAAACCCCAGACCTAGTCCTGACCTCCACGAATGAGTAACCAAACCCAACAGCTTCCTGCAAGCTTGCAGGGGTGAGGAAAGGAGGTTGCCTGGGAGGAACAGAGGGTCCTCCAGGTTTCTCTCTCTCAAGTCCCGCTTTGGGCACAAAAATTCAGGATGCAACATCTCTTGCTGCTTTTTCATGTGGGTGGTGGGTAAAGGAAAGAAATAAGGACGGGCAGCCTTTAGCTGATTGTTAGTGCCCAGCATTCCCGCCCCAGAAAGCTTCTCTGCTTGTTTTTGCACCACAGCGGAGGCTCAGCAGAGGCTCACAGCACTGCAGAGGTGTGGATCAAATACAAGGCAATACAGCAACAAGCATCAGGCTGGAGGGGAAGCACTGCCTTCCCTTGACAGCAAGGACAGACCATAATGCAACAGACCACAGACGGGATCACTCACGTCAAATACTAGAGAGCACCTAACCGTAGAGGAGACAAACTTCCTGGCTTAACACAAGCCGCCTTCCTGCGAGAAGGCGCCGATGGCAGCCTGACCCAAGGCCTTGCTGTAAGACCTTGTGTGTATCCTGCTACCGGCTTGTGCACTGAGAAAAACCGAGGGGACACTCCCTTGTGTGTTCCCTCCCTTTGGGGACACACCTACGCCACCGCTCTGGTGCGGTTCAGATATTTAATAGGTGTGAGAAGTGGCTTCAGTAGAAAAGCCTGCTGGGCATCTCCAGGCACTGCTGGTCTAGTGGTTTCCAGTCCCTCCACTCTCTGCACAGACAGATAGTGTTAGGTAAAAAAAAAAAAAAAAAAAACTGAAAGCATGCAAGAGTCAGCACAGGCTTCCAGGGCATCGTGTGCAGCCTGCAGGGTTACCCTTTTGGGGAGTCATGTCCCAGCAGTGGGAGGAAAGCAGGCATGCATCGGCTTTCACGCTGCCCATCTAAACCAGAGGCACAGCCCCAGCTGCCTGGACTTATTTTCCAGATCAGAGGCTCCCAAAAAAGGACCATTCTGAGCACTTTGCCCACCTGACACCGTGGAGGTAGCAAATGAGGGAGCCCTGTACTTCAGCCAGCAGGCATTATTCATAAAAGCCTGCACGCAAGAGAAAAGATCAATCTTTCACTGTCCCGAGAAAAACCACCCAGCCACGCTGGCATGCGGAGAAATGCTCCCACCAGCCTGGCAGCAGACTCAGGGGCAGACGCTCCAGAAACCATGAGTTCCCCAAGCAGCCTCTTATCCATGCATCTTATATGAAAGAACAACCATCATTATAGCAATGCATCATTTCCACTTTTGCCTGTCACTTATTTCTAGTCATGTGTAATGGAAAAGAGTTACAAGGTGAGAAAAAGAGCTGAGAGTAAAGTGAGCAGCTCTCAGTAAACAGGGGTGCCTCTGTGGTATATTTGCACGAGCAAAGTTGGGCCGCGCTCACAGACGCCCACCTTACACCACAACAGCCTTTTAACAAACCAGACGCTCCGAGGGACTGCAGGGAGTGACAAAAAGGCAACCCCAACTCTGAACACAGGTCACTACCACTCCCGTGTGTGACTGGTCCAAGCAAAAGACAGGCTGACGGAGCAAAATGGCCAAGAAACTTCCACCAAAACTGCTACCAGACTAACATGAGGTTTTATCCCACTGCTCCCTAGAAGCACCCCTCTCCAGATGCAGAGCCGAAGAGACAGCTCCCCCAGACAAAATCTTGCACCAACTGAAACCAGCCAGGAGAAGGAGCCAGCCCAGTCACCCGAGCGGCTGCTGCCCAAGAGGAACAAGCACGCAGAGCAGAAACAACAAACACCGCCAAGGAAAAACAGATGTGAAACATGCAGGAGCTGACTAGGACAGTGACCCTTTTTAGTGAAAAGGGTCACGTGGCCTCTGTTGAGGCAGTGACTTGGGCAGCCCCGAGGACTCCCCAGTGCTCCTGGATGCACAGGCATTCCCAAAAGTGCCCTCTCCAGCCTTGGACCATGACTGGGCTGCAGAAGTGTAAGTGGACACAGCGTCATGGTGCACAGGTGAGGCAGGCAAAGTCAAATAAAACTATGCAGGCGAGAAGAACTGAGAAAGACAGAAGGCGAGAATCCTTAGAGATGTCTCATCTCAGAAAGAAACAAATCAGAGCAAGTTGTGAAGATAGCCCCAACCAGCCATTGCTGGATAAGTTCCCGGTTAGCTGAATCCTGACCTAGAGGGAAAAAAGTGGGACAGCTCTCACAACCTCCGCTGCTTTGGGAAGACAGTGCCCTCATCCAGCCACAGAGGACCATTTCCCTGCATGCGTGGCACTCATCTGATTTTCTAGGACTTGGGAGATGGAAGGAGACGAAGGGGTCCAAAAGAGACTAGCACTACTCATCTGAAAGAAAATACAAACAAGCACCCAAAGAAACGCACTTCTTACAGCTCCGACATTGCTGCTCTGTCCCCTGGTACTTGCACCCATTACCAGCATAGAGTGACACCTGATCATATAAAAAGCTTCCAAAGAAGAGCACAGTAGGCAATAAAGAAGAAACACAAAAGTAAGAAACCCTCTATATTCAGCCTATTGAGAGAACTTTGTCCTCTTTTTTCTGGTAGACCTCCTGGTGGTATTTACTGCTCACTTGTGGAAACCCTGATGCACTGTCCATACTCCCTGCTGCTGAGAAGAAAGCCCGCGTAAAGAAATGGAGGTTAAAACCTGCTCTGAACTTCAGAGCTAATGATTCCACCACAGTTTCTCTGCTATTGCAAAGGGGTTGTTGCTCCACAGGTACCCAGCACCAGGCAAATGCAACACCTCTGTCCCTAACCAGCAGGCTGAGGGGAAACAGGAAGGTTCTTGCAGCCAACGCGCAGGGCTGAGACAGCAGATCTTGACTCTGGCCTTAGCTTTCCTAAGAGCTTTTTGGGTGGCCCTACAAGATTGACCTCTCAACAAAGAGGCTAGGAGACTTAATTCCTTAATGATTCTAAAGTATTCAGACATCTGGAGAGAAGTATTATTCAATTACTGTTGTGCCAAGGGAAAACTTCTCTTCCCTTAGCTGCAGCTATGGAGTAATCTTTATTAGTGCACGCATGCTGCGCGATAACACAAGGAAGTATCTACTGCAGAGCACAGGCAGCAGGCAATAGCAACTGTGGGAACCTTAACTCAGCATTTCCTGACAGGGGTGATTAAAATCTCAAACTCAGTGTAATATTAACACTTTCTCAAGAGACTGACAGCACATTTGCCCTGTTTACTTTACCAATTCACAGTCTGCGCAGTAAGCTGCATACAGCACCATCAGATTTAAAATCAATACAGACCCATGCCAAATGAAATCAGTGGCAGAGAAGAAATGGCAAAGTGAGCTGAAGAGCTGAGTTTATGCCCTATCCAGCTGTTTTAAAAAAAAGCAATACAGCTGCTCACTGGTTCAGCCTCCTTTTTTGCATTTCTTATTGGAATCGTGCACGAAGTGACCTGATATTGTCAGGTAAGCAGGGCACTGGGACTCTCCTGCCACTGCACACCTAGAAACATGCAACGTATAAGAGACCACAGAGAACAGCCATTCACAGAACGAAACCCCAAAAGGCTGTGGGCATAACGGACAAAACCTTGAGCACAAAACAGCCAGGCTGCAACCCAAACGCTTCCTCATCTCGCTTTGAAACCGTCCCATGCCCTCCGTGCCAGCAGTGCCAAATCCAGTTACTGAGGAAGGGGCCAAATGGAGATGCATGCTCCTTGGTGTGGACAGATGGTACGTTCTTCCAGTTCTGCATCTTCCTAGAAAACATGATGCTGCAAGCTGTGAAAGAAGCAGCTATGCCAAGCCTCTACCTAAACACACAGTGCCAAGGCAAATTGCCAGCGCTGCATGCCACCTCTTCTTGTCACAGCAACGGCTGCAGTGTGAGCTGGCCTTCTGCAGACTTGCCATCATGCTTTACTAACTCCATTCAGTTGGCTCCTAATCCCGAAATAAAGTAATGATGTTTGTGTCTTTGTATAGGGCTGCAGAAGGAAAAATAAAGTCAGCACTGAGAAGAGACGCGCAAGCATGTGCTGAGTAGACTCTCTGCTCGCTGACGGGGACAGCGTGCACATCAGCAGGTCCTGGGAGAGTAATCGTTCAGCATCTTCCTGCCAAGCGTGCCACGTCACAGGACTGGCACCTAACAGCCTGCACAATGAAGAAAACGACAACTGAAGACAGAAAACATCCCAAATCAATTTCTTGTCACCTGTGAAACAGCCAGCATCTCCACAGTAAAAACACCAGTCACCTTTGGCTTGGGCTGGGTTTGAAGCAACAGCCTCCATTTGAAAGGCAGAAGGAGCCTCTCTCCCACGCGTCTGCCCAGTACATGTCCAGAGCTGTTAGGGTCTATACTTGCAGTGTTATATCTGCTTCTGGAAGGTGAACACTTCCCTATTCTACCCTGTAAAATTCCCTTCTCTGGCCCAGAAACAGCTGCCATAAAGACTGATGCCCGAGGAGCTACCTGCAGAGCACAGCTGTCAGTACAAACGAAAGAACACGGCTTGCCTCAGCCTTTTCAAGGGCTAAAGCTGGCAAGGAAGGGACCAAGGAGTCGATGACACAGTTTAGACTCATTTCCCCAAAGTGACACGTAAGCACTGGCACACATCCCCTGGGAGAAGAGCTGTTCCCTTCCGCCCGGCTGGGGGATGTGGGGCAGAGGTGCTGCCAGGATGAGGGCTGCTGCCTGCCCCTGGCGCAGGCAGGGCCCTTCCGAGGCCAAACAGTGCCACACAGTGGCAACACACGGACTGCTCCGCTCTTTTCCAGAGAAGGAGCTGCAAACCACCCAGAGATGCAGTGAGGAAGAGGGTAAGAGGCTACAGCTTCAAGCAGCAAGGAGTCCAGAGCTTCCCGAAGAGCTGCTGTCTTTATCCAGACCACAGCTTCACAGGACGGTATCTTTGGCAGCGACACAGATTTAAGGTTTCCGTTTCACCTGGTTATTTTTAATCCAGATCAGTTTGGTGACATGGCCACAGCACAGCCCCATAAGCAGCTGTGCCAACACAAGTGGAGTGCTGCACTGCAGCAGGCACAGGCAGCCTGAGTACAAATATCTTGGGGGACAAAACCAGCAGTGCCTGAAGCTGAGTGCCCTCAGCTCCCCTGCCCTTTTGCCATTATATTTCTGATCACGCGGCCTCTCAGTATTAGTGGGGAAAGCTTTCCACGAGCCAACATTTCAAACAGATGAAGAAATCGAGACTGATGGTAGTAATCAGACACACAATCTGTACAGGCACTGCCAGCAACCTGGACTTCAGAGAGCACAGCCCCGCACTGAACAGACCAAGGGCAAGCTCTAACAAACAGTGCTGCACTATAAACAAGAAGACACCACTGCCCCCCACTTTGCTAGCGGTTACACTACCTCACGTGGGAGCGCTGCAAAAGAGAAACTCCCAGTGCCTCAAAAACACTCACAGCATCTTATGTCAAAGCATCTTCATCAATGATTTATGGAGAGGCTAAAGCTTGGCACATTCCTTTCAATGATGCTGAGGAAGCAAAGGTCTCCAGAAGAGAAGCTGAGGAGAGGGAAAACAACCAAGGGCAGTAACGTCTTAAAAATGCTGCAGCTATGTGCCAGAGCTTATCTTTCAAAGCTCCAAGACTTCACCCCAGTTCCACCCAGCTGAAGTCACAAACTAGTTATAAAAGTGCAACCGTATCTGAGAAGCTCTGGGCCCCGCAGTATGCGGAGAAGGTCTTCCCAGTTCTGCTAAACTCACATCCTTAACAGCCATTTTAGGACAGGCAGCCCAGAGCTCCCTGGCAAGTTCTCTCGCAAGCCGCATGTGCCAAAGCAGTGCAAGGATTCCTGGAGGATGAGCTCCCAACCACCACTGCCTTCGCCTGCATTCCTGTGCCTGACAAACAGAGTTCACTTGGGCTCCTCTTGCAAGGTACAGAGCTCCAACAGACTCATGAGAGATACCGTTAGTCAATTATTTTTTTATCCTTGCAAAAGAAAGGCACCAGTCTGGCCTCTCAGCAGAACAAGTAATGCAAACATGACACCTACACTGGAAATTAAAACCACAGTTTTCACATTCCCAGTGAAAACCTCCAATCAGCTGGCACTGGGACAAGTGATCCACTTCCAGAACAAGCCTCAGAGCTTACAGGGTCACTGTTAACCCTGGTCTTCACCATCTGACCTCATTTCCCACCAGCAACCTCACCCAAGTTAGAGCCCTCAGCAGAGGCATTTTACAGCATCTTCTGTTTGTGCCTCTCCTATTCCATATCAGCCACACCAGCACATGCTGCCAAGAAAAGGATGGTAACAACATGCCTTAAACATGAGAGGCACAAGGTCACCAGCTCCTCAGCCTGACCCAGGCACAGCTCCCATAGGGGAAGCCAAAACACTGGAAAATTTAGCAACAGGAAAGCAAAACAGATCCAGTGTCATTCCACTGCATTCCAAACACATGACACCAAAGCCAACTGCCGCCTCCTGCAGTACTCACGTCGCTGGGGCTGAGGTTCCCAAGACCGTTGTCCTGCTCAGAATCCCTGCCGGACTCGTGGCCCTGGGAGGAGCGGGGGTGGGAAGGATGGATCCAGATCTCCAGCCGCGTGGCATCATCTCCAACTTGTCGCAATGTGGACTTCTTGCCCTTCCCCCGGCGGCTGGGGCTCAGATCCAGCACCTGATGTTTCCTCTGCTCCATCTGCTCAGCCTGGGCAGACAGGACAGATTCAGATCACCGAGGGATTTTGATTTGAAAAGTGTATATTTTCATTTACATGGAGAAATTAGCTCTTCCCCCTGCTTCAGAACCACAGTAACTCATTGACAGGTCCAGAATTTGGTTTCTGACAGTATAATGCAGGGGAGAGGTTTTCACCTTCAGCTGCCCCAGGACAAGAAAAGCTGTGTCCAGTCCTAGCAGTGTGTGACAGCCAACGTGCTGTATCTTTGACTTGGGGTGACCCTCTGGGGCACACAGGGACTGCAGCCTCTCTTGTCCAGCCCTGTGGGGCACCTCTGGGATAAGGCAATGATCATGCTACATGCCAAGGCCATGCTGCAAACCACAGCAACCTACAGCCCTCACGGAGCTTGGCTGGTTTACAGTTTGTGACCCAGAAACAAGAGATTCAGCTGCCCAAACCACCCCAAAAGGAGTCTGAGGAGAGGCAGAAAGGACACTGTAATACTTAAGACTGTCTCTCTGATCTGACTCCCAACGTGGAATTTCTTAGAATTAGATAAGTGGTGACTCCAAGTCCAAAAGCCACCATCACCCTCCTCTCTGGATCACAGCTCTCCAGTACAGCACAGCCAGCATGGGCAGCTGCACCATCCCGCAGCCCAGCTCCAAGACTCACCTTGCGTTTTGTCTCTTCAAACAGACTCATGAGGCTCTCCTTGGCTGTGAGGATGGGGTTGCTAGCAGCCAGACTGCGCATATAATAGTAGACAGCATCCAGCTTTCTCCTCTGCAAAAACACAACCAGACTCAGAGATGCCACTCATTCTGGGGCATTCAGAGCCAAGCTCCCACATACTTCACCTTCCCTGTCCCTCAATACACATGCCCTCTCCCTCTATACTGCCTGGGACAGACAGACATGCCAACAAACAGTATGACAAGCAGGACCTTGAACTCTCCATCCACATTCACAGCTACCTACAACCACTAGCACAAAGCACAAGCCCTTTGCCAGGGTTAGGGAGTGCAGGTGACACTTGCTTTAGCCCCAAGGCTGCTACAGAAACCATCAACTCAGAGGCTCACACAAAACAGTCTCTCAGCAGACATCATGGTAAAGGACAACAGTATAAATACTGAATTCCTGACAGTTCAGGAAATAACCCTTTTCAATATTACCATGAATATGGAAATGACTCCACATGAGTTTCACAAAGAGCAGAGGTCCAGGAAGACTGGAGGGTTTGCCAGACTACTGCCAGTGCTGGGGCAGGATGCCCCCCTCATCTCAGCCTGCCGCTGGGCTAACCCCCTCACGCTCGAGCAACTTCTCAGCATCTTTTCTCCCACAGGCTGGCCACAGGGAATACCATGAGAAGGCACCCCCCAAGTCTTTATGCTACCAAGACACACAGCCATTTAGGGTTTCGCCCACATGCTGCTGGCCTTACAAACCACCACAGAGGGCAGGACACTTTGCTGCTCCAAGCCCCACACAAGGAGTCAGAAAGGTCACTCCCAGCAATGAAGGAAATGTGCTTCTGAACCCTGCAGTTCTGAACTGCTCTGCTTTAAACCAGCATCTTTCAGTGTTGCGAACAGCAGATCTCTACCAGCTCCTATGTCCCAGCCTGATGCTTCCATTACCTGCTGTCCCATCTTCCTTGAAGTAAGTTTTCCTGCATGACTGGAGTAGCCAGCAAAACTGAAACCTAAGAAAGTCACGTGTGGATGTCACTTAGACCAGTGCCAACAGGTTCAATGAAGACATGGCAAACAGAAACAGCATCCTCATGACAGCATGGCCCTGAGCACAAAAATCTCATGCAAAACTTTAAACACAACCCACTTTTAAAACATTTGCACTCTCAACAGCCCACAGAACAGTCCCCAAAATGCCGATAGCCTAAAGGAGTCGCATGTATCTAACAAAGCTGCCTGAAGCCACAGCAGCTGGAATCCACACAGCACATCCTGCCATCAGCTTTTTTCTTTTTTTTTAAAAAAACATCTGGAAGCACTGCCCTAAACAATGCCTTTCTCCACCAGATGGAATCTCACAGCCATCCCAGAGGCTCTCCCTATGCTTGCTACATCCTTGCATGATAAGCATCTTACCGTGTAGATGGCCAGGAGTGCCAGCTGGTTGTACGGGCGGCCGTTTTTGGGAGCAATTTGCTGAGCCTTCAGGTACCAGCTGAGGAAGGGAAGAACCAGAGAGAAAGAGTTACTGAAAGGACATCAGGTTGCCTTCCTTGCTGTGAATGGCACAGAATTCCCCTCACAGTGTTGGCAGTCCCGCAGGGAACAGGCCCTTTGCAGAAGTGCCCTCTGCCTGTGCGAGTCTGCACAGGCAGCAAGCCTGCACCCGGCCTGGAGGGTGCACAGGACAAGAGAGAGGGGCAGATACAGCTGCAGAAGGACATGTTCTTGGCTCAGCCTGAAGATGAGCATTTAGCCAGACCCAGCAAGCTGTCCTCCGTGCAGCCTCAGGCACAGACAACAGGCTATTCAGGGAACATTTCTCTCTCAGTCCCCTTTTTAGCTCCATGGCAGCTGGGACCAAACCCTCCATGTTCCTTAGTTCGTTCCTCATATTTTCAAGGTACTTAATCATCCCAAGAGAAGAGGCATCTGTTCAGTGGCAGTCCATTCATCCCTCCATTCTCCTATTTTCTCTCAACTGTATTATCCACTCTCCTTATGTCATGCCACGCGAACCCATCAACACTGTTCAGACACATCATGAACCCACTATGTTCCCTCCAGCCTCCCTGAGATATCAGCATACTCCATGATGTCCACAGGCCCCAAAATGGGCAACTTTCCCTGCCCCTGTTTTCCAAACCCCTACAGATTTCAGGGCTCCATCCCCCATGCTGGGCTTACTTGCCCCCCCACCAGTCCTTGCTCCAGAAAAAAAGATCAAAAAAAGGACTGTATCCCAGGCAAAAAAAAAAAAAAAAGTGTGACAGGAAGCAACAAGTGCCAGTAACTCCTGATGCAGTCAGAACATACGGACACATATGGTGTCCTCGTTTTGGCTGGGATAGAGTTAATTTTCTTCCTAGTCGCTGGTATAGTGCTGTGTTTTGGATTTAGGAGGAGAATAATGTTGATAGCAACAACTAAAACATCAGTGTGTTAAGTAGTGTTTATACTAAGTCAAGGACTTTTCAGCTTCCCATGCTTTGCCAGCTGCACAAGAAGCTGGGAGGGAGCATAGCCAGGACAGCTGACCCAAACTGGCCAAAGGGGTATTCCATACCATGTGACGTCATGCTCAGTATATAAGCTGGGGAGAGTCGGCCGGGGGGCAGCAATCACTGCACRGGGACTGACTGGGCATCAGTCGGCAGGTGGTGAGCAATTGCATCATGCATCACTTGCTTTGTATATTCTTTTTTTATTATTATTACTACTACTATTCTACTTGATTTTATTTCAATTATTAAACTGTTCTTATCTCAACCAATGAGTTTTCTCACTTTTACTCTTCTGATTCTCTCCCCCATCCCACTGCAGCAGGGGGAGTAAGCCAGCGGCTGTGTGGTGTTTAGTTGCTGGCTAGGGTTGAACCATGACATATGGGAAGCTCTCCTAGCTGAAAAGCTACCAGAAAATACAACAGCCAGTCTGCCAGCCTCAAGAGCATAAACCCTCCCTGTCACAGGATCAGCACAGGGCAACTTTCACACTAAATGGCTGGAGGAAGACTGGATCTGCTGGCTTGCTTTCTGGGATAGCAAAACAGCCTGGGCTACATCTTTCAGCTTCACAGGACTGCAATACAATAAGGAGGCATGAAAAGACTTCTTTGGCTAGGAGCAAGTTTAAGCGTGAAATGAGATACATCCCTTGCAGATAGAGGAAGAGCTGTGCTCAGCACTACAGAGAACACCACGATACCTGCGTGCCTTTCCGTAGTTCGCGGTGTCATTTGCTTGTTCTCTGTATCGGCAAATGTCCCCTTGACAAATCATACACCTCTGAGCACTGATCAGCGCGTACTTCACCTGAAAAGAAGCATTCAGTACATCGTGTGGGACCTGCACAGCCCTGGCTCACCTGCAGACCCAGTGAGCACACAGGGACTGTAGAGAGCTAAGAGGAGATCACTGACACACTGAAGGTCTCACAAAAGGGCAGCAGAATGAAATGACAAGGCTCCATGGCACTGGTTCAGCATTTGTAGGGGCAAGCCAATCCCCTAAACACCTCCTCTCTTACAGCAATGTCCCATCTCTCCCCAGAAGAGAGTTGTTCAGTCCATGACCAACTTGAGGAGGACAGCTGTTAGACAAACACATCTCTCTGGGAATGGAGCTGGACTAAAATATCCTTTCCCAGCTGTCCCTCACACCTGCACTCACAGCTCAGGGCAATACACTGTCAAGTGTCAGGAAGGCAACACAACTGTTAGCTTTCCTTGTACATTGTTCTGGATTCCATGGACAAAAATAAGAGATGTTCAACATGTAAGGCAAAGCCAAGGTACCTTTGGACACTTCTTTCTCTTTATTAGCCCTGGTCACAGAGCTGGTACAAAAAAAGTTCTTCTTTGCAAAGGAAGCCAAGAAATGTTAATGCACCAGAGTTGGTTCAACAAGTTCTCTTAACAGCTGAGAAAGATTCCCTGCAAACATACTGACATCTGTTCAGAGTACAGCTGCCTACCTCTTGGCAAGGGTAGCACATTGAGTTCAGCATGTTGCATATGATTAACAGGATAAGAAGTCCCCAGGAGGACGCCAACCTACCATTTTCCGCAGAGGCTTACTGCGGATGGCCATCCCATCCATGTAGTCCTCCAGCTTGAACTGGTATGACACCTGCAGCTTCTGGAGTAGGCCATCAAAAAAAGAAGTGCCCTGCAAAACACACACATACTTGGATGTTACAATCTTTCTGATGACAAGCACAAAATCACCACACCATCCCTGCCACGTGCAAGAAAGAAGGTCCCTCTCCCTGAGGTTTGGGCTGTTTCTCTTCCGAAAACAACAAGGAGGTCAGGGGATCTCCAACCCCAGAGGTTTTCAAGATTGAACTAGACAAAATCAAGACTGACCTGATCTAGTGTTTGAGAAGTCCTGCTTTGAGCAGGAGGTTGGACTAAAGCCCTCCAGCAGTCCCTTCCCACCAACCTAATTCTATAAAACACATCCTCTCAGATCTGTCAGCCTACCTTCTACAAAGAGTAAACAGAGCTGCACAGTTCAACAAATGACTTTCAAGCAAATTTGATAAAGATGGCACAAACACCTCCAGGAATGCTTCTGTTTATTTCCACTTCAGGATGTTCATTTCATTTTAGCTTAAATCAATTTCTAATTAACATAAACCACACCAAAACAAGCCTGGTTTAAATTATAACAAACGTCCACCTGGACCTACACCTGCTACACTAAATCATAATCTATCTGAGCAGTCTCCTTGCACAAGCACGGCCTAAGGCACACAAAGATATGAGTAGGATCAAGAAGGCTAGTTGTCCAGCTACACCATCCCATTCTAAACACCAGCCAATCCCACTCAAAGGTTTAGTGGAGTTTGGGGATGTTTCTCTCTTCTTACCTCGTCTAGAAGCTGGAGCAGTTTGTTCCGAATTTCTTGGGCATTTTCCCCCTGAGGGTCCTTTAGAAGCTGCCGGAATTTCTCAATCACCTGGTAAAATGCGTTCTTCCACAGCAGCTGGTCCACATTCTGGGTATCGGAGAACTCGATATCCATCAGGATGCACCGTTCATACAGCTGCAGCATCTCTACCCTACAGCAAAACACAATCAGCAGTCAACACAACAGCAACTGCACAGCCCGGGCCTGAGCTAAGCCACCTGCTGCTTTTCATCCAGCAAGCACGAGATGTCAGCAGTACAGCCGGCTCGCATGCTATGGCAAATCGATGCTTCCACATGTGTCCCAGAGGGAGATGGGAGCGGTTGCAATCAAACACCCTTCCTGCTCCAGGAGGGCAAATCTGAAAGGACCATCTCCCTTTTACATACACATCAGAACAGATCAGGACCTGCCAAAGAGCAAGGAGCTCTGCTACATCTCTGCCACTGGGAACAGCAAGGCACAAACGTCTCCTGATACTAACACAGAGAAAGTGTGCGCTGCCAAGCTCTGCTCCTTCTGAACACAAAGTCTGGCTACTAAGGGCCAGGAACAAACACACAAAGAACCAGAGGGGCAGAAGAGGTCTTGCCATTAAAACAATCCCCATCTCCCTTTCATCCAACCAAAATACACAGCAGAAACAGAGACCCTGCTTCCTCAAAAATGAACAAGAGCTGGGAATGTCGCACCTGAAGGAAATAAAGCCTCAGAGTCCCAGAAATCACATTGCCCTCACCAGCTACCTACAGCCTTGCCCAGATGTTGGAGCAGAATTCCTCCCCTGAATTTAATAAAATAGTTGCAGGCTAGAAACAGTTCCGCAATATGTGGGGCAAGTTTAGGGTAAAGGGGATCCTCAGCTGTTACTGCCTTGGCAGCCTTATTCCTTGTAATGCTTTGAGCCCTACAGAAGACAGTACAACAGCATAGATGGTAAAGAGTGGAGCAAAGCCAGATGGCAATGCCTGGAAGAGCCTGACAGAATAAGAGAAGGATGCTGGCGGGTTCCTGTGCAAAGCACAGAGCATGGTTCTGCTGCCCTACCCCACGCAGTCCCCAAACCCTGCACACACACGCTTGGACAGCACAAACACCGACCAAGAGAATTAGACGTTTCTGCAGATAGACATCTGATAAGCAGCACTTACATCCAAGAGCCCCAACACAGCTCCGCAGACAGGCTGGCAGCATGTACTCAGACACAGGCAGGAGACACATCAAGGCGGATGGACACTGCTGGCAGGGATGGGGCCAACCGTGCCTACGCTCCCAGGGCAGGGTGGGCTTCACACGGGCCGCAGCAGCACTGCACAGTCTTTCCTCTCCCTCCAGACAACAGCTCTGGGTGACCCTGACACCTTGAGGAAGACCTGAAACCTCCAGTGCTGCTTCAAACGCAGACATATCCCCCCCTGTGGTCTCTAGCACAAGTCCCCAAAATACAGAACAAACCCTGAAATGAGCTCATCTGCTAGATTTGCTGCCAGTCAGCTCTGAAAGTAAATCTCCAGAGAAGCCCCAGAGACACAGAGGTCACAAGTAAATGTGAAGGGTGCCAAGTAGAAACTTGCTACAGCCATGTTAACTACCCTCCAGAGCACCAGTGTCACTTCCCTCTCGCTAGCTGGTGTCACCAGGCTACTCCCACCGGACCGCCATATGTCACAGGGTTGAGTGGTGTCAAGAGCAAAACTATCCGGCGCTTGAAAGGCACTGTTGCTGTTACACAGCATCAGGAACCCACGCAACACTTCGCAAGCACAAGCCAACAGTCACCGCCCCTGAAGCCCACAATGCAAATCAGACAGCAGATAACCGAGGACAGGTAAGAAAGCAGAAGTCCGCCAACAAATACTGAAAGCATGTGAGAGCACTAGAACCGAGAGAGACCAGCTCCAGCAAGAGCAAGAAGAACCCAAGAGCCGCAGCTGGTGCTTGCCCTGCTCCCTCGCGTCCCTGCATTGCAGGCAAGGCATTCCACAACCACAAGAAGCCACGGCTTAGCTCCCAGCCCAGGCAAATGATATCTTCACCCACAGTTTCCTTCCAATACCCACACACCACTGGCACATGACAGACAGTCCCAGCACATCAAAAGCTAGTGAGCCGCTGCCCCATCTCCCGGTCTCTGAGACATCGACRTCTCCAGTCTACCAGATCCCCCAGGAGCACCATTCTCTGGATAACAGTTCTGGTAGCAGTTCACCCTGGAAATGACTCGGTCACACACCCCTCTACAGCACAGCCACAAACCTCAGCTGGGCCATCTTCTCCAGCCCCTCTGGGCTGATGCGGTCTCTGGAAAGCAGATTGCTGAGCTGCTGCTCCTGGTTCCCAGCCTCGCGGAGGAGTTTGCTGAGCTCCTGCTGCTGCATGTTCCGCATCTGCTGCTCCATCTCGGGACTCAGAGGAGTCGGGGGTAGTGGGCCGCACATGTACTGCCCCGCCTGGCCAGGGTACCCAGGGTAATAGGCTCCTGGGTACACACCGTTGCTTGGACCCATAGGATACTGCAGGGAGTACCCACCGTAAGGATACTGGGGGCCTTGACCAGAGGCCCGAGGGTAATAGTAGGGGTTGTCAGAGTTTTGGAATTTATAGTAGGATGTCTGGGCCTGGCGGGCTTCCCCCCAGGAGGTGGGGCTCACTTCATCGTCCGTATCTAGGAAGTGAAGCTGAGCGGTCTGGCTCTTCAGGGCGGGTTTTTGGTCTGGGTTGTTTGGGTCCCACAGCCTGCGAGCAGTGCCGCCTCGGCCCCTGCTTCGCGGGCCTTTACTCCCAGCACCGCTGAGCAGGAGCCTGGGCCCAGGGTGACTGGGTTCGGGGGAGCCCGCCGTGCTGGCRGAGAGGTCTGTGTTGGCAGGCAGGAACAGAATCCCACGGCCCCTCCCTTGGGGCTCTCTGCTCTGGCTCCTCGCCTCCGAAGCCTCTGAGTCATTGCAACTAACAAACGCCTTCAAGGGCTTTTTTTTATCTGTATCTGCCAGACTGATATCCCTGTTCATAGTCTTGCTGTCAAATGTGACTCGAAAGGGTCCCTTGACTTCCCTGCCATTGCTGCTCCACTCGCTCTCACTCCTAGAAGCTCGACTCTGCTCTGAATGCTTTTTCTTGTCTGAATTCCTGCTGAAGGCATATGCTTCTGCCTCATCGATTCTGTCATCGTCCAAGGAGTCAGTGGAGGACGCAGAGAGCTGCTTCCTAGGACGGATTCTTTCTCTGGCACGCTCCTGCCGCCTCTCTACCCCGTCCACAAGTGGGGCTCCATCTACGCTGTTGTTGCTTCCGGCTGAGCTTGTGCTGCAGGTGCGGTATCGGCTCCGCCGCTTGTCAGAGCAGGAGTACCGTTTGGTAGAGCCCAGCTTCCCCTGCATCACCTCGTCATTTGTTCTCCTTATCCTGTCGCTTCGCTCTGTTCGTCTTCCTTTTTCTCCCCTTGAGGCTTTCACTCCTTCTCCTGCCTGGCTCCCATATCTATCCTCCTTGCTTGATTTAGTTTTCCTGTTGTTGTCTTTTCCAGTACTTTTCTCAGCCTCTTCATCTCCCTCGACTTTCAGCTGCTCCATCTTACTGGTGACTTCCTTAGTAGCTGACCGCAGGGCTGGTTCTTTAGCAGCTGAATACAAGCGTTTCCCAGGCTGGTAGATCTGCTGGTCTGGCTTCTTGGTTCTCCTGGTGGTCTTGGGACACCACTCATCCGGAGCGGGCTGCTTGGACAAGTTCTCCTGGCTCTGAAGACCGCCTTTAGTCTTTGTCTCTTCATTTTCCTGCGAAGGACCATTCTGCTTGGGGCCATCATCTTTGCTGAAATCCTCCATGACTGGAGCCTCTCCTCCTGAAGGTCCCTTGTTACTGGCACTCTCCTCCTCAGCTCTGCTCCTCTCCTTCTCTGAGGCCTCGTGCTTTGGCAGCACGAGTTTGCTCCTCAGTCGGGAGAGGCCAGGCTTGTAAATCTCTAGGTCTGGGCGCCTGTTGTCTTTGCGATGCCTTGGCTCCTTTACTTCCTTCATGTTTTCTGGGGAAAAATGGAGAGATGAAAGTTACTCCCACCACAAACCAGCCAGGGACGAAAAAACATCATGACAAATACTCAAGGGGAAATGTTAAGTAAAGGCAAAGAGCCTGATGCCCTCAGGGCATGTCCAAGAGAACAGAGCTGAAATTCTCTGTCAAGGTTTACAGGAAATCACAGAGCAAGAGTAAGAAATGAGAAAGTATAACAACGCTGACCAAATCCTTGGCCTGATTCACTTACAAAACGCATCCTGCAATGGTTTTGCCTCAAAGAGCCAGCAAGCTGAGAAAGTGACAAATAAAGAACAACGCAAGACTTGGACACTCATATGCATGTACCAGACAAAAAGTTTTAGTGTTACAGGTTTCAGCAGCAGCTGCCTGCCTGCTGTTGGTGCAGGAGCTTTTCTGTCTGCAGGTGCTGCCTTCTCCAACAGCCCCCCTGCTCTGCCAACAGATCACATCAAAGATGCATTTTCCCCCCTCGCTCGCAACTCAGCAACGTTTCTCTCCTCCTCTCTGTAACTGTATTTACACAAAAACGCGTCAGAAAATGCAGCCTGGACAACACCTAATTAAACGTTTCACCAAAGCCGGGCTGTTATACGCTGCGTTTCCTCAACTTTTTCCTCCTGTCAGTAACTTGCACCAGCCCGTACCMCCGAACCTCAGCCACGCGAAAGCCACCTCTACCAGGGGCTCGGCCCCGGAGGCGGCAGACGAGGTCCCCGAGGGGGCAGGGACCGACCTGACCCCAGGGCAAAGCCGCGCCGGCTGCCGTTGCTCGCCGCGGACGCCCCGCAGCCTCCCAGCGGCCCCTATTCTCAGCACGCCGGCGTTTGTGTGCTCTCACCCCAGCGACAACCGCGTCCGGAGCGACGCGGGCCGAGCGGGGCGGCGGCCCTGCCCTGGCCCCTACCCCAGCCGGGCGGTGCGGCCGAGGGGCCCGGCCCGCCCCCGGGCAGGTGCCGCTGAGGGGAGGGAGAAGGCCCAAGCGGCGGCTCCCGGCTCCCACCACCGCCCCGCCGGTCCCCGCCACCACCTCACCTCGTCCGCCGCCGGCCGCGGCGCGGGCCTGCGCCGCCACCATGTCCCGCAGCTCGGCGGCCGAGACGCGGACGCGCTCCAGCCCCTCCGCCATCTTCCCTCCGCCGGGGGCGGGACGGACGGACGGACGGCGGCCGCGCAGGGCCAAAAGCGCCGCCGCGCGCATGCGCGTTCACCGCGGGGGTCTCGGGCTGCGCAGCGCCCAGCACATGGCCGGGCCGCCCCGCCTGGCGCTGGCCGACGTGCGGGCGGCGGAGGGGCGGCTGCGCGGCCGGGTGCACCGCACGCCCCTGCTCACCAGCGGGGGCCTGGACCGCCTGGCCGGCCGACGGCTGCTCTTCAAGTGYGAGCTCTTCCAGAGGACCGGCTCCTTCAAGGTGTGCGGGGATGGCGGCACTGCGCGGCCCCCGGCCAGCCTCGGGGCAAAGGTCGCTTCTTGCGCCGGAGAAACTCACTGCCAGCATTCACCAGTCCTCGAAGCAGATGTGGCTCCTGCCACCCTGCATGGGGGCTGCACCGCTTCGCAGGGCACAGGGGAGGCTGCAAGGAGGGAAATTCCCCACCTGCCGGCACAGCCCAGCACGCCGGCTCCCGGGCAGCGGCACTGAGGGTGCTGCGCTGTCTTTCCAGATCCGCGGTGCCCTGAACGCAGTCAGGAGCCTCGTTGAGGAAAGCGAGCGTGCTGGAGGGGGGCTGCCCCCGGCTGTCGTGACGCACAGCAGTGGGAATCATGGGCAGGCACTCGCCTGTGCCGCCCAGGCAGAAGGTAACAGATACCCTGACCTCCAGCCCCAGCTCAGAGAGCAGCCAGGCAGCAGGCACAGGGCCAGGGGTAAATGCAGAGCTGGTGCCCTGGAGACAAGTAGGGGTGTCCCTCTCCTGAACAGGAGCTAGCATAGGCAAGGCACAGCCCAGGCTGCACACACAGCACTCCTGCAGCACTAACTGGCTGCTTGCAGCTTTTTGGCTGTTGGATTTGCCTCCTTTCATCACGCAGGGATTCCTGCCTACATCGTGGTGCCCTGGACAGCCCCACGCTGTAAGCAATCTGCCATCCGCACCTATGGCGCCACGCTGGTGCCATGCGAGCCCAGCGACAAGGTAAGGCACAGGGGAGACTGGCCAGGGACACGGCCCAGCCAGCCAAAGGTGGCCATCTGCACTCTTTCCCTTAGTCCAGAGCCGAGACAGCAGCTCGTGTAGTCCAGGAGACGGGAGGAGTCATGGTGCACCCCAACCAGGAGCTGGCAGTGATCGCAGGGCAAGGCACTATCGCCCTGGAGGTGCTAGAGCAGGTGAGGGAAACACACAGCCCGGACCCAGCCCAGGGCTCTGCTCCTTGCAGGCAGGGGTGCAGCAAAAGGGAGCACTCGCACTTCCTTTCTGCACAGGCGCCCGAGGTAAATGCAGTGGTGGTTCCCGTCGGAGGCGGAGGAATGATTGCAGGAATAGCAGTTGCCATCAAGGTAGGCAACAGCTGATCCGGGAAGCGGTGGCTGCATGTCCCCATGGGAAGGGCAGGGCTCCCAAAGACAGGCAGCAGCTGTGGAAGTCCTGCTGTGGAAAATCTCTGTGTGCCTGGGGTGTGCACAGCAGCAGCATGGTGTACTTGGCCCCCTGCGCACACAGCAACAGTGGACAGACACATGCTAGCTTAAACCAAGCGGCTCCTCCTGCTCTCCGCAGGCTTTGAGACCAGATGTGAAAGTGTTCGCTGCTGAGCCATGCAATGCAGATGACTGTTACCAGTCCAAGGTAAGAGGAGAACTGACTCCCAACCCTCACCCGCCGGATACCATCGCAGATGCAGTTAAAACCAGCATCGGACCAAACACATGGCCCATCATCAGGGATTTGGTTGATGACGTCCTGACAGTCTCAGAGGAAGAAATTAAGGTAAATGCTCCCAGCTCCCTTCTCACAGTAGCTGCCAGCAGGCAGCTGCCTCCATCCATGCTCTGCCCCTACACTCTCACCCCTAAACTCTCCCAGGGCAGCACAAGCCCCTGCACACCACCGCAGCTGTGCAACACCCACACTGTCTCCAGCTGGAAAGGGCTGGCGGAAGCTCCGCTCYCCCTTCCCAGAGCGCTGCAGAGAGATGTGCACGCGCAGTGCCCTCCGCAGCCCTGGAGCAGCCTGTACTTGCTGCTGGGATGACAGCTGCTGCTCTGTCCCAACAGCGAGCCACACGGCTGGTGTGGGAAAGGATGAAACTGCTGATTGAGCCAACAGCGGGTGTGGGAGTGGCAGCTGTGCTCTCAGAGCAGTTCCAGGCAGTCCCCCGGGACGTGGAGAACGTTTGCATCGTGCTGTGTGGGGGAAACGTGGACCTGAGCTCTCTGACCTGGCTCACAGACCTCCCTGGGAAAGCAGAATGAGAACAGAGCAGCGTCTCAAGCAATGGAAACCTCACTCTGAATTTGTACAGTCTGGTTTGTGTGCTACTAAAAACAGATGAACAACCCCAAAAGTTTGAAAGTTTTTGTGGAAGGATAAGGGAAGCTGGCATTGGTCTCTACAGCACAGTCGCTTGGCTCCAAAGCAAAGGGTTGCTCCTGGGGGTGGGGGCAGGGCTGGAAGCAAAGCACTGCCTGTTCTCCCCTCCCCAGCTGCCCTGCTCTGGGACAGGCCTCCAGTGAGCTGTGCTCAGTCACTCTCCCCACCTGCGACTTCGCCCTTCTTTCTCAGCGTCAACARTAACTTCCAGCAAACTCCTGTCCTCAAAACAGAAAAATCCCCAGACCCACCGCTATGGCAGGGCAGGAGGGAAAGACAACAGCCCCAGTGGGCCACGGGGTTCACAAGAGAAGGGGTGCACACAGACTCCCCATTTGGCCTCCACAGCCGGCCACCACCAAGACAGAGGCACTGAGATGTTTTTTAAAACATTTTCCATTAAAATAAATAGCTGTAGCTGGTACCTGAGCAGCAGCTGGTGAGACAGCCGCCCCTGTACAGACCCCAGCAGTAATACGTCCAAGACATCAGTGCTGTCCTCGCTGTGCACAGGCTGAGAACAGCATCCGGGGAGCTAAGGCACAAACTGCATTAGCCACACTGATGACTTATTCCATTTCCACCTCCTGCACCGGCAGCGCACTCTCACTCCTCACCCATGGCACRGGCTCTGGAACATGGGGGTCATAAGTCCATTTCGGAAAAACACGCTTGTAGAGGTTCAGCAGCACCGTGTCCTGGGACTTCAGCTGTCCATCGAAGTGGCACTTCATGTGACCATGGGTCCCTAGGCAGAAAGTAAGCRAGGCCATTAGCTGTCTCTCCTGCCCAGGAGGACCGCATCCTGCCCAGCAGCACAGAGATAAACACAGAACCAAACCTACCTAATGGCTCCTTGATGTGTCCTCTACGACCCCACTTTGTTCTCAGCTCCACTGGCTTAAACCACATCACATCCTCTGGAGATCAAAACACAAAAGGCAGGTAAGAAACAGGCTTTGCTGCACCAACACAACGGCTCCTGCAGAGGCAGGAGTTCTGCTTCCGCATCCCCTCTTCCCACCACACAGGGACAGGCTGTACCTCTGTTAAAGAACATGTATCGCACGACAGCCGTCTTGGTAAAGATCTTGAAAGGATGGCCACTGAGCACCAGCCGCTTGATGACGATTCTGTCTGGGTCCACAGAAAGCAGAGAACCCGTGGCGATGAGGTCGTGCATTCCTGCAAGACAGAGTCACTAACGCACCAGGGCAGTGCCACAGAAGGTGCCTCCATCACCTCCTCCCCCACCGTGACTCCATTCCCCAAAGTGTTCCAGGCCCAGAGCAACCYCACAGCAGGGACAGACAAAGGTGGCAGTGATAATGGGGATGGAAATGCATTAATCTTCTCAAACAGCATGAAGGGGGCAGCTTTTTCAAATCATACTTTGTGGATAGATGCACCTGTAAAAGTGGGGCATGGGAACRGCTGGCCAATAAGTTTCCCAGACACCACTTCCTCAGCACTTACCAACTTACCGTTACTTCTCTGTTTAAAAAGAAGCACTGAGGCAGGAGGGAAAGTGATGGGAGCATAAACAGTCACCACCAGGGCAGCATCCGGGCGCAGGAAACGCTCCAGCTTGTGCTTATCAGCTAGGACAGAACAGCAATGATCAAGTTCAGGCCCACAGCAGTCCTCAGAGCTCTGGGAAACTCCATTGAGCCCATTCTTGCCTGGCAAACGGGCTCTGCACTTTAAGAAAACAGGTGACAAACACCCCTCCTCTGCTTGCACAGAGTATCTGGGAATGAAGGTGATCCTCTGAGCTACCAGCTCACTGTGTGGAGCCTGCCACCACCTTGCCTGGACCAGTGAGCCACCTTGCCCAAGCCCTTCCATTCCCCACTATTTAGTGCCTCCCCTGGAAGCCTCAGAGCCTAGGAGTGAGTCTTCAGAAGAGTCCTTCAGCCAGGTTCAGACACCACGGCTAAGACATCACAGGCTTCCTGCCCTAGAAACCCCAGCCCCACCTCCTGGCATACCCGTGCCCACACCACTGGTCCCTCACAAACCTGAGGTGTGCTGGGAGAACAGGGGGGATGCTCGGAAGCGCCTGAACCCACAGTGAAAGATCAGCTCCTCCTTTGCCCTCACTGGCTCACTGTTGCTCGGATGCCGACGCACCAGGAAATTCAACACGGACATCTGCAGGAGAGGCAGCACAGTGAGGCGCTGACAGCAGGGCTGGCGAATGATGGTGGCCAGAGCAGAAAGCAACGGGATGCTGCAGCAGGGACAAATGCCCTTGACAATGGCTTCCCAAAGGACCGCTGGTCACCAACGTAGACACCTCAGCCAGGCTCAGACACTTGAGCCTAAACACCCCTGGCAGCTTCAGCCTGCTCTGACCAAAGGGAAGGTCCTACTTTGAAACGTGAACAATGCAGGGAGATTTCAACCCAAACCCCCTGCAGCCAGAACCTCTCCAAACCATGCAGCCTGAGGGAATCAGACAAGGAGCTGCACACCTACAAGATATCAGTAGGGTTGTACTTAGTCACCTTTTGTTCATGGGGAAGCAGTGAGAACAGGACTAGGGGCTTCCCTTCTTTGAAGCTCTCCATCACTGAGACAGGGACATTGCAGACATGAAGTGTAACGTACCAGCCAACCTGCCAAGAGAGGATCGGTTGTGAGTACTTCTCTCAATAGAGAACTCAGCCACCACTTTGCCAAGTCCTTCCTACTGGGAGCAAGAGAACACAGTAAGGGAAGAGACCAGCAAGAGAAAAGAGAGTTACCGAGGCTCCTTCAGTCTCCTCTTTCTCGATTTGCCGGAAGAGGTGCTTTCTGGTTCGGGAGAAGTCCTGGAACTGGAAAATCCTCGCATAGTCCCTTGGGAGATTCTCTTTGGGGTCCCATGGAGAAGTCCGGAAGCTCTTCAGCCCCCTGTACTTCTGGAACCTAAAGGACAGGTAACAGGAAAGACAAACTACTTCACAAATAGAGGTGTCTGGCCAGCACCTTCTGTGGTCTGCAGGGACTCACATCTTCAGAGAGGGCAAAGGGAGCAAAGCAAATGTTAGCCTTCAGAAAAGATCTTAGTGCAGGGAGAGCGAGAAACAGCAGCCAAGCCCCCAAACAACCTGCCCTTGCATCAGGGCTCTGCCATCCTCCTCCCTCTCCCAGGTCAGACCCAGCTCTCTCTGCTGCAGGGAGCTGCACAGGCCCACCCACTGCCCCCCAACTAGTGCCTCTCCTGGAAGCCTCAGAGCCTAAGAGTGAATCTTCAGAAGAGTCCTTCAGCCAGGTTCAGACACCACGGCTAAGACATCACAGGCTTCCTGCCCTATCCCACCAAACTAGACAGAACAGTGCCTTCCAGCTCCTCTCCCAGCAAAGCATCCTGTTTCTTACCGGACTCTAGCAGGTACGTCACGTGGCGTGTCCACCTCATCCGGAAACATTTCATCCATTCTCTCCTGTTTGTATCTCTCCAGCATCTGTTCATCTTCCTCCACCTTCTCGTCGTACTGGTCGTCCCGCAAGCTCTCGGAAACGGTCATGGTCTCACATTCCTCCTCTGGAGGTTCCTCTTCCTCCTCACTGCTTTCCCCCTCCTGACACAGACAGCACAGAACCCATGAGCACACATGCTCTGTTGACATCCATGCAGCACTGCAAACCCTGCGTGTACTTCCACTGTTTGAATTATGCCCCAAGCTACACCACAGTCCCTCATTTCGGTATCTAACAGGCCAAAGAAGCAACATGATACATGTGAGAGATTTAACAACGGAAATCCAGGCAAGTCCTGGCTCTGTGTTGTGCCCTTGGATGGAGCAAGCCGGAAGGACAGAATTGTCCTAGGATACGCAGTAACGCCCTGGAGATCACCTGCAGTATCAGCTCTTAGAGGTACCTGGGAAACTGCCTCTTCCATCATATCATCATCAATGTCATCATCTTCATCGTCATCATCATCATCTTCCTGATTGCCCTCTTCTCCATCATCCACAATCCAGGCAGCCTGGTACTTGGAAGTGCCTTTGGGGACCTTCACCACCCTCCTGTTTGCCTTCAGAGAAGCTGTATGATTCCCACCAATAGTTAATACAGGAACAATTCTCCTTTCCCTCAGCAACATTTACACTGGGACAGCCAAGATCAGCTCTAGACCAGAATCATTGTTTCCCAGCACAGAATTTGTCAGGGCCCAGAAAAGGCAGCTAAAATGTAACCCTGCTAACTGCCAGGCAAACCACGCAGCCTGGTAATCAGGCAATGGGACTAGGAATGGAAGTCCTGGGCTCCCAGCTAGCGTGTTTCTTCACAGCCACCCTCAGCCATCCTGGTGATGGAAGATTTCTAACAACCCTCTTAACAGGGACAAGGAAAAGGTACAGAAGGATTGCTGCTACTCACCCTCTGCTTCTTGCAGTTCTTCTTCAGTAGGCCACGTCTGCTCCCCTTCCATAGGATCAGGAACCACTTCTGACTGCAAAGACTCCTGCTTGTTTGGATCTGCTTTCATCAGGACCTTAACATCTTCCTCCATCTCATCGGTACCATTTACAGAGTCATCCTGAAGGGCAAGAGCAGAGTTCCCAACTGTGGATACGCCTAACTCAAACTAGCAATCAGTCTGAAGCGAAACTCCCTTCAGTATCACGTTCATTACGTCGTATCATAACATTTGTTACATGCTGTGGGCAAGGAACCTCAGCTCAGTGGCAGAACACAGCCCTACTGGCTCTGATACAGCTCCCTTTCCCCTCCCCTCGACCACATACACCCAGTTGTATTTTCCTGATGAAAGTTTAGAAACATCGTGTTCTAACAGGACCGGCAAAGCCCTGGCCTCCCACACACCTGTACCTCCATGTCCTGACTCCTCTTCTGTCCTTTAACCACTCGGGGGTTCAAAGAGAGGGGGTCGGGGGGGGCATCCACCTGGCTCATCTGGAAGTCTCCATGCCCCACAATATGCACCAGGCTGTTCACATTGAGGGTCTGTCCCCGGACAAAGCCAGACACCTTCAAGGTCCCAACCAGGTTGCTCTCCTGACCAGGCACAAACTCAACAGCATAGGCGAGCAGGTGAGCCCGCCTGTCCCGAAAAGCAAGATGCCGCTGCTTCTGGGCGGCGAGGTGCCTCAGCAGCAGCGAGGACTCCTGCTCCGTGTTCAGGGGGAAGAGCTTGGCCTCAGGAAAGCGCTTCTCAATGGCTTTGGCAAGTTTCTTCCTGGCATCTATCCGCTTCTTAGGTGGCAAGTCAGTGCCCCCTGGGACAGCGAGAGCTACCAAGCAGTGCATAGAACAGAGTTCGGGATCAGATCGTAAACCTTCTTATACCCCTTTTACCAAGTGTTGACAAACACTCAGATATCAGCAACCCAATAACCAAACACATTCACACCACAAGGTGCAAAGGCAGTTTCACACATTCAGAAGAACACTTGGGACAGAAAACCTGTCTTCAGAGATAAGATTTTGAGACTAAATGAGGCCATGGAGATAAGGGCCCAGGAAGTGAACTTAGCAAGAAAGCATCTGAATCCCTTTGGTCTGCACGCCCAAATAACCATTACAATACTGACACCACCACCACCCAGAGGCCTAAACCTAGAACACCCCTTTTATCTCCAGCACTCCCCCACCAGGGTAGTAACACAACAAGGCAGCACGAGAACAGCATTCACCCAACCKATCCATACTCGGAAACAGAGCGGTCAAAGACCTGTGATCACCTGTTAACATATGGAGTTTTTAATTACTGCGACAGTAAATCCCCATCAAACACCCCCTCGACCTATACCCCATTAGAAGCCCTTAATGTTTCTCACTCGCTCACCATAACTGGGGAGCCCCTGTGCGAAGAGGCAGGAGAGGCAGTGCTCCCCCGCGCTGTCCCAGCCATCTGCAGGATCCAGGATGAACAGTAGGGAGTCAGCAACCTTTGCTAGGTCTAAGACAGTATGAAGGTCCCCTGCACGCAAAACACCTCCGTTACTGGGGCCGGCAGGGGTACGGAGCCAAGAACCACACCAACAACAGCGTGTCCTTACCTGCCTGTGCTGTCACAAAGCGCCAGCGCTGCCTGAGTCGGGGGCAGAGGAGCGCAAAGCTACCAGCTCTCCCCTCATCCACACGGACAACAGCCGAGTCCTGGCTCTGCAGCAAGCGGAGGGTGTCGTGGGCTGCAGCCCTGCTGTGCAGCGGCACCAGAACCACGAGGTGCGGGGGCCCATCCCTGCTGCCCAAGCTCCGCTTCTCCGCCAGCACCTGCGGGCACAACTGCAGAGCATGAACTCCGGCCCCAATCCAGTTCCTATCCCACCTCTCAGATTAAGACCGGATCCCTCCACAGCTCAGCCCGAACCCACTCGGTCCAGTCACGCTCCTCTTGCCCCAGACTGAACTAACCCAGGCACCCGTTCCTCTCCCTGGCCCAGATCCTGATCCCCCCGCAAGGACSCAAACTGGCTCGGTCCCCACAGACGCACACCCGCACCGGCGCCATTCCCGCCCCCCACTGCCCCCTCACAAAGACCCGAACCGACCCGTTTCCCGCTCCCCCCGCAACCGGCCCAGATCCGGTTCCCCATGCGGCCCGGCCCGCTTCCCCCGCGGCCCTCACCGCCTCCTTGCGCTGCCGGCGGAGCTGCAGCGCCTGGTGCCGCCGGTCCACCCTGCTGAGGTCACGGAGCCGCCGGCGGGGCTGGGCCTTGACGGAGACGCGGCCTGCAGGGAGAGAACAGTCAGGCGGGCCGCGGCGCGCAGGGCCGCCGGGGAACCCGGCCAGGTCGGCCCCGCCTCACCTCCAGCGCGGCGCTGCGACGACCCGCTGTGCTTCCCGCCCTTGTGCGCCTTGTTCTGCTGCTTCAGCGGCCCGGGCCGGTGGGCGCCCGCCGCCACCATGCTGCCTCCTCAGCGCTTCCGCCCGCCCCGCTCGCGTCACTTCCGGCGCCGCACGGCACGCCGGGAGCGCGCAGCGCCGCACACAGACTAAGATGGCGGCGTGAGGGAGGGGGGTGGCGGAGCCCCGGGCCAGGGCAGCGCCGCGGCCCTGCCCGCTGAGAGGGAGGAGCGGCGGGCCCGGCCCCGCCGAGAGGGCGGGAGAGCACCGCTGCGGGGCAGGGGCGAGCCCCAGGGCCGGTGCACTGAGAGAGGTTGGTGCCCGTCAGCGCCGCGGGGGGAATGAGAGCCAGGAGCGACAGCCGTGCCTTCAGCGCTTTATTGATTAGTTCTCTGTACAGGTATTTACACACGAGAGGAAAGCAGCCCGCCCGCGGAGAGAGGGCTCGCCCGCGCTCCGGAAACGCTCCTGTGGGAAGAAGCAGTTGAGGAAGCACCCACCCCGAGCCCCAGGCCCCTCGGCATCGCAGCCAGGCCCCGGGGCAGGCACGGCTCTGCCCCCCCCCCCCCCCCCCGCAAAGACTGACCGAGCGGAAACATTCCTACGATCCCCATGCCGCGTCGTCCCAGCCCTCCTTGTTACCGGCAGCGCTGATCAACCTTGGTTCTTGCCAATCATTATCCAGTCAAGAATGTCTGTTCCCAGGCCCAGCTGTACCCTGCCCCAGTGGCACGTCACACCAAACACACCACAGGTGCCTAGCAGCTGCAAAAGCTGCTCTGCCCAGTGCTGGCAGAGCCCCTGCCCCCAGGACCACGCCGCCACTTAGGAATACAACTCTCTCTGCTTGTTATTGGAAGCATTAGGTCCACAGCACCCCAGAAACACGGGCAGGTGAGCAATAGGGTTAAACATTTACAGTGGTGTTGCAATTGCCAGTAAAGCTGAAAGTTGGTAACCCAAGGGAGAGGCAGGGCAGCTGCTGCTCCGATCCAATTGAGCAATTGCACAGGAGAGAAAAAGCAGGATCCTACAGGTCCCTGCTTCCTCTGAACATGAGGTGTCATCCCCCCTTTTCCTCCTGCAAATAAATCAGCATGACAGTGGCAACGTGGGGTTGTCAGCTGTGGGCTGTTCTTTACAGATTCTTTTCTACCCCTAAAAGCTGGCTGGTGTCTAAACCTTTCAACTCTGAAAGCAGTGTAGATAGCATGTCCTACCGGACAGGAAGGAAGACACAAAATTAAGAGACTGGTGACAGATAAACGCTGTTTAAGCACTAGTAATTAAGTCTCTCTATACAGGTATCCACTGGCTGCAGGACAACACGCGAGTCTCTCCCACTTTCATTTCCAAAGGCTGTTTGTCCGTCAGTGGAGGTGGCCCATAGCACTACCACAGCACTGCCTTCCAGAGCCAAATGCAAAGAGGCTGCTCAGAGAGGACTCGGGGGAAGAGGGGATAACTAGGATACTTCTGAATCAAGAAAAACAACAGTCCTGTTGAGTTAGTTATACCTTGTCATTTAAGCAAGACCAGGGAAAGGAGAAAGGTTTGAAACTTTCTGCCAAGGGTTCCCATCACAAAGCCAGCTACCTCTGCCCCTGCGAGTCACCCCTAAGTCTGGCCTCGGAAACCCAGAGACAGCCAGAAGGGACCCACCACGGAAGCTGATGTCTCTCCAGATCTCTGCAATCCTCAGAGCTGCCAAGAGCCGCTCTGGCTTGTAAAAGAGCTAACGCCTGATCTGCACTGTGGACTGGGCCCTTCACATGTAAAAGCAAAATTCCCACAAATCCATACATCGTAAGGTATTTCACTGACAAGTGCGGTTCTGCAGGGCCCTCTGCACAGACTACCAAAAATCACAACCTGCTGAGCCAAGCAAGCAGGAGCAGAAAACCAAACACCACCTCACTATGGCTGACAGCATGGCAGGTTAAAACAAGCTCTTTCTGCCAAAGCAGAAACTACCAAGGAAATACGGTTACAGCCGCAGCGTGAGCAGGGAAGTATCCTCCAGCAGTTGGGACACACGTCCCTGCAGTGAGGCAAGCCCTTACAGCAGGGGGAGGGCCCCCTTCAGCTCTCCTGTACGATCACAACATGCAGCCCGGTGCTCTACGCACACGAGACACCGTGGCAGCCTGCTCAGCGCCACCTGCCAACCCACCTTCCCCGTTCTGCGCTCTCTTCTCCGACAAAACAGGCTTTGCATCGCTCCAGCGCACAGCCCAGACAAGCTGTGCAACAAGGAGCGGAGCTCACAGGCTGCTCCGTCACGCGCTGGCTAAATCCCAGAAAGCAGCTGCATTGCAGGAAGGCTGAGCTCACATTTCTGCTCCCTAAAACATCCTCACTGCTGCCTTCTGAAGCAGCAAGAAGTCTGGGCTGACATGGGTGAGGGGGGAGCAACAAGCCGGGGCAGGCTGGATGCAAAGCCTAGGCCTTGGTTTATAAAGGAAGACTGGTTGCAACTGGAAGGGCCAGTTTATTAGAGAAACCTCACATTGCAGAGAATTCACAACACATTGGAAAGGGTCCAGGCCTGCTGAGGGGGCCAGTCTTCTGACGCAGCACAGATCTATGTCCCCCAGCTCCAACCCCAGCAGGTGCCACAAAGGGAAGGGTTAACTGTAACACAGCTTATGTTTACAAGCAGCCTGAGAGTGCCAGTATTAAAGTTCAAAAAAGCCTCCCCGTTAGACAACAGTTAAAACAAAAATGGTTTAAAATGTTTAAAAGCTCCGTGTTCTCGGCTGCAGCATAATGGGGAGGCAAAGGTCTACAACACACACAGGTCTCTGTGGGTCTCAGCACTCGGTCTGCTCTACCAGTGAAGGCCGGAGGGGGGGGTCTTCTCATCTTTGTTGCTTTCCAGAGAAAAGGGTGGGATTCGGACATCAAAGTGGGAGCCATCAGGCCTCTCAAATCGAAAAGTACCCCTGCAAAATAATGGCAGAGATCACGCTGAGGCCAGGGACAAACACAGCTAGGAATCATCAGCAAGAAGGCAAGACACGAGCTCTTCCRTATCCTGCGCAGGGACTCTGGGGCTGCATTTGCAAAGCCGGTCTAGCAGCAAGTACATCGGTTCAGCAGCAAGGACATCTGCCTGCCAAGATGACTCATTTATTGGAAGACTCCTGGGTGGTTTACATCACATCTCTAATATACATTTCCTGAATAAAGATGTCATGATTGGAGCCTCCAGGAGGTAACCACACTCTACGCATCTGCGGCAGTGTTTACCTAACTCCCACCCCACAGGARACAGAATCATCTGAGCTATTTTTACAAACTGATTACACGTAAATTCRGATTCGTATTTCTTGGTGGAAGCTCCACTGGGTAAGAAGTCTGCGACAATATGAAATCCCATCACAGATGTAATTTGGAATAGCTTCTGCTTTGCATTTCAGAAAGGACATTTCAGAACTGAATCTGCCTGTCCTTGTACAAACAAAGAATTTGTTTACTGCCCTGAACTACAGATGACTGTACTGCAGAACATGACACGGACAAGAGGGTCGTGGAGATAAACTAACACGGTCTCATGATGGACAAGACACAATCGAACACCTGAACCAGCTTCTGAGCTGCAGAACCTTTGTCTCTTTCTCTTCAGGATGCATGCAGAGAGGGAAGAACTACTAAACAAGCTGTTTTTACTCCCCAGGGCATGCATTCAGGCAATTCAAAATGCATTAACATGGAAAACAAGGGTGTATAGGCAAAGAGCTGCTCTCTTGCTTTTCCCAACTCAAAGGCAGTTCCAAGGCAGCTTAACTCTGAAACAGATATACTCAAAAAATGCAAGCCAGAAAGACCTGTCACACAGAAGGCAAGAGGTGGCTGTGCATTTCTTATCCACACAGAGATGACGCTAAATGTGCTAACCCAGCTGAAATGCAAAACAGAGGGAAACTGCTTTAACCCTGCAGCACAGGAAAAGAACAACTCAGTGAGCACTTTCCTACCTGCACTTACAGAAGAAGGGACTTGAACACGAGTGAAGGCCTTATCTGGCCTAAACTGGGAATAACCCCATGTGCCAATTCCTTGTGGACACAGAACTGCACAGCTTCACTCAGGGACAGAATCAAAGCCCAGTTCTCTCCAAAGAGAGAGGATACCAGTGCACACATTCCTTCTGCCTAGGGAAACACCAGCATGAAGCCTTGCCTCTTGCACCAAGGATTGAAGGGGACAGAAACTGAGTATAGCAGAAGATGACAGAGAACTGCTTCATGTCTTTTCAAATCCAGTCTAGCACAGACCAGAGGAGGAGGATAAATTAGCCTGGAACCTCTCTTGGCGCAGAGAATCAACAGATCTTATCACTAACTGGGATACTGCTGTAGAGAAGCTCATAAAAGTTTTAACTATCAAATACGTCCAGTCCAGTCCACTTCCACCCACCTTTCAGCCATAACTCCAGACTGCAAACTGCGTCCCAGCTCAGCGCTGTAGGGTCCTATCTAAACTACTGCAGTAATAAGTGCTTCTTACCACATGTGACCACTGGATGCCTGCAGGGAGACGTGACTGCTGTACTGAAATGCTGGCTGTTCTTTGGATAAAACTGGCTCCTGAGAAGACAAGAAGAGACCACTCTGCATCAGCAATGGATCTTAACATTTCTCCACAGACAGGCATCAACAGGAAATTTATATAGCGAGAAGAAAAACAGAGAGATCCACACCTGAGCATTGCTACCAATTACATAGCAAACAATTCTCCCAGCGAGTAGTGCCAGAATCACGTATTATTCCAGTTTTCCCATTACCAGTCATTTAGGATCATTCTCTAATACTTAGCATGAAGTTTTGGTTCATGCATACTAACAACACATGAAAATCTCATGTGATTTTTTTTTTTCATTGCTAGTTTCCTATTCCATCTATTTCTACTGCCCACTAAGCAATTTACTGGCAAATCAATCCAAGCAAGAGGACTCCAGCAAAGGGCTGCGCTTCCCAAAAGAAGCTATACGATACCTACCCTTCCTACAACGCCGCGGCCCCTGACTGTTTCCAAGGTGCCAGACAAGCTAAATATCCTCCAGTGCCGTTCTCGGAGTTGTACCACCTCGCTGTCAAGGTTCTCCAAGCGAATACAGTAGCGCCACTGGACAGAAGAAAGACTGTTATCAAGAACTGGAATCAGCTGCAACAGTTGATAACCGATAGCCGATACTGGGAAACAGTTGCCAGGCAAGGGCTACTCTCCCTCAGAGCTTATCACACAGCAATGGTGCCACAGCAAATAAACTCCTTCCCTTTAGCTGCTTCGTGAAACAAAAGGCACTTACCCAGTAGACATGGGAATTCTGGGCTTCCTGTCAAGAGAAACAAAAGACTTTAGCAGCTGCCCTTCAACGCTCAGCGCCAAAACCTCTTCAGCTGTCAGCACAGCACAAGCACAGGGGCTCTCGCTCCCGTCAACCAATGCCAGATTGACACAGACAACTCACATGAGCACAAATACAGCTGCTCTCCGAAGCAGTCCATCAGTTACCGCCTGGCACTGGCTCTGCTCTAGACATGTAATCATGAGGTGGGAGATTTGCAAGGATCTCGTGACTACGGAGGGTTGATCTCCATGTTAATTACATGCTTTCTACAGATCTAGAAACACCCGCTTCCTTGCCTTCGGGCACCTGTTTTTCTTGTTAGGACAAACATCAGCTGGGCTCCATAGAAGCTGCAATTCCACACCAAAACATCCACCTGCCACGGCGCAGGCTCCCCAGCAGCTGTGCTCATCTGGACTTGGAAATCAAACTGCTGCTGGTAATTCCCAGCCCTCCCACTCAGAAGTCTGTTGGAGCCTCATTATTTTGGATGGTCCACATGAAGTTCTTACACTATAAAGAGTACATCATTGTCAGCTAAATCCAGATGGCTTTAGCCAAACCCGCTAACCCACATTAGAGCCAGGAAACAGGGGTAGACACAGCACCTCACCACTGGGCAGGATAACGGACATGTCTGTCATTACAGGGCAGATGGCCTTGGTGCCACCCGTTACGCACATGCCCATCTGTGACTGAGGCAGTAAAGGACCATTTCACAAGCCTTCCTAAAAATCTTCCTCAGTATCTGCTAACACTGTTCTGCAGAACAGTACAGTGTATTTCCCATGCTACAAACTTAGCAAAAGCTAAGTTGCAGGAGCAGTTCTCCAAAAGTGTATGACAAAACAGTTTCATGTTCATACCTCTGCTGAACATAATGACAATGAAATTGMAACTGTGATTAAAAAGTCATTTCTCCAGTAAGCAGAAGGTACCTTCAGTCAGTAAACTGGTCTTAGAAAAACATGCATGTTAAACAGATCACAGAACTAACACCTCGACATGCAACACAGACCTACCCTCATGCCCATATAGAAAGGGATGACTGTGACGCGGATGTTCTCTGTGGTTTCTCGGTGCACATCGGAGAGCTCTAGCCAGGGATGGTTCTTCTCCTGCCATGCACACAGTGTATCCCTTGCTACAAAAGGTGGAACTGTGGGGAGGGAAAGATGAGAGTTTATGAGGAGAAGCATACCGTAACCGGAGTGCTTTCCCCTCAAAGCAACTCCTTTCACATAGTTACAAAAATTATTTAAAGGAGGCTTTACTGTAAGAAACCCCAAACCAGACCAAGATTTTTACACTGTATCCAAGACGATGGGTTCTGGATACTTTTCATAGAATACCTCAAGTATCTGGCTCTGAAGATTTCCCCCTGAAGCCAGAAATTACCTTTTGTTTGGTCGTACATGAGAAATCTCTCAAAGAGCTCATGCTGGATGGGCACTTGATCAGTGGAGCTGTAGGGAAGGATATCTTCATGGCTTACGTAGTCTAAACCTGAAAAAGAAACCCGAAAAGCCATTGAACTTCCCCAGCAAAGAGCAGCTCAGAAGTCTCCTGACAGAGAAATGGATCACACTACTGAGATGTTAAGAAAAGGATTTTGGCAGCAGCAGCCAAAATTGCATGCAAGAATGGAGGAAACAGGCCAGTAATAACCCTTGGCAGCGTTCTCCTGCAAGATTTCTCCATAGAATGATTTCTCTGATAAAGACACACTGCCTGGGAAGTGACTGCACTGTCACAAAAGGACTTTAGGCAGGAAATGCACAGGACAAGAGATCTAGCTGTCCTGGTAATAAAGTAGAATAGCCCATATGCAACAAGGTATCTATATCTCAAGAGCACAAAGTAGGTATGCTTGTGCCTGATCAGTCTGCCCAACTTCCATCTATCCAAAAGGGCTTCATAGTACTTTAGTCATTCTGTTGTTTCTAGCACGGCCCTAAACCACAGACAGATCCGTTAACAGCAATACCCCGCAGGAACTGCTGCTTCACTGGCACAAGTTGACTGTTGGCAACTCTTCTGACCTCACCTCACGACAATCCACATCTCCACAGAGGTTACGGGTGCGTTTTACTCACCTGGTATGGCATAGAGGGCTCTGCTGTCATCGTGATTTGCCAGGAACGTCACTGCTTCTGTCTGTGATCTCTGGGACTGAGAAAAAGGGAGGTTTATGTCCTTCTGTGTGGATTGTTGTGGGCCAGTTTCCAGCCACCATTCTGTTTACTACTGTGATTTCTAAAGTGTGTAATGTTTATTTTATTTAACCAATTCACCTCAGAACATCTCTCCTTCTAATTCCTCTAGACTAATTCTCCACTCAAACAAGTGAAGGGCATTTCCAGTGCTGCAACCCACATTCATAATGACCTGTATGCAACAGAGCAGGAATGCCAACAGGATGAGGAAGTGAGGTTGGAAAGGAGAAACATGACCCAGAAAACCGTCATATGATGTTCCAGATTATCTTTCTCAGGGAAAATATGACTTGAAGAACAAATTTGTCCTAAAATTCTAAACAATCAAGTTAGCCATCAAAGCCATTTTCTTTCAGTGCCTGTCCATCTAAAGCATTCATATAGGAGAAGATATTTGAGTTTCAATACCAAGATTATTGGTTACTTACTATATGCGGACAATCCCGGGCATCTATTAGCACCTGATAGTAAGTATGCGTTTTGCCCTTGACCTCTTTGGAACCATGGCCTGCTGCGTTCTCGCTTCTAAAAAGAAAAGCAGAGCACTGAGCTCAAGCACAGGATGGCAGCAAACTGTTGTTACCAGGACCAAGCACATTCATAAACAATGATTTTTTTTTTTTTAAAATACATTTCACAGTCTGTAATCATTCAATTCCATCCAAATTAACTCATGTCAGCCACCCACACAACAATAGACGAGCCGAGATGACAATCAACAGTGTTTGTCACAGGCACAACAGCTGTTTTCAGACGACTCAGAAGTTCTTCCTGCTCAGCCCAGTCTCCTGTTTGGGGTGGGTGTTTCTACTGCCCTCTGATTCTCTCTCTGCTTACTCCTCATTCCTTCCCAACTCCAAATGCACACTCACCCGGCACACATCCAACACAGGCCAGGGGAGAAATGGATGTAAGAGCGGAGAGAAGTGAACAGTGACTCACTCCACGAGAAGGATGAACTTGGCCTAGTGCATTGAAACCGGGGAGACAGCTGACAAATCCAGCTCACTGGCAATCTACAGAAGCAGCAGCCTGCAATTTTAACACAGGAGCCTAGACCTAACTCAAAAAGCAACACAAAGGGTTTTTTTGTAACAAAGAATGCCAGGAGCATGGTTTGTTGTGGTTTTTTGTTGTTTTGGTTTTTTGTGAGTTTTGGTTTTTGTTGTCGTTGTGGTTTGTTTTTTTTTTAATTTCCTTCACACGCACTCACACTCTCATCCTTCATACTTCCATCCTGTCTCTAATTAACACAAAATTAATACTCATGCAATGTCTCTTCTTTAAGCACCTCTCTTGTAGTTTACATTCACGCAAAACAGACCCATACCATTGTCCTCCTTGAAAAGACTTGTTTACCCCAACCAGGAAACTCGCTACAAAATGTAAATTTAACAGTACAACATATAAACCAGAACAAATCCTTACTTTTCTGTGACAGGAGAAGCCACATCTCGATCATAAAGCCTGGCTTGCCAGGGAAACAGGACTATTCCTCGATAGCCAAACACACTGTGAAGAAATAGCTGAAAGGAACAAATAATTGCATTTGCATACACAGCAAGCTTTAATCAACTTAGATACAACAGAAAACATGAAGCCAAAAGCCCTTTTCTGATAGTATTTTAAAAAAATCCATTTACTGAGGTAAAACTAGAAACATTTACAAAGAGTATGAATGCATGGGATGGGAATACAGGGAAAATCACCACTGTGCAAACCCAGAGCAGAAACAAAGAGGGAACATAAACAGTCTGGGATGAAAGAAAAAATTCACGTCATCTCTATCCCATAAAAGTGAATGACTAAACCAGTAACACAGTAACAGAACGGCAGAAGTGCAGAAAGGAGACCAGCATGGGAGAGACTGCTCAGGAATGCAGAAACAGATCTGTGAGTCATAAGCTCAGAAACGACAGGTGTAATTGTTATTTCTCAAATTTAGTGATTGTCTCTTTTGCTCCTAGAAGGAGAAAATCCTTAAATTAAAACCAGTGGAGCAAATGCCACTGTAGGAACAGTTGTGTCATGCTGCAGATTCTTATCAACTTGCTACTGTCAGATGACTGACAAACTGCAGACACAGCAGAGACAAGGAGCACTGAACTGTGAAACTTCTGGCCTTCTGCTACAATGCAGCAGCCTCCTTACAAGTAAATCACTTGGCTACCTGATCTCTGTGGAACAAGCCTGCAGCATCAGCTCTGCTCCCCAAAACCACTTACCTGACCCGTCTCGTATTTGCCGTGCTGCTTCGGTGCCTCAAACACCCCCACGGTCTCCAGCACTTTGCCCTCTGGACGGTTTCTAGGAGCACAGAGGTAGTTTGGTGGGTGTGCAGGGGCTGAACCAGCCCCCGGGCCAGGGGGCACACAGCACCCGAGCCCCAGGCGCTGGCCAGGCACGGCCCCCCACCTCGTACCTCCCTCAGGTACCACGCATCCCCCACGAGAGCCCCACTACACACTAGGCTACCCAGTCACCCCCCTTTCCCTGTCCCCCACCCCTCTGCCAGTCTCCCCTTTCCCAACTACCCTGGACACCCCCCCGCCCCCTACCCACTTGCCCCTTTAGCCCAATCCCCCCTCTCTCCTATCCCTACCCCAGCCA